>OX438965.1:1842500-2417504 GCA_949316185.1 Pyrausta nigrata
TTGTGCCTTGGTGGCCAAGCCAGGCGATGAAAAAAACTTTCTTAAATATCTATTATCAGCCTTATATGCTTGTGACCATTTTGTGACGATACATTTGCCCCTCAGACTCAGATCCGCATCATGCTGATACCATCAGCAAGAACAACTGTCCAAGAAGGATAAGTGTCAAAAACCACTGTGTTTATTTGAACTTATTTTCCCCTTGAGGATTGGAAGACTGCGGGCGGTCTCATAACAATTGATTTTCTATTGTGTCTGGAATCATGATCTCCAAAGTATTCAAAAGTTTTCACAGCCATCCGAATTCAAAGTTAAGATTGTCTTCTACCCAAAGGTTGTCTGGAAGAATTAGTTGTAGGCAATAAGACTCTAACTAAAGACTAAATTGCAACTCTAGTTAGTTAGTTTAGCTGGGGTGTTTTCCACACTTAGCCTCATGATTGGGCCATTGTGTGTATGTCTCTTTACTCTTTTATTCTAACCACTACAAGTTTTCCCAAAAGGCTAGCAACCTGCCCAAGTTACTACAGGCCTCCGGAAATGTTGCCGGGGATTTGAGAATGTCTGCCCACTGCTCCGCCACGCCGGCGCACTCCATGAGTACGTGTTGCGGTGTTTCTTCTGCCTCCATGCATCCTCTGCATAAGGGGCTGACTGTGACACCTATGTTGAATAGGTGTTTGTTTAGAAGACAGTGGCCAGTTATGGTTCCTTAATGCAACTCTAACAAAATTTTGTAAATGTCTGCTGTCTATGTGCAATGAAGAGTATAAGATAAGATAAACAAACAATCAAATCTTTCCCTTATTACCTGTAAAAGTGTATTAAATCTAATCCAAATCCTTTACTTTCCATTATCAGATTTCAAACAAATAAATCAGAAATTATAAACATGCTGCTCCAATTCTCAATCACTTTCCCCGGCATAAATTAGATGCTGTTACAGTAGATTTGTTTTACTAGAAATGGAAACCGTTAATTGTAGTGCAAGATCTAGATTTTCTCTCGCTCCCCTGATCTTAATTAGTAGCCTGCTTTGCAAAAGTAATTAGGATCTGTATGTGCTAGTAGGCTGTGTGCTAAAAATTGGTTTGGATGTGCAAATGAATTTGTGAGATAAAATAACTTTCCTTTTTTTCATGAAATGAGAACCATGCATAGCTTTATTATTAATTGTATTTTGTGGGGGTTCCATACCTCAAAAGGAAAAGCGGAGTAGGATCACTTTGTTGTCTGTCTGCCCCCAGCAGAAACCTTTGTCTCCAGAAGCATGTTGGATGTATTAAATTACAATCAAATACTTATGTCTGCTGTGCCTTGAAGCTGTATAAAAAATTAAGTCCAATGCAGTCAAACATTTAAGTCTTTTTTTATAGAGGAATCAAAATGTATAGGGTGCTTCTAGAGACCATAGACATAGAATTATGAAATTTGGCAACAAGAAAGATATTTTTAGCATAAGTTTAGGATGAAAACCGCAAATATGTGGTTACACCTCACAGTAAAAAAAGCTTTTGTTGCAATTACAAAAGTACGGAACGGTCAGTGCGCGAGTACGACTCGCACTTGCCCGGTTGTTTCCTCGTCTATTCTTCATAGGAAAACAGGAAGAGTTCAAAACAATATCATGACTGTGGGAGTCGGGGTTGCGGGAAGGAGGGAAACGTCTAGGCATAGAAGATTTCATGAATAGCAGATGAAAAATCATATGAAATGAATTTCATTGTTCACACCTGCTATTTTTTTTCATGTAGACTGCTACAAATCGCACTCTGCGAAATCATAAATCATGCTCATTTCATTTCAATTATTGATGACTGCATGTAGCAGAGCGAGTCGCGAGCGAGCGAGTAGGAATGATTTGCCCTAGGTGCGTGTTAGAAAAAGTCAAACACACTAGTTATGCGATCATATGTGACGATCGATACTGGATGGGCATTTAAAGAACTTTAAACTTATGGACATAAAGTTTAGATTCGTTTGCCATGATTTTTCATGACAACCTAAATATGACATTACATATTATTAGCAAATTAGCAACCGCTCTCAATAATTCATAACTACTTACAATGAATATAAGTAGCAAATAGCTAAAAATGTTACATTATGACACTGCGAAAAAAATCATTGCCAATGAAATTTCACATGTGATTTCATATGAAAAAAAAACATCATTTCATGAAATGAAAATGAATTAAAAGTAGCAATTATTTCCATGCCTAGAAACGTCAGATCGGTTAAACTCTTGTACATCTTGAAACACATCTTACTTCTTAGGTTAGGCGGCCATCGTAGAAAAAAAAACCTATCATTATCATCTCGCGTTCCAAACATATTTAAATCTTCCTTCTCGCTCGCACACATTATTCCACGAAGTTTTTCACCAAATAAATCCTATCCCACATGACTATTTAAACCGATGACGCGGCTCAGTTAGAATGCTTTCCTTAATCTAAACGGTTCTAATTGCCCTCAATTAATGTGTGTAGATAAACCCTTTGCTTAATCTAACAGTATAAGTGATACAGTTTGGTTTTGTTTGAAAAACTTGTGAATGTCTGGTGTTATAGCTTGGAGTTCCGTGTAGCTATGATACGTATGGATAAATAAATTTACAAAAATACAAATGTCCCAAAAGGGTGTAGTACCAGCGGGCGCCACCTGGTACGGAGTACTAGTACTTATTCTGTGACCTGGGGCACGATTCTCATGCAGTGGAAAAAAGTTCACACTCATAAAATTGCATACATTTTTACGAATGTGAACTTTTTTCACTGCATGAAAATCGTGCCCCTGGTGTGTAAGAGGACACTGACACAGAATAAGTACTAGACTTATAATTATTTTTATAACTTAAGCAATTATTTTGCAAGTTTTTACGAAATTAAATCAAAATTCGCTTATTTAGATTAATTTAATTTATTAGATTAATTTTTGTAAGCGAAATTTGATTTAATTTCGTAAGTACTAGACTGATTCCATTATCGATTGAAAAAAAGACAAGTTTTTTTTAATACTCTGGCTGGATGAGTGCGAGCGCGACGTCCTGTATTCGGCATCAAAAATAGCGCAAAATAACCTTTGATCACAAAAAAATCAAAAAACAAGTAAATACGTACTAATATTTTCACAGGCGATAAAAAAAGCAAAATGTGTTTCGCCCAACGTGGGGCTCGAACCCACGACCCTGAGATTAAGAGTCTCATGCTCTACCGACTGAGCTAGCCGGGCTGTGTTAAGGTTGTCGAAATTGTGCAATACAAACAACGCGTTCCCGGAATTGAATGTTTCCGACATTGATTAATATGTTTTTTTATAAGCACACAGGCCCCTTTTTAAAAAAAGCGTATTTAACTTGTCAACCGCATTCATGGATGAAAAGTAAAAGATTTTATATCTTTTACGACGAAACCGCATATACACAAGCTATTATGGTATAAGGGCTTTGTAAGAACTTGGTTTCCTGACAGTCACTTCTTTTATTAGTGAAACCGTTAAGAACTTGGCGTTTATTCGCATTTATGTTTTTGATGGGTTGTAATCACAGACCACACAACCTAAAGACCACGCATTGCGGGGCACTTACATTCGCCTAGGTTATGCAGTATCACTGCATAACAGCCGGCCCCGCCCCCTTTTGTTTCTCATTCCGCTACCGAGACTCAAAGTAACAACATTGACCTTGCTCCCGAAAAAAAATAAAAATAAGCGGTAATAATGCCGTATTGTTCAGTGAAATGGTGTGAAAAGTGTAGTACAACATCTAGTCTCACGAAAGATGGCATTACATTTCAACGGTAAGTAATTATTCCTATCAAATTAATTGAAATACTCTAATATTAAAAATGAAATAAAATGTTTTATTTCAAAGAGCACGCGTTGATGTCTTTTTTTTGCTATCCCTTTCTCGCAAGTTTAGTTCAAATGATGTTGTCTCAATTTGTCAATTAGCTAGGAGTAAAATAGTGTCGAGACACATACTAGTAAACTTAAAATTCAAAATATCGACAAATCCTAAACAAAACAAGTGATAAGTGGGTATCTAAATTTCAGTTATTTCATATATATTTTAATAAAGTGACTTTACATAAGAGCACTTACGATGAATTGAAAAAGTGTAAAGTGCTTCAACAAACAAACTTTAACTAATAAAACAAACAACTTAACTAAACTTTTTAAAATAAATATATCAAACTCACATTGCGTACGATTGCCATTTTTTTCACACTTAGTTTTCGTACACTTAACAAAATTATGTTGAGTGAGATAGGTAACTTATTTTACTAAAACCGCTAAATTATGAAAAGTAGCTAAATAACGTGAGATCTCCGGCGATTGACCTTTGCCCACTCCAGTTTTTTTTTAAATTGCTATTTATCGGTGTCGGTTGTACGTGTGTTTTTAAATGAATTATTTTAAAGCTCCTAAATATTTTCTTACTTTTTTTTAAACTAAGGTATCGATATCAAGATATGTCTTTCCCATCACTAGTGAGCTATCACTGCCATTGTCAAATTTGACGTCTCCTTGTACTAGCCAATCGGAACGAGCAGACCTCTCCCCGCACCCCACCAACTTTTGGCGATTTTGTTTTCGTATTAGAGTTGATAAAAGCGTGGTCTTTAGGTTGTGTGGTCTGTGGTTGTAATACTATAGTTACCTATCAAAAGCTGAAAATATTAAATACAGGCTAAGCTTAATTAAACGGTTTTATTTAGCTCACCCCGTTTGTTTTATTTATTATTCTTGGGTCAAATTTAGTAATTGAAATTTCACCCTCTTCCTGTCAACCGATTAATCTGAAATTTTGTATACACTTTGGATTTTGGTGACAATACAATTATGTTTATTCATTATCATTATAAATTCAAGATGGCCGCCGCTACAAAATGGCGGATAATTTATGTTTTATTAATCCCATCAATATGGGTATCAAATGAAAGGGCTCAACAAGCAGAATACAATATACTATAAAAAATTGAAATCCAAGATGGCAGCCGCTACTAAATGGCGGATAACGTAGGTTTTATCAATCCCATCAATATGGGTATCAAATGAAAGGGCTCAACAAGCAAAATACAATAAATATACTATAAAAAATTGAAATACAAGATGGCGGCCGCTACAAAATGGCGGATAACGTAGGTTTTATCGATCCCATCAATATGGGTATCAAATGAAAGTGCTCAACCAGTATAATACAATGTACTATATAAAATTAAAATCCAAGATGGCGGCCTCTACAAAATGGCGGATAACTTAGATTTTATCAATCCCATCAACATGGGTATCAAATGAAAGGTCTCAACAAGTAGAATACAATTTAGTATGCAAAATTGAAATCTAAGATGGCCGCCGCTACCAAACGATCTTTGCAGGGACTACGTATAGAGGAGTTGGACTGCAATAAATTAACGGGCAAGAAACCTTGCAATAATGAAGCACTAAATTAATTAAACAGAATGCGAAATAAAAACTAAAAACTAGAAAATAAAAATAGGTAAAAAAACTTTTTAAGTTAAACGGGATTTCCATGAGCAAGAAAGTAATTTCCTCACCGTCTGCGGGCCAACTGCCTATTTTGACGACGAATTAAACGATTCTTCTATCGCACATTAAGTCGATAATTAGTTGACAATTGACGTGCCCCACGGTTTTATTTTAGTCTAGTCTATGCATATGTTTATAATTCCCACGACTGTATCTATTTTATTATTTTTTGGTTTTTAGTACATTTATCTTAAACATTGCAATGTATGTTTAACATAAAACCGTTTAACTTAAAAAGTTTTTTTACCTATTTTTATTTCTATAGTATGATCTAGACATTGCATGTCAATATTTTATTGAGCGATCTTATTTGATTATGATGGAGCTGAAAGGTGGTCGTGAAAGCAATTTTCGCTCTAAATTAACTCTCCTCGGTTTCTCCCGTTTCTACCGCTTTGGCATGACCATCACGCTTGTCTGCGCGTACGCAACCAAAGCGCTCCGTGCTCGGAATACGTGTATTACGTGTGATGAGTGGACATCTGCTTGACTTTCTTAACGTTGCCTCGTTGGTCTAGTGGTCAGCACGCTGGGTACTATCCACGAGGTCCCGGGTCGGGCCGAGAGTGATAAGTTTTTCTGTCTTGAAATAACTCAGACCGGAGTCAGAAGGTTGGTGGTGTTAACACCCCCGTGCCTCGGAAAGTACGTTAAGCCGTTGTTCCTGCGCCTGATCTCTCTACGGCCACTCACGGCCATCGGACTGTCGTCACACCGAAATAAGAGAGTGAAGGAACAGAGAGCGCACCAGTGTATTGCGCAGCCGGCTAATCTCTGTTGAGATTGGCCACTGTAGTCGAAATTTGGTTAGGAGGACATTATTAATCATTAATAAATTATTTATTGTGTGTAAATAATTTTCAATGTTGGAATATTTATTGTATAACTATTGTATTCCCTTCTAACCACATGTGGTTAGTTACTGAGATACTATATCGTTTTACATCACCGAGCACATAAAATATAGAGACGAAATGTCATTAATTTTGTTTAAGAACATATTTTAACTTAAATATGTCGGTTAAATGATTTTTATTCATGTCAAAAACCAAAATATCTCCTAATTCATAATATCAATTGAAAATATACGCTTAAATTGACACTATTCGTATCAGTACCAAGCACTGATAAGTTTCGGAGAAAAATCACCCTTCGCCTCATAGGTTACGTGCTCGATGTTTTACATACATATACCTATCGGAATAATTGAAATTCCTACTATGCCGCCATAATAGTCGTCAAAAGACGTCCATTGCTGGACATAGGACTTAATTCCAATCCGCCTAACCTAATGTATGTCTAAGATTAAATTTAGGTTCAGTCTCTTCTTTCTCTTCCAAACAAGACTATATTATTGCTAAAGAAACGTCAGACTAAACATCTGTCCTTTGCTAAGGAAATTAGAGAATCCATAGACCAGATAGGTCCAATTTAGTAGGGATTGTTCGATGACGACTAAAGTTAAACAAAAACACGCAAAAACTTGTAAAAATACTTAAGAAATCGCATCACTTAATTTGACGAACTTCTAAATTATTGTGGTCTCTTTTTGTTTGTTTGACAGAGAAAGAGAGACTGAACATAAATTTAATCTCAGACAGGGCGCATTGGAATTAAGCCCATAGTTAGTTCATTAGTTAGTTAGGCAGGGCTTTTTCCGCACTTAGCCGCTTGGTTGGGCCATCGTGCGTATCCTTCTATGGAGTAGAAGGATTGGGGGCGCTGCGGCTTGTGCTCTAGCGGGCACGCCACCATGGGAGTCGGAAGCTCGGGTCCTTGCCTACGTCTACAAATGGACGGCGGAACAGAGGGCCCGCGAAGTGCGACCGGCTCCCGAAGAGCAAGGAGCGGTGCGGAGCAAGGCGCACGAAGCCATGGTCCGTCTGTGGAAGGAGAACCTGGCGAGTGCGCCGTTCGGACGCCGCACGTTGGATGGAGAGTAGAGGCCCCACGGGTTCCTCACTTACCGTCTGGTGCAGGTGCTTACTGGGCATGGTTGCTTCGGTGACTACCTGCATCGGATCGGGAGAGAGAAATCCCCGTCATGCCATGAGTGTGGTGCGACGGAGGACTCGGCGCAGCACACCCTCGCAGTCTGTCCAGGCTGGGAGGAGCAGCGCCGAGTTCTAGTGGCGGCGGTCGGCCAGGACCTGTCATTGCCTAGTATGGTGAACGCCATGCTAGACGATGAGAGGTCTTGGAAGGCGGTAGCCACCTTCTGCGAGACTGTGATTTCGCAGAAGATACGCATACGACCAACCCAGACTCTCCCAAATAGCTATTAGCTTCCCTAGGTTGCCGCGCGCTTCCTCCCGGAAGCTGGTGATTGAAGAATGCCTGCCCGTTGTTCTGCCATGATCCTGCAGTCCATTTGCTTGTGTTGTGGCGTTTCTTCAGCCTCCATGCAACCTCTGCATAGAAGACTGTCTGTTACACATATTTGAGCCCATAGGCTTTACACCGGATGATGAGTCCGTATATTCGACTGTATCCGTCCTTGTCACTCAAGCCAGCATGACAGCGCGGACGAGCGTGATGGCTAAACACGGAAGTCGGGCATATCGGTATCTGGAGTAAGAAGGCTTCAGATCCGAACCAATTTGCGACCGTCTTTCTTGGTGTAGTGGTTCGCGCTACGGACTGTAAAGTGAGCGGTTGCGGGTCCGAATCCCAAGGCAAGCTTTGCAAGGGGCAAATGTTCGTTGAGCGCTAGCATTTGTTTGTACCTAATAAGTCATGGATGTTTATAAACGTATTATAAGTATGTCTATCCGTTATCCTAGTCACCATAGCACAAGCTCACGCTTCGTTTGGGTCTAAATTGGTGTGATTGTTGGAACAATTTATTTATTATCAACTAACTTGTATTAGCACAATTTTTAGGATGATGTTCAGGAGTATAAATAACAATCAACGTGTGTTGTGGCTACATTTCCCGACTATTGATGAAATCGCACGCCGGCTCACTGGCGCAGCAAGCACTTAGTGGGTTATTTGAGTACGCGATATTCGGACAGTCTTACTAAGACTCGGCGTAGTGTAATAAGAGTTAGCCTGTAAGTCTGCCTTCCCCGTCCCGCACTTATTTTAATTTTTTACTAGTGGTTCCCGCGACTTCGCCCTCAAGAGTTGGATTTTCCATATAAACTTTCATCCACCATTTTACCCCCTTAATGTTTTTATATCGCGACAAAATGTAGCCTATGTCCTTTCCAGGGTCTCGAACTGTCTCCATACCAAATTTCATCTTAATCGGTTCTGTGGTTTAAGCGTCAAGAAGTAACAGACAGACACACTTTCGCATTTATAATATTACTATGGATTTTATTAATATTTGGGAAACATACAGGTACAAGTATAAACATAAAAAACAATAACAAAATTAAAAACACTTAAACCAATTAAGTTTCCTCTCTTAAGTTTATTATAACTAAATTTTAGAGCAGACCAAAAACAAAAAGGATATGACAGAACGTAGTATTTAAAATGATAAGAAACATAAAAAATCCTTTCACAGGATGAAAGCGAGATGGGGCTAAGACTGTCTTAGTAAGACTGTCTAAGTATCGCATATTCTAATAACCTTCTTACAAAAATTTGTCGACTTACTAACGTCCTCCGTAGCTCACTCAATTGGAACTGTTGGAAGGGCATTCCGCCCGGATAGCGAAGAGTTGTGGTTTCAAGTCCCACCGGACGACAGGGCCGATCAATTTTTGTGTGCAAAATTTACTTTAGTAAAAACTCTCAAAGCAATTGTTTAAATTATAAAAAAATAATATATTGTTCCAACAGTGGCACCCATTTACCTAGCCCCAAACAAAGTGTGAGCTTGTGCTATGGCGACTAGGATATCGGATAGACATACTTAACATTTAAAATATCCATGACTTAAGTCAGTGGTTCCCAAACTATGCGCTGCGGCGCCCTAAGGCGACGCAAAGAGTAACTAAGGCCGCCGAGGAGAGTATAATTCTGCTAAGTTAGTATTCTAGTGTACCTGGGTACTAGACATGCGAAAAATCGTTCACTGGAGTGAAATTAGTGATATAGTTCAGTGGGAGCTAAAGATATGTATCACTCATCTAGTTCATTTAGTTCAGCAAATCTACTATCAAAATCTCACTCACTACTTCATTAAGTTTAAATGTATCGTGTACTACAGAGAATTCTAATGACTAAAAATTTACATTTATAATATCTAGGCAGTCTAGAATTACGAATTAAAAACATTTTCATTAATTTCAAAGATATTGTTACACGCATTAACAAAGGATGTAAAGTGTTATTTATGTACGTAATGTACGTACGTTACGTATTAAAAACGTATTAATTAAATTTTACATAGAAAACTGCAGTGCATTAGCAGAATACTGCAGTCTCGCTCTTGCAGTATTAACAAATATATCCGTACGTTTTACTCTCATATCACTGAGTTACTGAACTAGATGAACTACTTTGGACTATAGTGAGTGAGTGATACATATGAACTACTTCACCTATCTAGGTGAAGTAGTTCAATTGTATCATTCATTCAGGAACACTACACATGTCTACTGGGTACACAAAAAGTTAAAAATGTCTTTAGATTTTTATTGTACCTATGTGTATTGCTTTAGGTTTAGGAATCAGACATATTTTAATTAAAGATTGTTTATCAAATATAATAGTAAGTTTATTGTCTATTAAGAGCACCGTATTTCAGACTACCCACTTTGACCTTAAAACCACCTCTATATCCTACGTAATATAAGCTGTTTTCATAGATGTAATGTGAAAATTTCAACTGTCTTGCTATTGCGCGTCATGAGTTACAGCCTGGTGACAGCAGACGGATAGTGGAGTCTTAGTAAAACGGGCCCGTTTTTACACTGTCCAGTTCGATGTGTATGTGTATGAAAAAAATCCACAGACCTTGCAGTTCCCGCAATCTTCGGAGGCATTGAAAATAAATTTAGGAATAAAACAATTATTGCGAGAAGATTTTTTTTAACATGCACACCAGTTGTCCAGGGTGGATAGTTTCCGAGATATTGCCGTTTTAATTTTGACACTGTCATCCGAAATGAACATCTCGTCGAGCCCTACGATTCCAAGGCCAGATTCAAAGGTCGCACTTCTGACTCATTAGGTGACGTGGGTGCTTTCACTCGCTTATAAGCTCAGCTCATGAGTTGGTCAGTTACTGACATGATATTTATGAACCACCCTTTTTAAGGTCGTAAGATTCAATATCAAATGTAAGGATCTTATTGCTAGGTGATAAGATTTACAGATTTCTAAATGACAGTTAGTCAGTGGCAAATGGGTATTCAGCTGTACTGTATCGCCTGAAATCTAACCAATATAATTTTAATATTATTATATTACAATATTTTTGTTTGTGTTAATAACCAATCCGAAATCCACTATTCAAATTATTTATATTTATCATATATCCATTGAACATTCTTCGTTGTTAGCCACGGCTGCCAGTGTCAAAATACTTTAATCTTCGATCTTGTATCGGTTTTACTAATTAATATATGACGTATTTCTGCCAGTAGGCAGGTATAATTTATGTAAAAATTCTATTTTAGAGCCGTATGTATGACTTTAGTTTAATATTCAGCATCACAGCTTTAGATGCTAAAATATGCCCTCAATTCCAAATACCACGGCGCAAGCACGAAGCATTCGAGTTATTCGTTAAAGGCTAGTGTTGTGTTGTACATAGCAATAGTCGATATTAATTGTAGTTTTTAACGTTTATTTATTATACCTTCACGTATCATGTTTCCAGACACAATAGAAAATGAATTGTTATATCAACCCGCCCGCGGGTCTTATGGGGTTTGACAAGTTAGATAAATAGAAAAGATAAGGTACGACGAGAAAACGACTAACTGTCGGCGCTTTTCTCGCTCAAGAAAGGTACGAGTATAATTGATATTCATTCCGTGTGAACAAAAGCCATGCATACACTAATGGTGGATCGCTGACTGTTCACGCTGCCGGCAAGGACTCGCTTTTCTAGTTTTCCATAAGATATGCAAGGTAAGGCTCCTCGCAGATGGGCAACCTTGCACCGCCATCGGTGCACCGCGAACACAAAGACGGTCAGTGACCGCTACAACAATTGACACTCATCCGCTGGATACTTTGACAGATATTTTGTTCATAATGGCGAGTGGCCGCCACTCGCTTCACGTGTGCGGCGACGTATTAGAAATAATGTTAACAGCTTGTCGCTAGCCTCACCGGTGGCTGTGGTCGGTGGCCCATCTGCGCGAAGCCTAATACTCGCTTGGCGATCTGGACTTACGTCGAGAGACTGGGCGGTCCAATTCTGCAATCAGGATTAAAAAATAAAAATATTATTCTCAAATCAGCTATCGATATCGAAAATATCGACTCTTGGAAACACTTATTCCTGCGGTGTCCCATCCCCTACCTTGACCTATATAGGTCGAACCGACGCATTGCGCCATTCGTGACAGCACAGCCTGATAAGTGGTTAAACTCATTGAGAAGATGCCAAGAGACATTGTCAGCGATGTAGTCAGCCTCGATTTAGTGAAGTTTAAAAAACTGAAAAAATATTTCGAGCTGTCGGTTACTTCGTATGGATGGAATGGTTCAAATTAACATTTCTTACATTAAAGACCGTCTTAGTGTAGTGCTTCGTGCTCCTGACTTCGAAACCAGAGGTCGCACGAACTTTTGTACCTCAATCATGGATCTTTCATGGGTTATAAACGTATTATGTACGAGGGTCAAACTGAAAGTTCTTAGAAAATCAAAAACTGATTACATTAGCCAGTTATTAGTTTTATTATATCTTTTCAAAATATTGTCCATTGACGTCAATACACCGCTGCATGCGATGGAACCACTGGGAAAAGCACTTTGCCCACTCGTCCTTAGGGGTCTCTTCAATGGCATCGCGATACGCAGCCACCGCTTCTTCAGCATTCATAAACCGCTTTCCTTTAAGTTTTTCTTTAATTTTTGGAAATAAATAAAAATCACAAGGCGCGAGGTCGGGGCTATACGGCGGGTGACCCAGTAATTCAACGTTTGATGTCGCCAAATAGTCGATCGTTCGCTTGGCGGTGTGCGACGAGGCGTTGTCGTGGTGAAGGAGGATCCTACTGCGAGGTCGTTTCTCTCGAACTTTTTCCAAGACAAGTGGCAAACAATTGGTAGTGTACCATTCTGCAGAAACTGTTTTTTGATCCTCTAACACAATTGTTGCGAAATGACCTATCCTTCCAAAGAACGAGGCCACCATTTTTTTTCCCGCACTTCGATCTCTCTTCACTTTAGTTGGCAACTCCTCGAAAGGAAACACTCACTGAGCAGATTGTCTTTTGGTTTCAGGATCATAACAGTAAATCCAGCTTTCGTCACCTGTTAGTATGTCGAACACAGCATTTGAGTCACCTCCGTTAAATCTTTCAATCATTTTACGGCACCAATCCACACGATGAAGTTTTTGAGCCTTAGTCAAATTATGAGGTATCCACCGGGCGCAAAGCTTCCTGACCGCTAAATGTTCGTGGAGGATTTTGTGCACTTGACTCATACCGATGCCTAAGCTTATCCGAATCTGCTGATAGGTCACTCTTTTGTCAGTCTCTATCATACGCCGCACAACACAGATGTTATTTTCAGTCGTCGCCGTAGAAGGCCGTCCCTCACGTACATCATCAGTGAGATTAGTGCGACCACGTTTAAACTCATTAAACCAGTTGTAAACAGTCGCACGAGATGGGGCTTCATCGTGAAAGGCCAATCGTAGTCTATCATAACTTTCTTGTTGACTTAAATGACATCGAAAGTCATAAAAAATCATTGCACGAAAATTTTCTCGTGTTAAATTCATTTTGACGTGACACAGACAATTTTCAATTTGCCGCCAAGTCGTAAAACAAATGACAAATGAATGAAATATATACTCAGTAATATTGGCAAAGAGTTCTATTTTCAAATTTTAAAATATTTTTTTTATTATATTGTTTATAAGTGGCCAGTTCTAAGAACTTTCAGTTTGACCCTCGTATGTCTATCCGTTATCTTAGTCACTTTAGCACAAGCTCATTCTTGAAGTCAGCCTATTAGATCCTACTGCTGGGCAAAGGAGGTGAGGCCTCAACTATGAGGAATTGCGAGCCATACTCCACCACACAGGCTCAGTGCGGATTGGTGGAAGGGTGTCTGTAAGGCCATTGACAAACCTAACTGTCAGATGTTATCAAGCCGCCCAAGGGGCCTCTGACTAGGCTTAACGACTAATACCAACAGATATTAGTCGGAACAACTGCTTAACGTGACTTCCGAAGCACGGAGATGCTTGTCATGGTCGTCACTTTATGGTCGGAATGGTCACCCATCCAATCACCGCGCCGTGGGTTGCTTAACTTTTGGTATCACTACCAAAGCGCTGCCGCCACTGCGCCACAAGCTCACGCTTAGTTTGGGGCTATACCTTCTACTCCTTTCTTTCATAGACTTTTAAAGCAGTGTGTTAAAAGTCTCGTGTTTTAACACTTTTGCTATATTATTTAATTTCCTGTGGCATGAAATAAAGATACTTTCATTATTTATATGACCGTAGTAAATTAAAAAATGTCTGCAAAAGCGAAGTTCTAATACAAACTATCCAGACAAATCTGTAAGAGGGGAGGATAGTTCTAAGAAAACAAGTCACAATTTTCACTTTTCTACGAATTTTCTCCTCATAAAAGGGGTGAGTCAGGATGGTTACAGTGGGATGGTAGGTGACGTCATGTGTCTAGTAGGGAGCGGTCGCGTCTGTCTGACGCCTAGTCTATGTATGACTGTATTTAGTATTATTGTTCATATCAAGGTGATAAAAGTAACGATGACAACGTATGCCACTAATAATCTACCCAAACGGTCGGTTGTTATTTTGATGTCGCTTCGGAGTAACTATCATAATATAATCTGTGGCTTTGGGTCGATTCAAAGTCTTGCTTGGCTCGTTGGGTGTTGGGATAGGTATTAAGATACCAGTAAATGGGTCTTGACACACAGACGGACACCGAAATGATCTTACCATAGACCCTTTTTTCCTTTCGAAGTACGGAACCCTAAAAATCGACTAATGTAGCACAAAGAGCTTATATCGTTGTGTGCAACAACGTGATACTTTTCCACCTGACCGCACGAAGGGTCCACTGATGGCCTGGGAAGCGTCACGGTCCACTTGTTCCGCACAGCATGTGCAGCACGTCAAGCTATACACTGCGGCATCTTTAATGCTGTTGTAATAGATGCGTTTTTGCAACGAAAATGGGCAGTCTGATGTGCCACTGTACACACGGCTGCACGCCAGGCTACCCAACGTTAATCTTGAGACCGCCTCTATTCCCTACGTATAAAAGCCATTTTCGTACTTCAAATGGGTAACCGATGTGCCGCCAAGTGTATCTTGGGCGAGGGTAGACGCGAAATCCATACGACCGTGATTTTAGGTCCCTGTTTTTTTTAGATGCTGACCAACAGGTTTTTAAAGTAGACTACATCACCTGAAGGTAAACATTAAGGCATCCTAAGCAGTTTTAATTGAGTCGATTTTACAATGAAAATGGGTAGTCTGACGTGCTGGCTGTATCTGCCAAAGGCAGTCCTGAGGAGCGATTATGTTCATTAGGGTAATGGGTAGGAAATTCAATTGGCAGTTAGGCCAGCCCCCTTGCTTAGTATTTTTATTTATTTAAGAAATAGTTATTGCCCGCGACTTGATGATAAAAAAACCGGCCAAGTGCGAGTCGGACTCGCGCACAAAGGGTTCCGTACCATTTACTTACAACATTATACAGTATAGGCAAAAAAAACACGTTTATATGGGAGCCCTCCTTAAATATTTATTTTATTCTGTTTTTAGTATTTGTTGTTATAGTGGCAACAGAAATACATCATCTGTGAAAATTTCAACTGTCCAGCTATCACGGTTCATGAGATACAGCCTAGTGACCGACAGAAAGACAGCGGAGGTTTAATAAAAGGGTCCCGTTTTTACCCTTCGGGTACGGAACCCTAAAAAAGCCCATTGCGTCCAGTAAACATGGCCTCTTATTTGAACTAAGTCATCATGGTGAAGAGGGGTCATCCTGTGTCTCTGGATGTAGGTAGGTACTTATTATATTAAGATGAAAACATTGTTGTGCACTTATGTCTCTTTATCTCCTCTTGGGAGTATAAATAAATAAAATAAAATAAAATCGTTTTATAAAAAGACGCGCACCGCTTGCGGACGAAGTAAAAAAAAATATGCGAAAATTATAAAAAGTGTTCGCCCAACGTGGGGCTCGAACCCACGACCCTGAGATTAAGAGTCTCATGCTCTACCGACTGAGCTAGCCGGGCTGTACTAGGGTTGACAAAATTATTCGGCACTCAAATGGAAATACTTTTATTACCACAAAAAAGAATACTCAAGTAGGTATTTCAATTTTTTTTTACTGAAAGAATAAAAACAAAACAAAATTGTATGACGGTTCCAAACATCCGTGTTCCTAATTGTAACAGATCACTTTGAAAACCTATGAGGGGGGGGGGGGGGGGGCTTTGAACAGAAAATACAGTATGTACAGCGATTTACACAGAAAAATGTACAATGTAGATGATGAAAAATATATACAGTTATTGGTACTTTTAACTACAAATTATTCATTGTATATCGACGGCATAGAGTTAATACCTCCTATCCTATCTAACAAAATAAAAATCTGTGTTTGAAGAAGGTACACACACTAACACACACACACAAACACACACACACACACACACACACACACACACAATCACCCCATTTTTGTATGTTATGATATATAAGTTTGCTCAAACCATATATACATTTATACTGTAAAAAAAGAGCGGGGTCTCCCGCCACAGGTACCACGAGTAATTACTTGGTAGATCCCAGCCTCAATATTGTTTACGTTTTTGTGTGTTAACGAAATAAACCATTTTTATTTTATTTATTATTTAATTATTAGCACTGCGCCGTCGATATTAACAAAAATTTAAAATCTTTCTTCTTTAAGGTACAACATCGTCTCCAATATCGTCTGTAATATGTAAGTCAACATAAAGATATGAAGTTTATTAAAATCCGATCGCGGTATAAGTCACCAAGAAGTAAAGTAAATTATATCAAACTTTGTCTGTCATCTTTTCCTGATTAAACAGCTGAACCGATTTTGGTAAGAGAGTTCTATTTTCTGTCGGGAAATAAAATTAACCCAAAATGGACAACAATTTAAGTGTTTATTTATGTGAAATTAAATCATTTATCGGCATTACTTACACACGCCTACACGTCAGACTACTGAGAATTTGAGACCGCCTCTATTCCCTACGTAATAAAAGCTCTTTCCGTACTTCAATCGGGTAACCCGACATGCTGCCGGCTGTACATAAAAAGCTATCCAACTTACTGCCGCACTCAGAGACGTCGATTTAATTTGTAATTAAGTCTCGTTGTGTCACTTTCTTTGTCAATGAAATGGAAAAGGACGGTATAAGACTTAATGAAGGATTGACTTTAATTAACGTCTTTGAGTACGGCAGTTAGAAATACGTAAACATAGGATGCCATGTTTTACCATCATCATCAAATTTAAGAGCTAGGCTCTTGTCGGTGGAGTTTTTTCCATTCCTCTTTGCTTTTCGCCCTTCTCTTAACCTCCTGATACGACCCGACATTTATATTTTCTTTTATTTGCTGCATGTAGCTTATTCTTGGTCTTCCTCGCTTCCTTTTTCCTTCTATTCATCCTATTTTAATAAAATTGTCGTGTCGAATCAGGTGGCCTAACATTCGTCCCCTCCTACACTCTATTGTTTCCATCAATCTCCTTTTTTCCCTAACCATAGACAAAACTTCTTCATTTGTTATATGTATAAAACAGGCAAAATACCTCAAGATTTTTATTTAAGCAAGACTGTAACACTACCGAAAAAAGCAAACACACTCAAATGCGAAGAACATAGAACACTAAGTATTATTTCACAGGCAAGTAAAATTTTAATAAAAATAATTCAGAACAGAATAAGACCGTTAACAGAGTGCTTTTTGGGACCGGATCAATATGGGTTTCGGCAAGAGAAGGGAACCAGAGAAGCGATACTAGCTTTGAGATTGGTAATAGACAGGAGACTGGATTTTGACATGGACACACATATAGCTTTTATCGACTTAGAAAAGGCGTTCGATAAGGTCAATTGGAAAATAATGATGGAAGTACTCAAAGAAGCTGGATTGGATTATAGAGACAGAAGGATTATTTATGAATTATATAAAAACCAAGAAACGGTAATAGAAGTAGGAGAGGAAAACGGAAAGGCAAAAATAAGACAGGGAGTTAGGCAGGGATGTCCACTTTCACCGCTAATTTTAATTTATTCATGTTTTACCATCAGGGTTAAATCCGTTATTTAATATTCGTTTTTCGCGGGCTACCTTTAGTAGTAATAAATCGGCTAAGTGCGAGTTGGACTCGCGCACAAAGGGTGCCGTACCATTAACTTACAACATTAGACATTATTAACAAAAAAATCACGTTTGTATAGAAGCCCCCTTAAATATTTTAATTTAATTATTTATTCTTAAAGGTAAATCCATAAGAGTCTGCCTGTTGCGATTATAAATATCGAGAAAAAAAATGGCAAAAAAATCACGTTTGTATAGAAGCCCCCTTAAATATTTTAATTTAATTATTTATTCTTAAAGGTAAATACATAAGAGTCTGCCTGTTGCGATTATAAATATCGAGAAAAAAAATGGCAAAAAAATCACGTTTGTATAGAAGCCCCCTTAAATATTTTAATTTAATTATTTATTCTTAAAGGTAAATACATAAGAGTCTGCCTGTTGCGATTATAAATATCGAGAAAAAAAATGGCAAAAAAATCACGTTTGTTGTATGGGAGCCCCCCCTAAATATTTGTTTTATCCTGTTTTTAGTATTTGTTGTTATAGCGGCAACAGAAATACATCATCTGTATAAAATTTCAACTGTCTCGCTATCACGGTGCATGAGGTACAGCCTGGTGACAGACAGACAGCGGAGGCTTAGTAATAGGGTCCCGTTTTTACCCTTAGGGTACGGAACCCTAAAAAATACCGTTCGGCGAAAACGCGATTATAATCTATCGCACGCACGGAGACCATGACATGACTCTAAAATTATCAGCGGATGGGATGAGATAAGAATCAACATTTTCTTTTAATTAGTGTAAATGTTAAAGTAAGCACGAGCATTTGTACCTAAGTCATGGATGTTTATATGTATTTAAGTATTTCCATCCGTTATCCTAGTCACCATAGCACAAGCTCACCCTTAGTTTGGGGCTAGGTAATTGGTGTGTTTGTTGAAACAATTTATTTATTTAATTATGATATAATAGGATAAAAAAACTCTTTAGTACATCACACACAGTAGACATTTACCAAGTTGTACAGATTAGGCGGCCTTATTGCTAAAAGCAATTTCTTCCAGATGTCCTTGGCGTAGAGGACAGTCAAAAATGGAAATTGTGACACGAAGCGCGGTGACAACTATTTAATTTTAAATTGATAAAGAAATAAATTATAACTATTTAGGGTAGCATTAAAAATATTATCTCATTTCAGCCGTGGCTTTTGTAATGTTAAAATAGTTTTTTTCTTATTTCAAGTAGAATACCTATTAAGTTCGCGACGTTCGCACACAAAATATAAGGGTAAAATTGATTTCACGGCTACATTGCTTCCGGGCTCTATTCCCATATTTTAATTTACTAAACGACCTATTTTGACGTTCTGTCTTAGTCTTTGCTAGCGAGAGAAATGAGAAATAAATAGTACAATTTTTGTCATCCTTTACTGTGGTCAAGGTTAATATATTTACCCTTATTACTTTATTGACTGTTATAAATTTACCACCCCTCATCAGGTAGTTGATAATTTCGTCAGCCCTCACACAGCCCGGCTAGCTCAGTCGGTAGAGCATGAGACTCTTAATCTCAGGGTCGTGGGTTCGAGCCCCACGTTGGGCGACTACTTTTATGTATTTCTTTATAATTTTTACCCTGTTCCATTGATTTATGTATTTTTACCAGTAGTTAATAATAGTTTATTTGGCAGGTTATCTAACAACAAGTTATGTCATTGTTTGATATAATCACAACATTTGGCCATAACTGTTTGGTTCTATAAATACTAAATATTGGTGATTTTATCTCAAATTGCTAGTCGTCGCAGTAGGTACCGTTACGTAATAAAATTAGGCAAGTCGGTATTCAATGCACGTTGCGTTAATTTTATTTTCGCGCAGCCATTTTCGGTCCCCAATTTTTTGCACCCGGCTTCGAGTCTTTCGAATTTCAGCCGAACTATGTTGCCAGACTGGTCGGAAGTTTTACCCCAAAAGATAAATAATGTCGCCCGGACGTACTGGCCACTTTTCACCTGAAAGAAAAACATGTCGCGAGCCGGTTCGAGACGTTTAAATTTTTAAATTAAGAACGGGCGCTTCCCGCCAAGTTCATTGTTGCTTCCGTTAAGCTGTCAATTAAATCGGTGCGGCCGCGACGGCAAAGGAATTTATTATTATACATCCAATATATTGGCTTGTACTTATCGACGTGACAGTGAATCATGGTAGTACTTATATTTATTTTCAATTTAACAAGCATGCACTTCCTTCTCGATATTATACGACTGGCTGAGTGGTTTAAATGTCGGAGCGCCATAATTTGGTTCAGAGTTGCTATCGTAAACTTGATTTTCTATTTCCTTCCTTCCTTTTAGAAATTTAGACTTCTGACGAAATTTTGAACTAAAAATGTATATTATTTAATGTCGTAACTTCACAAATGAAGTAACGGTTTGTAAACCAACAGCACTAAAAATTTGCCGCTAAGTAAAAATGGTTTTGTCATGTTCACGTTGTACCAGGCAAATCCAAAATGACCGTTAGACGGTGTTAAACAATTTTGACGCCTATGCACCGGGCATAGGGTCTACGATATATTAGAGTGACTTGTCATTTTACATGGGTCAGGGTTTGGCCTGTAGCGGTACCGAACTTGTGTGACCCATTGGGATTACGTGATACTTGATGGCTGGACAAAAATAATATTAATAATAATAAGCCTTTATCCAGACATTTACAATTTGTTATTCAAACTTTAGTCGCCAATTTGACATCGACAACTTGATAATAAGATTTTTTTAACACTCAATGTTATTTTGGCCCGGTTAGCCAAAGGTCGTGGGTTTAAATGCTGCCCGTCTGTTTGTCCAACTTTAGCAAAGGACTCTTCCACTCCTTTCCATTCTTCTCTATTCTTTGCTGTCCGGGATTTTATCTTCCTATCTTCTTAACTGTCTTCCACATCGTCGGCCAGACAAGAGGATACCTTATCACATTAAAATGTTCTTTATGTAGGGGTTTATCTGTTTTTGCTGTTAGCTCAGCCAATATGGCTTCTGCGGAGTCAAGTTTCGCCATTCAAAAGGATTCAGCTTAGAACTTGTTTATGTGTTAACAAATATTTTGCACGAATAATTAATTTACCATTGCCAGATTTGGTGGACTACCCTAGAATAACAAAGGGAAAAACAAGAACAGTCATGATTTTATTACAATTCTTTTCCCGTCGTATTTTTTTCAAATTAATATACAGGCATTTGACCGCATTTTGCCCGGATGGTGCCCGAAGTAACGATGCGGCCGAACATGGGTCATGTCGGCCTAGTAACATCCTATTCACTCTTTTCTTAAAGGAATCCAGATAATAGTATTTAGGAATCACTTCAGTCTGCAAAGAATTTCACTCTCTAGCAGAAATCTCTAGCTGTGTCTTTGTGTGTAGAGCTTCAAATATTCGTTGATAAGCTAAAAAGCTTAGATAATGACGTTTGAGGGTACTAATCACAGACCATCCTGGTCTGGTCCTTAAAAAAGATACCGTTAAGCTTGCTCTCATCTCCTATTTACTCTCTGTATTTTATTGCAGGAACCCAAAACAGGTTAATGTTTTTCTAGCACTTCTTAATCTTTGCTAAAGATTTTTTCAACTTACCTCAATGCAAAACACAGGAAATTGGCATTACAGTCTAGTAAACAATATAATTTTTCAAAACGCGGGTCTGACGGGTCAACATCTTGGGTCAAACGTTGAAATCGTCTTTATTGTCTGAATCAAGTTTCTCGGCTTCCATACATTCGCATATAGCATAACCATACAGACAGACAGTCGGACCGTGGCTAGACCAGAACCAGTTGGCCGTCTGCTTTCTACTTGAGCCAATATCATTTATTTCTTTGCGGTGGCCATGAATTAGTTTTTTAACCCGTTGAACGAGTCCCGACTCGTGATCGTAAAAAACGTCATTTTTAGTTCTATTTTAAAATTTCATAAATTTCAGAAAAAGCTGTGACTTTCCCCACATGTGTTTTAAATGAATAAGTACGTACATGTCTCATAAAACAATTTAGAATGTTTTGAAAAGTCAAGTTTGCCCTTAAAAATTATTGACGTGTCGTTAGCAAGCACATGAGTAGGTAGGTAGCTAACGACTTTAGTAGCTCGTAGTTGAAAGATATTAATCCTATTAAATTAAAAGTCCTCAAAAAATCCCATGCTAACCAGAAATATGGTGTCACTATAACTGATTTATAAGTGCCAAATCGAAAACTGGTTTCGAACGCATCTCAAGCCTTGGGTTGGGGTCCTGTGCCTGTGACCTTTTTTTTTTTTAATTTATTGTTACTAAGAAAGAATACAAGTTTTACAAAAAATAAATCTGCCAAACTGCTTCACAGTTTGTCGGCAGCGGTTCTCGTCCTTAGGTACTAATAATAAATAAGTAGGTATATTTCATGGTAAGTGTTTATCACTAATTTATAACTAACATATTACATTAATTTACACTACAAGTAAGACGTTAAATTAAAATAACTTAAAAATTGTTTATTCAAGAAAACATCGTTACATTTTTACGCCGACTAAGTGAAGTGACCAATGATAGGTACTTGTGACGGGAATGTCTCGCTACTTCCCAGACGGTGAATAACAATATTTATTAAGTAATACATACAAACAGTTTAACAGTGAGTGCTTAATCTAATCTAGCTATAAATTTTAGATTTAATTTATATTATATTTTTAAGGTTTTTAGTTTAGTGTTAGTTCTAGTATTTGTTATTTCTGTAGTAGTAGTAGTATTATTATAAGTTACGTATTTTTATCAATTAGTGACAATGACAGATAATTAATTTATCTAGCTATAAGTATCTAGCGTGAGTGTCCTTGTGTGTGTGTGTATGTGTGTGTGTATATGTATATTATCCTGTATTTTTTTATTTTTTTTGCAAAATAAATAGGTAGTAAACGTTAGCATTATTTTACATAGAATGTAACTAACTTGATAGGTACTAAGCTTAATGATAATTATTAAACAACATCACATACATTACTCCGATCCCCGACCGGGAATCGAAACCCGGGACCCCTAAGACGGCGTCACCCCGCAAACCGGCGCGCGATCCACTCGGCCACGGAGGTCGTCAATTATAAAGCGTAAAAAGCAGGGCGGAGGGTAGTGTGGCGAATTTGACATTTGCACGGGTGACCTTGCGGTAGATTGCCATGTTATGGGCATAGTGAGAGATAGTGTTTCTTAAGGATGTTCTTCATTTGGTTTTACCTCTCTTCGGAAGTCCGGTACAATTTTAATTAGCCAATAATAGCAATTAAATTTTAAGGCCTAAAAACATGAGAATTTTGCGTTTACCGTTTTAACGAGTGATTTTGTCAGCGGTCACACGGTCTAACTGTGAGATGTGCCTGATTCCCGTCCTATCTAACATAAAAGTAGTTTAAGTCATGTCGTCTCTTTCTCTGCTGAAAAAACGAAAAAAGACATACTACAAACATTTAGAAACCGCTATCAGTTGCTAAGGAAATTACAGAATCCATAGACAATTTAGTAGGGATGTCATGCGATGACTACTAAAGTTAGACGAAAACACGCAATGTAAGAAATCGCGTCACTTAAATTTGACGTTTTCAATTATTGTAGTCGGTCTCTTTTACTCTGTTAGCAGAGAAAGAAAGAGACTGAACATAATTTTAATCTTATACATTGCACATTGTAATCGAGCCCACTGTCTTATTTAATGATCCGTTAAAAGTAATCTTGACAAGATAAATTCGATTATCTTTTTCTGTTATATTCTGGCCCGTTACATGCGATTTAAGTTTAATCGATCACAAGTCGGTTCTGTTACGTGTTATAGTTGTTAAATTATCCATAAGTGTGGCTTTGTTGTAACAATTTATTATGTCTGTTTATAATTCTGTCTGGACCCTATATTATAATATATGAACTACTGATTAGTATTCGTGCTCTGTGGCAGTTAATGATTTACGCAACGAACCTAGACTTTCGCCGAGACTGCGGTATTGACCGACTTCCAAGAAGGATTATCATTGTTTGATTTTTTGTTGAGATGTATGATTGTAGTTTTATGTAAGTGTGGCATCATTAAGTGAAATTATAGTGATTGTATAATGTCATAAGTTTATCACTGAGAAAGTTAAGACAGGAAGAGGAAACAATTTTGTTGACCACACCCAGGAAAAAAATAATTTTATTTAGAACAAAAATCAAGACAAGTTTACATAATTGGAGAGAAAAATACTACTAATCCACCTAGACATAAAATTGGCAATAAGTCCAAAAACCCATTTTTATGTGGGAATCTGCGCAGTGATGACGAAAAATTAAGAGTTGCTTGTAGCTTTGAAGAAGTATACTCTTCATAAATTCGTCTAAAATCTGCATAAAGCAAAAACAATTCGTAAAGTTAAGTACTATCACTGTTTTGTTTTGGAAAACGATAAGTTTTAAAAGTGATTAATGCTTATTTCTCCTAATTTATAGCTTCTGGCCTAAAAATACCTCTTACAAAATGTTCATATAATTAATTAGCAAATGTATTAAGGATATTTTAATGCAATGTATATTTTCCAAGTTATTAACGAAAACAGTTTTGTGACATACGCCGTTTCATTTTAAGTCAAACTGGCTTCAAGCAGGTCAAGCGATATGGAACCGTGTTGCTGCTGCAGTAGACTATATGTATAATAATATCCGCTCCCCGCGCATAAATGTCAAATCAATTTTTAGGGAACCGGCTCTTAACAAGACCAAATGCCACACGGAATATGCCGTGGGAGGCTTACTGTGGCTAAAGGCTGTCTAGTCTACATTGTGGTTAGGCGGCTCAATCTACTTTCTTATCGGCAATTAATTATGTAGTTAGTGATTGATTCGGGCATCGATTCTCAACATGACAGAAGTTACCGAGATCTCTTAGTTGTAATTGATTGGATCACCAACAACTACCTAGTCGTTAAAAAATGTAAGAAATCTCATCATTTTATTGGACATTCCTAAATTATTGTTCTCTGTCTCTTCGTTTATTTAGCACAGATAGAAAGACTGAACTTAAAATTAGTCTTCGACATGGCACTTTGGAATCGAGCCCATGGTCACTAAAACTTTAATGATATTTATAAATTATTATCTGTCGTTAAGCAGCAATAGAAAACTAACTGTCACTTAAGATGTCAGTAAAAAGTTGTGCCATTTGGGCTCCGCTTCGTATGGGCGCAGTGAATTCTTATATTGATTCCTCTGAAACTGGACTTAGTGCGAGTTTTTATTTGACAACTTCACGCGCTCATGATCGACCGAGTGTCGGAAATTTTTATTGCGCTGACCAAATTTCCATACAAATTGGCAAGCTCAGATCTCGTGTTTAGAACTCTCACGACCTTAAGCTTAAAACTAAAATACTAGTTTACAAAGCAATTGTCCTGCCAATACTACTTTATGCCGCAGAGACTTGGTGTACCTACAGAGTGAATCTAAGGCAGCTGGACATATTCCACCTTAAGTGCCTTCGATCTTTAATGCGGATTAAATGGCAAGACCGAGTTTCAAACATAGAAGTTCTGCGTAGAGCTGGAGTGCCAGGCATGGAGGCGCTAGTTATGAAGCAACAGCTGAGATGGTCAGGTCACGTCGTACGCATGGAAGATAGTAGATTGCCAAAAGCAGTGTTCTCCTCGGAGCTCTTATGCGGAAAGCGTAGGTAGGGTGGTCAATACCTCCGCTATAAGGACGTGATAAAACGAAACCTGATAGCATGCGGCATACCAACTGATGGCTGGGAAGAGCGCGCACGTCTGAGACCGGAATGGCGTCGGACCGTTCACAAGAACGTAGACAAATTTGAAGAACTTCGTCTAGAACACCTTGACGCAAAACGCCAAATACGGAAGACATTACCAAAGCCTTCCTATGCATACACTTTTAACGCAGCTGGCCAACTCTTCTGTGTTCCATGTAACCGAATCTTCAAGTCGAAGTTCGGATTTGCTAGCCACCTCAGAGCATTCCATCCTAATGATTGACAGCAAGGAGTCGCCGTCGCCGGACACGGCGTGGATAAGTGAAGCCCTCTGTGGTCAAAAGTTTGAGCAACATTAGCTGGCCGGCTGATTTTCCCAACTAATACGCGTAGAAACGCTGAGCGCACGCTGCAACGGGTTTTACTATTTTTACGGGTTTTCTAGCCCGGTTTCACCCACGGTCGTGTAGGGTTGGCGATTGGTGACAATTTCAAAATAGATTCTTTATTTTTCGGCAGTTTTTTTTTGGTGTTTTATTTGCAATCAGTCTCTCCCAACTATAAGCAGATCCGGTGTGTGCTTTTTGGCGAGAAGGGCACTGCTCCCAGTGGAGTGACCCTTTCTCGATCCGTTCCTCTAGATACGGCTTTTTGACTGTTTTTTATAATTTCTGGTTAATTAATAAATAAATATAAGACAACTTCTCATACATTGCTGTTATCCCAAATTTGCTAAAGCATTTGTTTTATAGAAATAACGGTGATACTTACTGGTACTGGTACACACGACCGCGCATAGACTACCCCACTTTGACCTTGAGAACATAATAAAAGCTGTTTCTTAGTGCAAATGGGTAACCTGACGTGCTGCCGACTACTACAACACCAAGAACCGAAACAAAATATAATCAGAGGGTCAGATGAAAGTGCTTTTCAAATTGTCAGCCCTAAAATAACATGCTTGCATGTAAATCCGTCGACATGATTATAAAACGTCTAGTTACGTGCTCGGTTACAGTTGCCGTGTTAAACAAACATACATAATGACCGGGCCTTTTTCACGCTATACTATCATTTCACATTTATGTTAAAAAAAACCTTGCGGAAGAATATTAATATGATTATTATATGAACATTTTTAAGACTGAGTGAGTACCTAACAGTTCTTGTCACTTTGTTGAATAAGTTTTGAACCATCTAAAGTAGCACAATAATTTAAGAACTGGTGCTTTTTAAATAGTATGTAAAGTTATAAATGTTCAAAATGTTTTCGGTGAAAATATAAAAAAAAACTTTGGCCTAAAACGGTATGCTCAAGCAGGTGATTAAAATGTTTTTAAATTACCCTGAATTTGAGGTACTTGGGAGATATTTGACAATCTCACCTTTGCGTAACGATGTGGCCAAGGATGAATAAAATGATAATGGCAGAAAATCTAATTAAATTATCAGCGTACAAAAACAACGGTGGTCCCGGCCGTGACTTAACGACTTGAATAAAAACTACTAATTTTTAGTTTCTTTTCCCAAAAAAGGTATGACCGGTAGAAAGTGCTATACTATAGTCCACACCAATATTGTTATATTTATTAGTGTCTACTACACTAATAAATATAACAATATTGGTGTGTCTGCGCCTAAATATAAAGATAATGAAATGATGTTAATATTTTTCAGAGTATTGTTTATTTATACTTAAAATGATTTTATCATACTTTTTATCCAATTTATTGCGCTGACCCGTCTATAGAATTAATAATTGAGGTCAGACAAATATTATATAGATAAGTTTTTAGTGCACACTATCAAATAATAACCATTTACAAAAAAAAAACAAGTAAGTGGTCTTAGCGCTTAAAGCTGTCCCTTCCAGACAATGTTTGGGTCTAGGAATAATTAATTGACAGTACAAATAGCCGTGCATATCACCAACACATCTGTCATGTCGCCGAGACGGAAAGCGCGACGCATTCCGCGCGCGTTGCGCTGCGTGCGTGTGCGCCCGCTTCCGCGCTTTGTCGCGTGAGAGCCGTGAGAACGTACCAAGAAACGATGGATAGGGCTGAACTAAAAAATAAATAACAAATATATGGTTCAATCACACCCATTATCAAGCCCCTAAGCGTGACGTGTTCTCAATGTGGCAACTAGGATAATGGATAGCAATTTGTACTTATAATCTTTATATTCATGACTTAAAGGTGCTCATTAGCATCACTGATTTCGTAGTGCGGAGCAAGCACCACTACACCTAGGTCAAACTGCTTAAGAATAATTGGTGCTTCTCCATCTATTAGACAGACTGCAAGGTAATGAAACTGCAGCAAAAGCTCCGGAGTCAGAGAGCTGGTGGTGGTACACGACCGTGTCTCGCAAACCACGTTATGCCGCAAGTGCCTGATCTGTCGCCGGTCATGACGAATTTGAGATGAATGAACGTAGAGTGCACCTGTGTTTTGCGCACACACTTGTGCACTATAAATATCTCATGTGTAAATGGTTGATCTTTATCAGGATTGGCTGCCGTAGCCGAAAAAATCGATAGATAATTAATATTGTTACTTTACCTACGATTATCATTTGGCAGCCCTAATTTCGACAGGCATCCATCACAAAGAGTGCATTTTAACTAAGCAGGATAAGGTCGATGTTTGCATAGCATTTCTTGTAATTGTTTTTATTATTGCGAGAAATTAAGATAACGGAATCTGGAGCTGTATCTATAAGTCAGCCTATTAGATCCCACTGCTGGGAAAAGGCCTCACCTCAACTATGAGGAGGAACGAGCCATACTTCACCACGCGGGCTCAGTGCGGATTGGTGGAGGGGTGTATGTAAGGCAAGTGACAAACCTTACTGTCAGAAGTTATCAAGCCGCCCTAGGGCCTCTGACTAGGCTTAACGACTAATACCACAGATATTAGCCGGGACCAACTGCTTAACGTGCCTTCCGAAGCACGGAGATGCTTCATGGACGTCACTTAAATGGTCGGAATGGTCACCCATCCAATCACGACCGCGCCGTGGGTTGCTTAACTTTTGGTATCACTACCAAAGCGCTGCCGCCACTGCGCCACAGGCACCTCCGAGCTGTATCTATTGCCATTAAATTAGAGTTGAATTAATTACTTTCATTATAGTTAGTAAGATGAATAACTGTTGTGGCAATGATCTTTTGAAATTATTCATTTTGTTTGATTACAGTTTGTCATTCATCAATTAAAATATCTTTCGAGTTATATCATAGTATAGTATCATCAAGCGTTTCGAAATATAGTTCTTTCTTATTTACGGTAACTTTTTCAAAAAGAAACCTAATAACTCCTTGACTGAGATACCTCTTAAGGTTATACGGATTGTGAAATTCAAATTATTTCACAAAATAGGTATGCATTTAAATATATTTTACACCGCCGTTCCAGTTTCTATTTTTAGACTGCTCTCGACTCGAAGGTTTTAAGCATGAAATTGCTTTTAGCGAAATGGCCGCCTGAATTTTACAATTTTATAACATACTTGTAACTGTCTAGTGTATATGGTGTACAATAAAGAGTATTTTATCTTAATATAAGATATATTACATGCTCCTCATATCCTACTCTACACTTTTATTGTGTGTGATAGATATGTAAATAATCATCACATGATCCTACGTGCAAAGGGGATTCTATTGTTACCTAATATACAAAAGCTAACACACTGCCTTCAAGTACGTACCAAGCTTAGCATATAACCCCTTTTCGCAGTTAGTAGACCGTGATCGCACATCGCTGATATGCTGATGCCGATTATGCAACGTCTCGATTTCGGATGCAAATGTCCGCGGAAGTGGCACATGTCCGATCGAATGCTACTGGCTTTCACTGCGAATGTTAACTGCTCGATTCTATGGTAGGCAGATTGATTGAAATCTATCGTGTACTGTGTTGGCCAGAGGCAAGCTTTGTCGATAGTAGCAGTTACTAACACTATGAATTTTAAAACGCTTTGTGTTGCTGCCAATTTTTCTGAGTTGTCATTTTGTATGGCTGTTTTTTTTTCCACCAACATCTGTTTGATTGATAAAGGGAACTGCTACTTTCGTCCACGTACATAGATGCACTTGGTACTGTAATGGTGGTCAAGATAAAACGAGTCGAATCACCCAATTTCCACCACCCACTCACTTCACATAAATCAACTGGTTACAGAACCCACTCACTTCACAAGCCATAGCAGCACCCAAATTGATGTGATTTGCACCGATATACCAACAGTGAGGATTGAAGTCAGATACTCTCCTGATCTAGGAGCACATGCCATGATTTTAGCCGAGCTAGAATTAAAAAAGGAGAAGGCCAGCCCACGCTGGGTATCATACAGGCCACTGAAGAGCATACTGCTGGACAGATTAGAAGCAGATTTGAATGCCATAGAATGGGGTAACCTCAGCAACATTGAGGATGTGGATTGCCTAGTCAGAGCATTCACACTTTGTGTCAGTGGTTTCATGGACTTGCACACACCATTAAAAACACGAAAATTTAAACATCCCCCACATCCATGGATCACAGACACAGTCAAATCAATGATGAGAATAAGAGACAGCTACCATACACATAAACGTGGTGCTTGTGGCGCAGTGGCGGCAGCGCTTTGGTAGTGATACCAAAAGTTAAGCAACCCACGGCGCGGTCGTGATTGGATGGGTGACCATTCCGACCATTTAAGTGACGTCCATGACACGCATCTCCGTGCTTCGGAAGGCACGTTAAGCAGTTGGTCCCGGCTAATATCTGTGGTATTAGTCGTTAAGCCTAGTCAGAGGCCCTAGGGCGGCTTGATAACTTCTGACAGTAAGGTTTGTCACTTGCCTTACATACACCCCTCCACCAATCCGCACTGAGCCCGCGTGGTGAAGTATGGCTCGTTCCTCCTCATAGTTGAGGTGAGGCCTTTTCCCAGCAGTGGGATCTAATAGGCTGACTTATTATTATATACCATAAACAATATAAACTGCAGGGAACTCCCTCTCTCAAAAATAGTTACAGGGAGATGAAGCAAATTGTGGTGAGGGCAATTGAGCAGGAAAAATCATGTTACTTCAGGAATAACATTAAGAGGAAACGCGGTCTAAGTGACATTTGCAAAATAGGTTTTTGAATAAAATGTTGCTGTCTCGATGCAAGCTCTGGCGGCCGCCCCCGCACCCCGCACTGCTCTTTCCATGTGTGAGTAGCGTAAGTTAGTGTGTGTGCGCACTAGACCTCGCGCAAAACTCGCTAAAATAAAGTATTTTCAAGAAACACGATGTACTCTTTGATAAACTATAACCGAAGGTACAGTACGCAATACAAAATAAAGTCTATGTATACACAATGCTTTTTGGTGGAAAGTTTCTTAAAACTATAAAAACAAAGAATAAAGAGTTACCTATTTAAATTCAGGTTATGGTAGTCAATATTGAATAAAATTCATGTTTTGATTCCAATATTTACGTTTTTATATCTTTATAGCAGGGCATTATGCAAGATAGAAATACGTTGCTATTTATATAGGAGCTTGAACATGATTCATCATTAAATTAAAGAAAATAATAAATGTAAATGTGTGTCGTGGCTGTCAGCTTCATGATTATATCCTTTAATATAGTTTATCAAAGATATACCTAGAAATACGAAGGAGAGGTGACAGATGACATTTTCCGGTTCACTCATACTACAAGTAGGTAACTAAATTAATATTTTACAAAAATAATGAAATATTTATATCTTTACAAACATACTATTAAGACACGACACGACAGCCTACTTTAACAACAAGAATGATTTTGCAAAAGCTTAATATTTATGAAATTAAAGAATCATTTATTTTTTTAAATTTTGTTCATACGTAGAACGGAACTTTTTACTTATGAAGATTGATTGACAACAATGACAACACCTTTCATCAAGACATTATCTAATTGTGCAACAATAACAAGTTGAAATCCACTATCTTTTAAAGAAAATGTAGTTAATGCGGCTTACTGGTGATCGCTAAACGGAAGAACATGATTTTCGTATTAAATGCAGTATTCATGAATACTTCAGTTTCATATGCCCGACACAAATAGGTCAACCTGCACAAACATCGTGTGCTTTCGATCGCAGCAAGAGAAACGGCTAATTATTTTAAATGTTGGCGTGGATGGAACACGACGGAATCACTTTAATAACAGAGGTCGGAGATTGATCTTGGGCGAAGAGCACCAACAATATGGATACAATACCCTCGGACAATTACATATCAGGTGCAGGATAATGCTGCGTGTGTAGCACCTAGAACAACGGATTCAGGGCTCTGTTTGGACTTCTTCGTCACCGTAGCGCATCCGCGATGTTTGCGAAGCATAGAACTGATGATCTTTACTCAATCATTCGCAATAAGACGGGCTCAGTATAAGCAGAATGTTGTTACAGTCTCAATGTGCTCGTGTAACGACATTCATAGTTGTAACAATAAAATTGTTTTTCTTTTTTTGTAACTAACCCTAGTTTTGAAGATAATTGTATATTATACTAACAAGTGGTTCGCAGTTGGCGCAATAAAAACAATATTATGAAACAATTTGTTTAATTGGTTTAAGAAGCTGGCATGAGTGTGTCCTTCCTGAAGAAAGTAAAAGTAGGTATTTTTCTTATGCGATTTAGTGATCTGCATCTGCGGATTGTCTACAGTGTGATTATAAACCATACAATAGATGATGTAATTTATTAAACGTCTTGGTGGATATTACAACACGCCCTCATTAAGGTGAGGGATCTTCTAAATATGTAAGTACTTATATAAAAATGAAAATTGAGTTAATGACTGACTGACATATAAACCCACAGCCCAAACTGCTAGGTCTAGAGACTCCAAATCAAAGGTTCCATAAGAGGTCTAGGGGAGCACTAAGAAAGGTTGTTTAAGAAATTCAATTCAATTCCCCTAACGGGGTAAAACAGAAGTGGCAAGTTTGTTTGAAACTCGGTCCGTTATGGAGCTAAATCGATAAAATTTTTGGTTAGAAATCAGGAATGACGTAACAGGATTTCTGGAAGCTCATCCTCTAAGGGGGTGAAAATGGGAGTGGAAATTTGTATGGTAAATTCGACATATGCGCGGACGAAGTCGTGGGCCACCGCTGATAAAATCCATTTCTTATAATTAGCTTCCACCGACATCAGAAATCAGCTTGGCTACAATCTATCGAATTGAAATGAATCTACTTTCGTTACGTCCTCAGTTAGTGCTTACATCACATGTATGTGCACAGTACCTAATTCTATGAGTCAGCAAGGGAACATCTACCTGCTCTTTTCTTCTATAGGAACACCACTGAGGAGTAGTAGACCTTTAAAAGCTAAAGTGAAAAAAGCTAATGATATAAAATATTAAGACAAATTACCAAGACAATATTTAACTTAATATATCGATGCCAATTAGGCCAACAATAGCGTATCGATATAATTATCGACTATAAAGCATCACTATACGTATATGTATTTGTTATGACATTACCCACCCCCCAAACCTCTCCTCTTAAAGCAAGAAAGGGACAAATGCAGCTAAGACCAAAATTCGCTTCATAAAACTGACCAAAACAGCATTTCGTAGTCCCCTGTTTTCTCGACGAAAACTTTACCAATGATAATATTATTTACATAAATAATTAAAAAAAGGATGGGACTATGCTCCTATGTTTTAATTTTTGTCTTAATGTGCGTACATTTTATTTGGCGAGCGTCTAAAGTTTGAGGTTGAAGTTCGGCAATTTTCTTAGTGTTTGAAGGCCCATATTTCCTGTGTTAATTCGAATTTGGGAAAAAACGAAACATAGGAGCATAGCCGTAGTAAATGCTTATATTATAGCAAAACAAATTTTTAACCTTAGTCTATATCCTTGGAGAAAACAGGGGACTACGTTTGTATGGAGAAATGGTGCTATTCTTTCGTCTTAATAGCAAGATCAGAAATCCAAAAAGTCTATGGAAAAACCTGAAAGAAACTGTACTCCCAAACACAAAAACTCAAGCTGACCTGCCTTTGGCATTTAATGACCCTGACTTGATAAACTCGCACTTCTTAGATGTGCCCGGTGATAGTGCAATCACAATTTCTCAGCTCACGTTCTTTGAGCATCACAGAATCAACAGCCTGGCCACTTTCTCCTTGCAAACAGTAGGATCAGAATTGGTTATGAAGACCATCAAAAGTCTCAAATCTAATGCTCAAGGGAGTGACGGTATATCGCTGGATATGTTAATGCTAACCCTCCCTCAATCACTGGATACTATAACAGCAATTGTAAACCGCTCGATTTTAGAGAATAGATTCCCTGATGACTGGGAAACAGCCATTGTCAAGCCTCTTCCCAAAAAGAGCCATCCTACAAACTTACAGGAGCTCCGGCCAATCAGTCTGCTTCCGTGTCTCTCTAAGGTGCTAGAGCGAATAGTCTGCAGCCAGCTAACTAAGTTGTTGGAAGAAAATAACCTGCTACCATCTCGGCAATCTGGCTTCCGCAGGGGATATGGTACGGCCACCGCTCTGGCGGATGTAGTTGACGGCCTTCTTTCTGCCCAGGACCACGGTCAGGTGTCATTCTTGCTGCTTTTGGACTTCTCACGAGCGTTCGATTCAATAAGTATTCCCCTGCTCCTCTCCAAGCTGAGATACTTCGGTTTAGACACGAACACCATAAGATGGTTCCACAGCTATCTTACCCACAGGCAGCAATTTGTGGAACTGAAAAGAGCAGATGGCACTATACTGCGCTCCGAACAGCAGGCTGTAAGCAGAGGAGTCCCACAAGGATCAATTTTAGGGCCGATCTTATACACAATCTACAGCGCTGACATCATAAACTGCATCAAACACTGTCACTACCACATGTACGCTGATGATCTGCAACTATATCTTTCATTTGATCCCAGCCGTTATGACGAGGCTGTCTCCAGAGTCAATAGTGAGCTACAGAGAATAGTTGACTGGTGCACCGTAAACTCCCTCACTCTCAATGCCAAGAAAACCAAATTCATGGTAATTGTAACACCCTACAATGTGGCTAAGCTGGACAGAGCTGAAATTCAAATCACAATAAACACTGAATCTATTGAAAGAGTAGATAAAGCTAGGAACCTCGGCTTGGTATTTGACAGCAACCTTAGGTTTGAGAGTCATATTTCTGAATGTGTTAAGAATTGCTTCTACAAGCTAAAACTATTATACAAAATCAGGCCTTATTTGAGTGAAGCACTAAGAATAGCGCTCTGTGAATCATTGATTCTTTCAAAACTGAATTACTGCGACACTGTGTATGGACCATGCTTGCTGGCAAGGTCAGCCAAGCTCATCCAACGGGTCCAAAATGCCTGCGCTCGATACTGTTTCTGTATTCCACCACGGACACATGTGACACCTTACCTAATTACATCAAATGCCCTAAAAATGGAAGCTCGTAGAAAGCTACATCTGGCGACTTTGTTATTTGGGGTTATTACCAGACAAAAACCGGCGTATTTGAGGGATAAGCTTATTTGGGCACGGGCTGGGAACGGTCGGAAAAGGAGAGCGTGTACTCTGGTATTCCTGACACCTCTGCATCGCACGGTAGCATTTCGGGGCTCTTTTCGATTCGCCGCCACGCGGTGCTGGAACTCTCTGCCCCTGCTAGTGCGCGCCCTAAAAACAAAACACAAATTTAAATCACATCTCAGAGATAGCCTTCTCTTATGCAAAAAAGATGAAGCCAACCACACTAACCAAAAAGGGATGGGCGACGTGCGTGGGGGCACGGCGAGATCCACAAAGCATACGGGCGGCTGAGTCACTCTCATGTCCCACGACGACTTCAAGTCCTTACGGATTCTTACACCCTCAAACTGCCGAAACGGATTTTTATTTTTGAAAAACGGGCGTGACACCACCCCACGTGGCACATGTCGTTTCTTTTTTGGAAATATTTTTATTTTATTTTTTTATTTCGGGTGGGTCGTAGGTAGGTATCACGGATGGCATGACGTTGACGGACGGCTTGATGGTTGACGCAGCTTGACGGAAACGGAAAGACACAGACAATAAACGTCAATCAATGTTTTTTTTTTATAACGGCCTGAGTACAGTGCCTTCAAAATTGATTATTATAATTTAATGATTGGAATTTGTATGTTTTATTATTGTTATTATTATTTTGTGTGTGTTCAGTGTTTGTATTAATTTGAATTTAATTTTAATTGTTTGTTTATTATTTTTATTTTGTGTTTACACGCTGTGCCCAAAGGTTCCCGCTGAAAACCAGTTTCGCGACAAGCTATCCATCTGCTGTCGCAATTCAAACTGAGTGGGGACCTTTTTGGCACACCATCTTTTAATTTTTTTAATTGATTTGTATTTAATTGATTGTATTTCATTTTATTCTTATAATTTTAATTTAATCTTTTTCTTGTATATTTATTAGATGTAAGATATTGTGTAATTATTTGTATTGTTGTGCCAAATAAAGGTATCTTATCTTATCATTTTAGCAGTGTTGCCAGATTTGAATTTGGCACTTCGAGAAACAAATAGGAACTTTATCAATTACCCGATAACTTAAATTTACAGAAGCATCGGCAAGAAAAAAACTGTAGGCATTGACTTTATGGTCAAGAACCTCTGAATCCATGAGAATTTTCTCACAATAAATAAGTTAAAGCAACAAGTATTCACATTACAATAAAATCACATCTCATCTACTCTTCTACGGCATAACAAACCGCTAGTCGGACGGTTATCAATACGTATGTAATTAGTTTACAAGAAGATGGACCGTTCTGCCGGTTTTTGTTTGCTAATATAATGATGTGTTTGTTAGTGTAACACAGTGAAGTTAGTAGAGAACAGTTAATCATAATTTTTTGATCCCAGAATTTTAGGGCTATGCCAAAAAACATCTTATTTTGATATGAATTATTGTCTTTTTCTAACTCTTATTGTCATCTCCCTAATCTAGTACAGCCAAATTATTTATTTTTAGTTTGTATATAAAATTTCCAATTACTTAACTAAATCTGCTATAGCTCCACCCTTACTTAACTGTTTGTTTAAGGGTCGAGTTAACTAACACATGTTTAATTTTTAACTGACGTTTTAATATTATTTGACATATTTTGTATAGGAATTGTGTCATTTAAATCAACAATTTACACGTTAAACGGCTGTTTAAAAATTGGTGTAGGTACAAGTGTTTTATAATGTCTTCAATGCTGTTTTATTCTGAAATTGAATTGAATTTTAAAATTGAAAGTGGGGTAAATAATATTTTGTAAAGCATAAGTCTGACACAATGTTCATTTGTAGATCCAAGCTACTGCTTGCCATCTGTTGTGTTGTGCGGCTTTAAGCAAATGGCTTCGTAACGCGTCGTTGGTCCACAGAACTTTTTCGCTATTACACAGCAGCATTTAGTTTTTTTCTCATCAAGTCACTATTCACTAATCATTGCGTTTGATAATTGCACGCAATCTCACATCCAATGTGAGATGTCTAACTTGTTTGAATCAGTAAGTGTGTCAGAACATACTTGCTGTAAACTAGTTCCCGCGTTATTAGATTTGTCACAGATAAACGCGGTGTTTGATACAGTCAGGGTCTGGACGTGGCTGACAAATAGAGCGAAGTCACCGGTCAAGATTGTGGCATCAATGTCAAACAAGTTTTGATTTCACCTGAATGACCAGTCCAGTATGAACTTTAGAATCCCGTACATTGTAAGTACTAGAGAAACATCGATCAATATCTTTGCGGGCACTTAACCAGACCGTTAAGTTTGATGTAGCAGTCAAATGATAATTTACTGTTAGTTCTAAGCTACTTTCATATTCCTTCTTCATTTTTGACGGCCTGGTGACTTCAGCAAGCCTACTGTCCCACTTAAAGGCACTAAGACTTAACCATAGGTAATCGCTAAACTGAATTTGAGATTTCTAAATTAACTGTCTCAGTCGTTTTTGTGGCAGAAAATAATAACTGACGAACCTTTATCTTAGAAAATGCTGTGACCCATTTTCTATTTCAGTCTAGCTTGGATTACTCCACCACTTAAGTTAATTAACTTGTTTTCTAAGTCGACACCCTACCAGCACTTTTCTTTTATTTATTAAACACCCGCTTCCTGACAATAGGTCCTTAACCGACCTTCGGTTATCATCACAATCGGTATTGTCGTGTCTAACGTTGCGTCAGCATTGTCTAACGCGTGCCGTCATTATTATGAATTGGTGTGTTATCTTTCACGTTCTTTTCGTACACATTTGTTTTAATTCATTCTAGTAACTTAATTGTTTTGGAATTTGCATTTTGTTATTCTTACCTAATTTCGGCTACGGTGGCCTATCCTAACAGAGACAAACCAAGTTATTACGCAGGAGATATTATTGGTACTGCAGCAGTGTTTGGAAAGAATCCTAAAATAAATGATGCAACTGTTAGAATATTCTGGATTGAAGTCTGCATTGTGACCTACGTATTTTTTATTTCTATGGTTAAGGTGATCTATGGAGGATGGTGGGGTCCTATGTTCAGTGGGCGTCCTACAACGAAGTTTAATAATAATGAATGACATATAACTATGATGACCACTTGTTGAATTAAATTGACGCAGTACGAGAAAAACACAACCGGAACCTATGATATGACTCCAAAGAACTACATAGTAACGGCAAATAGAACTACGATTACTGTATAACATGATAAACTAGGAAGTAACACCGTGTCATAGCTTTGTACAATACAATACCGCTAGTGAAAAGATAAAAATCTCGCGAGAAGAAAATGCGTCATGCGTATTCCCTCCGAGTTTTCTCTTGACAAACAACATCTTACATAAAACATGAGCATCGCACATGCTTGTATGTCCACTAATTAATACACCGGTACTAGTTATGATGTAACCGCCTGCGAGGATGGAACAGTCTTTCCTCAACATCGATGAATGCAACATTATAACAATAATAATATAATAATAATAAATTGTTTCAACAAACACACCAATAACCTGGCCCCAAACTAAGCGTGAGCTTGTGCTATGGTGACTAGGATAACGGATATAAATACTTAAATACATATAAACATCCATGACTTACAAATGCTCGTGCTCATCACACAAACATTTGCCCCTTGCGGGATTCGAACCCGCAACCGCCTGGTTTAGAAGTCCGGTGCGCGAACGACTACACCAAGACGGTCGTTGGTTAAAAAGACGTCTAAAAATGTTGCATTCAACATTATAATGAGAACGCTCCAACTTCAAAGCTTAATATAGCTAACGACAAAGCTCTTTTTAAAAAAAACTGGCAGTCTGACACCTGGGAGGGCACATACATCCTCCGATTTAAACAAGAAATGTGCCTATGTTAAAGTTTCACCGTTATCAAAAGAACCGTTGTATACCCAATCGTCATAGCTCTTTTGCCCATTATGAGAAGTTGTAGTAGAAATACCTAAAAGTTATGGAGACTTAGGTTTAGGCAACTTTTTAGGTTGTTGTAACCACAACGGAGGAAACTGATTAATATAATTTTTTCCCTGACAATTAACCAGTTTATCGTCTGATCTCCATCAGCTTACCGGCTGATCTATATCAGCTACGTGGTTGATGACTAATACTACGGCTATATGCGTCTAATTTGATGGCTCATTCTTATATTAGAACACGCGGCGCTATTTACTTCGATAAGGAAAAACTCGTTTCAAATGCGTGTTTGAAATTTTAATGGCCCTTTACCTCGTACTATGTTCGTAGTAGTACTCGTACTGTGTAGTAGTTTGTTGTTTGTGTTATTAATTGCTTAACTAAAGAACGTCAGTTGCATTTTAACGATTGGTATTTAAGTTCGATTTGTAGTACAGTCCTGAATACAGGCTGCATGAAACGAGTATCTTTGGAAATTGATGGGGGCAGTAGGCTTATGTTTGACAGTGGATGTTTTATTTAGTTATTACAGATAAGTATGGCCTTGGATCTTGGATCTACAGCAAAAAAACTCATTTTGACAACCTTTTTTTAAATCCTCTTTCAAAACCCATTATTATCGTTAGTCGTAGCCAAAAGTAATTTATTTAAATTTTTCTTAAAAAAGTACAAGTTTCGAAATGAAATAAAAGTTTATTTACATTCGGAAAAGGATACATTTTGGTGGTTATTATTCTTATAGTTCAGCTTTTCCAGCAAATCAGCGTTTAGATTTTTAGCGGTAGAATTATGTTCCTCTAAGAGGTGCTACTTTAATACTTGGTACCTACCTATTTTTTCTATCATGGCCGTGCTATTTTAAAATTATTCATCAGAGCTAAACGGCCGAACTGACTTCAAAATTATGTTTCATTTCTTGTTAACAGATTCTATAGAGCCTAATTAAGTTTATAATTAGTCGCTAAGCGCACTTACGTCATGCGGTCATGTGTCGCGCATATGGGCATTGTGTTGTCATAATTTGTAAGCGTTTGCTCACTTGTGAGGTTTCAGTTAGAAAATTGTTTAATGTACGGGATAATTTGATTATGTTTATGAATAATGTTTGGTTTCGCTATCAGGTGATGTCAGGCATATTTGTTTGTTTTCAGTATTGTTTAGAAGTTATTATACTGTCACCCAAGGACAGTATATTTACGGAAGAATACTCACTTTTGAAGGTGATTGTCGTGGACGAATATTACGATAGTTTATATCTATATATAATGTAGTTAGCTATCTATACTTTATAGTTATATGTATACATAGTTAAACCACTGTTAGATTCATAAATAAAAATACGTGTTCCATTGGGTTGACGAAAACGAGTCTTGGTTGAGGCCTACGTTCAAAAGTTGACTGCAATAGGATGATTATGTGATTGGATTGACAATGTCTCATTTACTCACATTGTTTTATACTAAAGTGGTGTTCTCCATATCAGGAATCAGGTTCCATCGAATCGACCCATTGCATGTCCTTATTTGATCAGTTCTAAACTCATGCAAATCCACCAGGCATGCGCCCACGCACCGCTGGCCACGAATTATGTCACCGTTGTTTGTGGATGCCGTCCGTTTGTAAACAGTAACGTTGCACTTGCCTCTAATTATGTCACATATTATGCAGTTAAACGTAGACAAGCGTATAGTAGGAACTCACTTACAATTAGACTTGGTAATTAGTTACTGCTAAAACATAGCCAGTTGATGGAAAATTGTTGTGTAGGTTACCACTTTAGTGCACTTTTCTGAAAGACGACGATTTTTAAGCAGTAGCGACTCTATACGTGTAGGTTTCTTATTAATAATTTTTTACAACATGGCGAATTGGTGAACTCCGATTTAAAAAAAAAAGAGTTTCTCTGTCAAAATTTCTGTCATAGTATAAACAACTTTTAATTTGAATGATGCTTATATTTTGACTAAAACTAGGCATAGCTTAAAATACAATTTATTTCCGACGTTGTAAAGTATATTGAATTGACAGTCATTAAAAACTCAATTTATCAATTTAATATACAAACTAAAATATATTATTGACGTTTCGTTTAGTCATGCTGTCTATGAAAAAGTTTAATTCTTCTTTAATCACCTCATTCTTCACAAATTACAAAATCATTATTCAAAGATGCATCCCGCTATCCAATGAGTAATCATGATAACCGCGAAGATATTTTGACCCTGTCCTACTACTGACTATTCAAAATTGTGAGAATTACCGTTATCAAGATGACTGCCGAGTATAACAAGCTTTTGTGTGGTTTTTAGAAGAATACAACAATAAAGCAATGTTTCGTTGTAGGTACATCTATTCATAATGGCGTATGCCAGTCAACTTGGCATGGCAATGAACATTTTTTTTATTGCATTATGTAGGCACAGTTACGATATTTTTCTAAACTATTTCCGACACAGTACACTTTTTGTCGTTATTAATTAACTACTAAGGACTTTAATAAAATTTAATGCGATGTAACTTTACTTAAAACTAGAGTAATAGACCTATGACCTATGTATTTGGAATGTTTGTCTGTTTTTGGAATTACGGGCATTAAATTAATCAAAACTAAAATTTTCAATACAATAAAATAACGATTAAAATTGAAAATTTTAATCGTTAAAAAACATACTTTATTTTAACAGTGTATTTATTTGCGAATGAAACTATGGAGAAGACAATATTACCCATCTGTGGGGTAACTTCTCCCCACACTGGTAACACCGCCATCGACCGCAGCGCAGCACAGCAGTGCTCGCCGCGGGGCGCGGGGTACGCCCGCTGTCAAATCGAATTAGCATTTTGAGTTACGATTAGCTATTATTTCGCGAGAAAAAGCTTTTGCTAAATTAATTAGACGGTTCTGCATTGATTTGTTAACGTTACAATTGCTGCGAAACACGGAACGAATAGACTCGCCATAATATCAGTCCCAGTCACAGTGAAGATTCCGCGGTGGTTGGGGGACTTCTATTTTTATTGTGCAGCCCAATTCTAATGTAAATATTGTTTTTACTGTCGCAATACGGTGCTGCAGCGGTCTGTTTCTACCTTTTTCGTTACCAGAACCGTTGGAGCGTAAAACAGTTGCAATTCAGTTCTGAAATTCTCTTTCGAAATCGCTATTTCGTTCGCCAGTTCTTCAAAACAGTGCCAAACGAAATCAATATCGAAAACGGTGCCCCAGATAAAAAAAAGTGTAAATAAAAAAGTTGCAATGCAAATTAGTGTCAGTGGATATTCAAATTTAGAACTTTCTACTTTAAAAAAATGTGATGTGCATTGGATTGTGAAATCAAGCTTGATTTAGTAGAAAAGTTACAACTAATGGCATTTTCGACAGTGAAATTGCCTCAATCTAGTGGTTTCTGACCATGAGAAGGGTGTTTGGTGTCTGCTCCGATGGCTGGATGCTGTGTGGTCATAATGTGAGAAGTTAGACCTAGCGGCATAGATGTTGTCTGTATGTCATTTGTTTTACTTATTTGTTTTTTTTAATCCACACCATTCCATATTTTGTATGTTGGTAGATTGATTTAAAAAAATACATGTTCTAGCCAGTATCAAAATCAAGAAAAATTACTGTAATAAAACAATTACTTATCATATTTTTTTTCATTTGTTTTCTTCATTAAAAATACATAATTAACCTAATAGCCAACCTACCAACAACAATTTTACCATAAGGCAGCCAGCCTTACATGTTTGAATAACAGGATCAGGTATAGATAGGTTATTTTAAAAGAGCTGGCATGATTATTTAAATATGTTTTGTTTGGACAAAAATTTTTGTGCCTTAATTAAATGTAGATACTTAAATTAAATGACCTTTTTTATTTGTCGACATAAAATGAGAGAGTTAATAAAAACTTCAAATCATTATCATCTTCATCATCATACTGTTTTTTTTCCTAATTCTCATCTCAAGACCTTGCTGAATTTACTGTAAATGTCAAATATAGAAAATTAAAACCTATTAGAATACTGTAATAAAGTATAAAGTCACACCAGCTCTTTTAAATAAATAACTATTGAGTACTCATGAACATTTTTATTACTTGCATGAGTTTTTGCTATTTAACTAACTCACTCTTTCTGTAATATTTTTTTATGTTTAACCCCTCCTCTTCTGTCTAAAATATATGATTTGAAGAGAAATCAGTTGTATCAAGATTGTTTTTACCCGACTGCACTAGAATAAGTGTTATTCATCATTGATTGAATGCATGAGTTTTGCTATTTGTAACATAACTCATCCATTTCATTTTATTTTTGCATCTTGTTATTGTTGTTGTTTAGATTCTAGTGTGATCATCATAAAATTGAAGTTATGGGGTGTGTGTGCAATTATTTACTTAGTATTTATCACACAGACACAGGTCATGAGAGAGAGGAGGAGCTCTTTTTGAATGGGTTCTTTGGCCCTGCAATGTGAATCACCCAAAAACTGATTGTAAATGGGTTGATTCGGACCGCAGTGGGGAATATAACAGTGCTCTTTTTGGTTATGTATATACAGATAAAGATATTTATTTTTATCCCTTAAAGTACAGTAACAGGACAATATGTGTTGTCATAAAGCCCTAGTAGGCCCAATTGATAAAAATATAGCCTGATACGGTCATTCTAACAAACTTAATTGATAATTATGATTTATTTTGAAGTTGTTGGACAGAAACATTTTTTTGCGGCATGTGCCGATCCATACAAAATCAAAATTAATGCCAAGGTATCTCTTAATTTTCAAATCTTAATTATTCTCCAACCAAAACTACTTGTTCTGTTATTTATTCTGTGCCAAAACTAGAAAGATAGATTATGTGTATGGTCCTGCTGTAAAAGTAATGAAGTTTTCTACAAACTTTGGGTTCAAATTTTAACTCTTTGTCTTCATAGAATTTACCACAATTCTTCCTTGTCCCCTATGTCATTAGATTGCAGCCTTATGTACTCGTATTATCTTTGCAATAAAATGTTAAATGCTGGGTTTCCTAGGCACTTTACAGTATTTTGTCTAGTCAATAGCTATAAAATATCCTAAGTAAAAACATACCTCAGAATTTGGGGACAAGACTTGTACATTATTTAGTCTGCGGCAAGAGCGAGCTTCAACCAACTGTCAGTGTTGTTTTAGAGTAAAAGAACCATTAACATTAGTGGGTAGTAAAATAAATACATGGCCTTCTTCTTCTTAGCGAGTCGATAGAACACAAGAAAATTACTGAATTCTGGGCTGCTACAATGGCCTACTAATGTACTAGGATAATTAATTATGAATTCCTTATATGAGCTACTTATTCTCTAATATGGGATGAGACAGATGTTGGTAGGTCTATCTATCTATAATTTTAAAGCTACGCTCTTTTTCAGTAGACGTTTCTCCATTCCTCTCTATTACAAGGAAGTTTTGTAAGAAGGGTGCATACTTCGTAAATTAAAAATTAACTGATCAAACTGTTCTAATGTGCATCCTTTTTCAACCAATATTCAGCATATAAAAACTTCTTTAGATGATGTTCTTAAAGAATTTTGTTTCTTATCTGCATTTTATATAAAGACCCCTTTCTTTAGGAATTGCTCCTACAAAAAGAGGTCAGCTTATGATGGTCCTTACCAATGCATCATGGAAAGCGGATTCTGTGTGAACATACTACAATGAACTTTCGTTTTCAATAGTTATCTAACTAAAATCAAATCTAGAGTATCAAATCGACGTGTGTGCGAAAGTCATTGTTACGGATATTAGTTTGCGAATACCGTTGATAATTTCGATTCGGTATTTTCATGTCTGCTTCATCCAACCAATACCTCAGATCGTAGAAAGAAGAGGTATGAAATGCGTGCGTGACCCTTGCGAACGCGACTTAAAGTTAGCCTACATAGATCACACTGCTGGACAAAGGCCTCACCTCAACTATGAGGAGGTACGAGTCATACTCCACCACGCGGGCTCAGTGCGGACTGGTAGAGGGGTGTGTTGGTAAGGCAAATGATAAACCTTACTGTCAGATGGTATCAAGCCGCCCCAGGGCCTCTGACTAGGCTTAACGACTAATATCAGCAGATATTAGCCGGGAACAACTGCTTAAGGTGTCTTCCGGAGATGCTTGTCATGGACGTCACTTAAATGGTTGGATGATTACCCATCCAATCACGACCGCGCCATGGGATGCTTAACTTTGGTATCACTACCAAAGCGCTGCCGCCACTGCGCCACGAGCACCTCAAACGTACTTAAATTAAATGAACACGACATAGACAAAAGGAACTAACGATCTTCGCAGCGGAACGGTCACATTTGACATAGCCAGATGTGAGACTCCGGCAAAAATCCTAGGGTGAAAGCCCGGGGTGCTACCCTGCAGTTCTCTTCTCATTAACAGCACCGAAAGACGACTGGTTTTGGCCCTTACCGGGCGGGAGAGTCCCAAGTATTCCAAGATCTCTACCGACACTTTGTGTATGCGTAGTGCATTTACTAGCGGTAAAAAAGATAGACCCTGCAGCCAATTTTCAGATTAGCCAACTGCGCGAGAAATAATAGTGCAAAAGTATCAAAACATAGGATCATTATCTGTTCCTTCACAGGATATTCCGATATTTACGTGCGAGATTCCAACTTACTTTCCGAGGCACGGGTGTGTTAATACCACCAACTTTCTGACTCCTGAACTGTGTCTGAGTTATTTCAAGACTTTCGGCCCGACCCGGGATTCGGACCCGGGACCTCGTGGACAATAGCCAGCGTGCTGACCACTAGACCAACGAGGCAATCAGGAAGTACCTACTAACTTCCTAGTCCATTTCTTTCTGAAATACTTCAAAATGGTCTTTGTTATGACAGTCGTGGCGCAATAAAGATCTTTACGTCTCCATAAATATGTTTTATTCGTGAGTTCGAGACAGCTGTTAACCTACTTCCTAAAACTATTATGGCACATTTATATTTATAAGGATTCGGACTACAATGGAACAATAGTATTAGACAACCCATCATTTCATCATTGTCTTCAATATTTGGAACCGATAAAGCACTAATGTTCAAATAAAAGCAAGTATGAGTTTGTGCTTTCTTTCCGAAAAAAAGGTCCTGGGTTCTGTGTACTTTGAGGGCCTATGTACGTAACCAAAAACTCTTATATTCAAATCCATTCAAAAATATCACAAGTTGTATTATCTTTCAATTGTTGGCGACTTTGATAGAGTTGGAACTTTAAATTGCAATGATATCGAGCGAGAGTTTAGCGAAATGAAATATATTATCGGAAGCCTATGTGCCTCTGGATTTTTGTTATAACACGATGTTTCTAATATCCCAATTTGAGTTTCGCGTAGGCATGGTACAGTGGGTCACACGTCAAACTAACCTGATCTGTTAAATTTTTGCAACCATATTTCAACCTTATGTTGATCACATAGAGTTCCATATCATTTAAGACATGTTGACAGATTTGAGTAACTAGATGCGGGGCCCACTGTACATGCCATCAACGACAGATGCTAGATGCTATGAAGTCTGACCTCACAGGTTGAATTGAAGACCACAAACGAAAAAAAACACTAGTAATTTCAAACATAATATCACTACGACTCAATTCGTAGCTACTTTTCTAAAGTATGCGGAGGTCATATCCATTCAATTGTGGATGTTCATGTGCTAAATCACTAGAGAAGCTATCCTACGCGTCACTGACGTAATGCGAAATATAAATTATGGTCGAGGCGCTATATTTTTATACTGTGAAAATTTTAAATGTATTAGTTCGGGAATATTGTCACGATTGTTTGTTTTTACCCGACTGCGGAAGGAGGGGTACGTTTTTCGAGAGTACCTATGTACGTATGTATAATTGTTTGGCACGCCCTACAGCCCAATCGGTTGGCAGTTTTTGACATATGTGGTGTCGTTGAATTTGTCAAAATTGTGAGAGTGACATAGGCTATATACATTTTAAAAATGGCGCCCGCAAATGGAAATAAAGGGGGGAGCGGATTGAATTTTTCGTTACCATAGCAATATGGGTATCAAATGAAAGCCTGTAAAAAGAGCATTTCAAAAATATATAAAATTTTGCAGTCGGGTGTTTTGCTTTTTCAAAAATTATTTAATTAATTAATCAAAAATTATGTTTATTATTTGTCTTGAACTTCATAGGCTCATTCCATGTACGAGTAATGTATACTTGTGCATACATGGAATCCCACAAGTTATAATAAAATATGATCCTTTTGACAGGTTTTATTTTTGTCATTTCGCCACGAGCCCCTAACAATATAGGTACAGTCGGCCGGTACCCATATGAAATACGAAAACAGCTTTTATTACGTAGGGAATAGAGGCAATCTCAAGGTCTAAGTGGGTAGTCAGTACTTCTGAAGTGCCTTGTGTATCTACCTGTGTATGTAAAAAAAACCCATCACTCAAAAACATAAAGACTGTTATCGGCTGATAAGTTGAAGAGAAGTATTCACGCACCATTACTACTCATATCTTAAGTGGCACTTAGGCAAAATTGTAAGCAAATCGTTTGACATTGGTTGGAGTGGTTTGCAGATTTAAGTTAATACATCTACGTCCGATTTACACTAGGATTTATGCCTTACTAAGTCAAAACTTATACATAGATGACCCAATTTTCAACTGACACTTCGTTAAGGTGCCAACCAATAAATAAATTGTAACATTGAAGCTTTATACAATTCATTCATTCATTCATATCAGCCTATTGCAGTCCACTGCTGGACATAGGCCTCTCCAAGACGGCGCCAACTTTCACGGTGCTCCGCTTCTCGCATCCAGCCACCACCGGCCACCTTCCTTCCTTTATACAATGTATACACATAATTCAATAATTAGATTTATAGAGTCCTCCTTATGTTGTCAAAGGGGTACATTAAAATGTCCTATGGCTGTCTGTCCTAAATTACAATTTAGGTAATATTATTTTGGAAGTTAGGATGAAATCTGTAAGTCAAAAGGCGACCACCAAATCTATTCGAATTCAACCTATATCACGTTTCTCTAATAAATAATATAACCTATTTCATCTGTTCTCTTGCTCTCGCATCGTTTCTCTTTTGACAAACACCCTCTCATGTTACAGGGCTCCCCCCACGGATCGGTGATGTCGTGCCAGTCGCTGGCGGCGCGGGCCTTCGCCGAGCCAGAGCGGGACAGCATGACGCACAGCGCTGGGTTTCACAGGTGAGAGAGAGAGAGACAGCCATGACCACAGCCCCAGTTTTCGCAGGTGATGCAGATACAGCATGTCGCACGGTGGCTTCCCCAGTTGAAAGCGAGATAGCATGGGGAACAGCGGCGGTTTCTCCAGGTGGGAAAGAACCAGCATGACGCATAGCACCGTGCTCTACAGGTGACGAGAGATAACTTCTACATGTGAGAGAGATATGGCATCATGCCATATGCGCATGTGCGTCATCATTGACGCACAGCTTGCACAGGTGAGTGTAAGGCAGAAAGACACAAGCTTGCACAGATGAGAGAAAGACGGAATAGGGGTTAAATATTAAGTTACAGTAATAGTTATTTTGCAACCTATCCTAGGGATTGATAATTGATGCAGGTATTTTTGTTTTTTGGTTTCAGATCTGTCAGATTCAGCTCCGAATCGAGGAGTTCTACCAGAGCGTCTAACGATCAAGAATGCAAGCGAGAAACTCCGGGTGAGTTCAGACATATCATTATTTCTTACTTTAAGAAATGATTATAGTTGTAAATAAACCGTAATTCCCCATTTCACATGATTTATTAGTTATTCTGCTATTCGGGGAGTCAAATCTAAGGTTCAAACAAAAGTTCATGTAAATCGGTCCAGCCGTTCTTGAGTTAAGAATGGTGTAAACAACCCGACTTAGTAAAGGAAAACATCTTGAGGAAACCTGCACACTTATTGGCATTGGTTAGTAGTATGCAAAATGGAGAAGGCAGTGGCAAACCACTGCATTAAAAATGTCAAGAAAGTCGTTGTGTGCTTCATTCCACATACTACCCGATCGAGAACGACTTACGGCGACGAATACAACGAAATTACCAAAGGTAAAATAGTTACAATTTAGATGACAATTTTTTTTTTAAAACCATTGCTTTTTATTTTCCATCTGTATTTGTCGTCGGAATTCTAATCATGACCCTCAGTGATGAGGTATACGACTATTCGACATGCTGCAGCTAGGGCCCGATTCACGCGCCTTCGATATTATATCACATACGACATTTATCGAAAAAACATGGCGGATATCACAAAGTTTTTATGTTGTGTATTCTCGAAGTATGAAAATGTCCAATATTTATCACATTTTGCGATTTCCGCCATGTTTTTTCGAGAAATGTCGTATGTGATATAATATGGAAGGCGCGAGAATTGGGCCCCTGGTTCGACTTCCGGGTCTATGAAAGTGAAGAAACAGAGAGTGCACCTGTGTATTCCAGAAACACTTCTGCACTAACATCCCCTGCCCCTGCGTAAGTACTGTCGGCCAGGAAAGTGGTCTACCAGTTTTGTCAAAAGGATGATGCAATTTTTGGTACCCACCTCCAATAGTAATGTGTGATACGTCGTTAGACAGCTTTTAGTTACCTGAACAAAAGTTACTATGGCGCCAAGTTCCGATCGTTAGTTTCTTCAGAGCTGTACGGTATTAAAGTCTCAGAATACGAACTAACAGCTACTTTTTGTAACCGCCACCAATAGTTAACGGAAAATTCACATTACTTGACTTGATTTTGTTGAACTTATTTTAGGCTGGTAATCAAATCGGACAATTAATCAATACAAGCGCCATACTAATTTTGTTCTACAAGATAATAACTTTCCAATGATATATCACACATCATTTTTGGAGCGGGTACCTACCAGGCTTCATAGAAATCCTTGCGTCATCCTTTCATGTGTTAAGTAAAAAAAATAGTTGAAATCACTCATGGACTTATGATCTTTTGAACAATTAAAGAGATGCACACGACGTATTATTAATAGTAGCTTTCAGAAAACACCACCAGACCAGTCCAGACCAGCTCGCACTAATACAATTTCTTTATCCAAACATTATTTTAAAAGAGGCTTTGACTATAATTTGTACATCTTTCTATGTAAATTGTATTGTTGTTACTTTTATGGTGTGCAATAAAGAGTTATCTATCTATCTATAGTGACTGAGTTTCTTGCGCTGCTTCTTCTCAGCACTAGCCCACAATTTGTTCCAGTGGGAGGGCTTAAAAAATATATGTTAGTTGTAAGTGCCCACTGTAATATATGGGAAAAATAAAACACAATTATTTCGCTTTAAATTTCTGCTAAGAGACGCTAGCGCAGGCACCATAACCACACCAACCGCACACGCGTTGAGTACCAGTTCAAGCGTAGCGCTAGCGTCTCTTAGCAGAAATTTAAAGCGAAATAATTGTGTTTTATTTTTCCCTTCTAATAATGTATTTCCGCAAAGTAACGCCTGATTCTATTAATTATACCCCCTGTACTACATACATAAATAAATTACTATTATGACTTTAATATTTTTGCACGGTTGTTCTATGACGCGCGAATGTTTTTTAACCTTACGGTGGAAGACCACTTCCTTGGCCGACCTGTACCTGGAAATTGGTAACAGCATGGTATTATGATTGTTGTTTTTTCATTTCAGGGTCGATATCTCTGACAGCGCTGACGATGACCCCCGTGACGTCTCAGGCGTCTGCGATGAGCCAGTCGGCGCCTCCCGCGTCGGCTACCTTCGATCTGGATGACACTGTGAGTATATGCTGCAGATTTAGTCATATTCTTGTTTATTTTATTATTATTATTTTATATGAGTATGTTCCTTTACCTAAAGGTCTGGAAGAGATCGCTTATAGCGATAAATAAATAAATTGTTTCACCAAACACACCAATTACCTAGCCCCAAACTAAGCGTGAGCTTGTGCTATGGTGACTATGATAACGGAAAGACATACTTATATAAATGTATAAACATCCATGACTTAGGTACAAATGCTCGTGCTCATCACACAAACATTTGCCCCTTGCGGGATTTGAACCCGCAACCGCCTGGTTTAGAAGTTCTGGGCTCGAACCACTACACCAGGACGGTTGTATTTCTATCCGTTATCGTAGTCACCAAAGTACAAGCTAACGCTTAGTTTGGGGCTAGGTAATTGGTGTGTTTGTTGAAACAATTTTTTTTTTATTCCAGCCAGCTCCACCGGTGCCCTCATGTCGATTCCCGAAGCTGGAAGAGTGCGCTCATTTCCACTACGAGAGGGTATCGCTGGGAGGGCTGAGCATCGAGACTGTGCCTTGTGAGGACGCGTGCGTGGATCCGGAAGAAGGTATTTATGATCTTACTAGCTGTTGTCCGCGACTTCGCCCTCGCGAATGTCGAATTTCCTAAACAAACTTGAGTTGACTCGCAGTGGCGGGGACATCGATGTCGACATATTCAATGGTAATTTTAAAAAAAATACAATCAAGCCATATCGGATACCCTTAAGGCTGAGATATTTCCATCTTGCTGTTGATGTATGTTGAACTGTATATCTTATTTTAATTTTAATGTTAAAACTCTATTAAAGTCCTAATAGCGTAGTTAATATAAATCATACTGCGTACACTGTTTAAGGATTGCGGTCCAGCTTAATGTATTTGTATTTATTTAATTTAGTAACGTATAGCACAGAATAAGTACTAGTACTTTGTACAGAAGTTTTACTTTGCAATGAACTTTAAAGAAATATCTACTCAATTGTCGTCAACGATATGGTGTAATTTAGTTTGCCTCAGAGTCAAGCACATTCTCGTTAAGACACCTACAGAAATCCATTGCAACTTAATTTCATTCTTAGAACTCTGGAATATGAATATATTGGATGCTTATGAAGATAAACACGATGCGATAGGTGTATTCTGTGACTTGTCGAAGGCATTTGATTGTGTCGATCACCAAACACTCATTATTAAGCTTGAACATTACGGTGTATCTAATAACGCGTCTAAACTGTTGAATTCTTACCTCTCAGGCAGACTACAAACAGTAAACGTTAATGGCATTAACTCCTCAGGTGCCCCGCTTCAAATGGGAGTGCCCCAGGGCTCAATATTGGGACCTTTGCTATTTTTAATCTATATCAATGACCTTCCTTTTTATGCCAAAGACTCCTGTGAGATAGTTCTGTTTGCTGATGATACTTCTTTAGTCTTCAAATCAAGAAGAGGCGAAGAATCATTTGACAATGTAAGCGGAGCTCTCTCTAAGGTATTAAATTGGTTCACTGGCAATAACTTGCTTCTTAATACAAAAAAGACTAAATGTATTAAATTCACCATGCCTGACGTGAAGCAAGCTATAACACAGAAATCCTACTCAACGGTGAAAAATTAGATCTATCAAACTCCACTGTTTTTCTGGGCATTACATTGGATTCGAAGTTGCAGTGGGGACCACATGTTGACGCTCTGGCTGGGAGACTTGCTTCAGCTGCCTTTGCGGTTAGAAAAATTTGATATTTGACTGATGTTGAAACAGCAAGGCTTGTGTATTTTAGTTACTTTCACAGTATAATGTCTTATGGTCTTCTCTTGTGGGGTTCTGCTGCGGACAAAGATACCATCTTTATTTTACAGAAAAGAGCCATTCGTGCCATTTACAAACTTAGTCCCCGCGAATCCCTGAGAGAATTATTTAAAGAAATTAACATCCTCACTGTCGCTTCTCAATACATATTTGATAATATAATGTACGTTCGCATAATTTAGATCTTTTTATGAAAAAAAGTGATATTCATTCGTACACAAGAAATAAAAACAAACTTGTCATTCCAAACTTCAGATTAGCCCAAACAATTAATTCATTCTTGGGAAATTGTGTCAAATTTTTCAATAATATACCTTATAATGTTATCGAACTACCTATTAATAAATTTAATTTACATGTCAAAACTACCCTAATGTCGAAGGGTTATTATAAAATTCAAGACTATCTTAATGACGAGAATGTATGGACAGTCCAGCCTGCACCAAACTGATGTACCTACCTGTTTATTTTGATTTGTTTTATTTTCGTGGCAGCTAGTGGTGACTGAGTTTGTTCCGGCGTTTCTTCTCAGCACTTGCCAGATTGTCTGTGTCTTGTCTCGAAGCGCTAGTAGGGCCCAAAAGATAAGGAGACATGTTATGCCCCATATGGGCCATAATTGATTGATATTTTGACGTTCATAAGTGGCATTTTGTGTCCTAAATTGAATAAAGAATTTTTGACTTTTGACATAATACACTAAACCTATTCAGTGACGTACTATCATGCGACGCGATAGGGTTGACTGCTACAAGAAGCTACTTACGCCATCTAGCGCACCTTTCTAGCATTTTATTCATGCTCGTCCAGCCAGCAACGTAATCACACATAGTGCCGTGCGCCGCCGGTGAATAAAACGCGCGATTAGCCCCTTTCCAAGGGGTCGCCGCGCGTAGGTACGTTTTTGCTACCTATGCGGGGAGTTACACAGCCCTGCGTAAAGATTGTAACCCATTTGTATACCTTTTATAAATAAATAAATATATCCCCCTTTTCACCCATAAAGGATGGCTGCTGGAATAAAAACTCTCCTATGTCCTTTCCCGGGACTCGAACTATCTCCAAATTTACACTAATATTATAAAGAGGAAAGATTTGATTGTTTGTTTGTTTATATTGGACTAGTGGTTCCCCGCGACCTCGCCCGCAAGAGTTGGATTTTCCATATAAACTTTCATCCCCTATTTCACCCCCTTAATGTTTTTATATCGCGACAAAATGTTGCCTATGTCCTTTCCAGGGTCTCCAACTGTCTCCATACCAAATTTCATCTCAATCGGTTCAGTGGTTTAAGCGTGGAGAGGTAACAGACAGACAGACACACTTTCGCATTTATAATATTAATATGGATAAGCTCTGAAACTACTGGACCGGTTCAAATGTAATTTGGTATAGAGATAGTTTGACACCCTGCGAAGGACATAGGCAAATTTTTGTCGCGATTTAAAATGATCACGGGGGTGAAATGGGGGATGAAAGATTGTATGGAAAATCTGACTTATGGCGCGGGCGAAGTCGCGGGGAACTGCTAGTTTTGTATAAATCGGTTTAGTGGTTTAATAAAGCGTGAAGTAACTGATAGACCTTGCATTTATATAGTCGTACCGTTTAACTAGGTTCTCGCCGGCGGGGTACAGGGCAGACGAGATTGTGGGTCCCGAAAGGTGGTGGTGGACGCTGATATGAATGATATGAATTTTGAAAGTAGCATTCTTTTTAAAATTCAAATCACCCAATCACATCGAAACAATCAAATCACATCTTCAAAAATTCTCCAATTATAAATACTTTTATTCACTGACATTGGTCAAGTACTTCTCATATTGGTATATATATATGTATTCTTAAGTATGTATTCATTAATATGTATGATTTATATGTACCTCGGTATATTATTATTATATATTTGTTCATTATCATTACACTTATTCTATGATTTTTGCACTAACCTCCCCCTTCCTGTGAATGAGTATGTTCCTTTACCTAAAGGTTGTCTGGAAGAGATCGCTTATAGCGATAAGACCGCCTCCATTGTGCATTTTTCTGTGTAAATCGTGGTACTTCTGTATTTTTCTGTTATGGTGTGCAATAAAGAGTTATCTGTCTATCTATCTATCGAAAAGCCCATCTGTATTCGTTCTCGTTTCTCCCCGCACCTTCGTACCGTGCCGGCGACGACTCAGGCCCTCGGACTATAAATCAGTTCAGCGGTTAGCTGTACTAGTACCAATTAATTAAAGGAAAGAAATTCAGGTCATCCATGTTATTTAGTTTAGATTGTGGGGTTAATAAAAATGACTCAATTTGTGTTAGTTGCTGATCTGAAGAATCCTAAACGCGTCACCTTAACTCCTCACAAGGATTTATTTATACTAACTTGAAATGATTATTCCCAGGTTGGATCTGCCTCAAAGTCAGGTCGCACGTGAACTCGTCAGACGAGTCCACAACTCGTCCTCTGTCCACTAGTTGGAGCTCGTCGGGGGACGTCCGCGAGTGGACACTCACGCGCAGTAGACAGCACTTCCAACAGTTGGACACTATGCTGCATAGGTGAGCTTTATGTGTATACCCGTAAGGGTGATTTTTGAACAGTGCATCGGACGCTGAGAATGAACTCTTTAGTAGTCATGCGACCCTGGTACTTCATACGCGCTGAGTGTAGAAGAAAGTCCTGTCCTACCGATAGATAAGATATGAGCGCCTGGTACTTATGCAGGGTTACCTCTTAACTTGACAGCTATAGCGATTACGATGGCTACTCCAAAGCAATGACACATTATTTTTATTGTTTTCAAAGCTGTTATAGGGTTTCAAAATAACTATTGCAATTGCAATTAGTTGTAGGCCTTCTGGCTACTTACGTCTGTGGGCAAAAGGTTGAATTCCCTGTCCACCAGCTAGAGCTCGTCGGGGGACGTCCGCTAGTGTGTCCACTAGCGGACGTCCCCTGCAGTAGACAGCACTTTCAGCAACTTGACATTATGCTGCACAGGTGAGCTTTATGTGTATATTCGTAACGTTGTTTTTTGAACAACGCGTCGGGTGCTGTGAATGGACTGTTTACATCTAAAATGCCTCGCCGTTCGGCAAAAGGGTTGCGCACGACCTTATCGGACTATAATTTCAAACGTTTGTGATCTCGCATTAAAAGTAGATTATTCACCAAGGGAGTAAAGTGCTGTCTTACGTTGCGGGCGTCATCTTGAATCTCGAGTGTAACGAAGGATTCGAGAGTTAACTCCCGAGCATAGCGAGGGAGTTAAAAGTAGAACCCTGAGTGGAGCGGGGGATTTAAGCTCGCCCAAGACGAAGACGTCTTTATACCCGAGGAGAATACTCTGCTTTTCACACTTCCTACGAGGCAATAAAAAATGTACTGTTTTTAAAAGCGCGCGCTTTTTTTTATTTCATTCGTGCAAAAATTCTTGGCTGCCAGGTTCAAATTTCAAATATGTTCTCTCTGGTGCGGGTCTGGTGTGATCATGCCTGCGAACTCTTATTCGAAATTCAAATCACTTTGCCTTCCTAGGGGCGTAATGAAATTTCATACAACATTACGTCCCTAGGGATGCAATGACTCACTTTGAGTCAGGTTTACTTGATGTGTGAATATTGCCGAGTAGGTAGTGTGAAAAATAGTATTATTCTTGATCTTCCCCAGATGCATATACGACCGCAAAGTGTCCGGGTTACCTGACCTGTCTGTCGAGATATCGGACACCGTCCCGGACGAGGAGCAGTACCGGAGGTTGATAGCGGACTACGTGCACCACCTGTCCATCATAGCGGACGACTCGCTCAACTGTGGACCCGTGCTCAACTGGCTACAGATGGACAACAAGGGTGAGCGATAATGAAGCTAGTGTCTATAGGCTTAAGGGTTGCTGTTGCGCGACAGAAGATCTCTTGGCCAGTCATGCGATGCTGGTATTTCGTTCAAACTGCAGTAGAAGAACGTTTTTAATTTAAAAACTCGGGAAGAAATAAATGGGTTGCCATATGACAGCTCAGTAGCGCTGTCAAAGAAAAAAAAAACAGCAGATCCAGTCATGCGATCCTAGTACTTCAGACGCAAGAGAAAAAAGTGTGGTGCTGATTCATAGATAACGAACCTCCTTGTTGGGCATGGGCTCCTGGTACCTCTGAAGGTTATAGACAGGGTGAGCTACTGAGACAGCTCTATAGGAGGCTCCTTATGAAATATTGACGTGGCATGAGACCTCTTTAGCAGTCATGTGGCCCTGGTACTTCATACGAACACAGAATCTATTGGGCGGTCATGTGGCCCTGGTACTTTATACGAACACAGAATCTATTGGGCGGTCATGTGGCCCTGGTACTTCACACGAACACAGAATCTATTGGGCGGTCATGTGGCCCTGGTACTTCATACGAACACAGAATCTATTGGGCGGTCATATAGCCCTGGTACTTAGTGCGCTCTAGGTGCAGGAGAGTATCGGTTATAATTATGGCTCTAGGTATAATAGTGGATTTAGCGCGCTAGGAGAAACGCCGCGGAAGACCTTATGGCTGTAACGCAGAAGAGTTGCTTCGGGAAGAAACGCTGCAGAAGATCTCTTGACCAGTCATGCGACCCTAGTACTTTCGTACACCCTGTAGCGTATGGTATGTTATGTGCCTGGTACTTCTGAAGGTGCCAATAATATTTATAGAATGTGAGACCTTTCTTAAGGTTTCTTTTAAGGTACAGGATTTAATAAATTGCCTGGTATTTAGCACTCATGAGCCTATATGTTTCAGGACACAAGCTCCTGGTGGCAAACGAAGATTCCAGCTCCATCAACACGCCGGCTGTAGCTGCTGCTTATTCGGTCAGGAAATACGTGTCACAGGTAAGAAAACTCATTGCCATGGCGTAATAATATTTTATTTTCCTTTTAAAACAGGTCTGCCATGTTGTAGTGGTTTCTCCTCTGGCTGCTGTCTAAAAATCACAGGTCAAGCCGGATTTTTTTCTGGGGTTTTCTGTCTTGAAATAACTCAGAAACAGCTTAGAGTCTGGAAGGTGTTAACACCTTCAGGCTTCTAAAAGCTTGTTATGCCGTTGGTCCTGCGCCTGATCTCTCTCCGGTCATGTCGGATTGCCGTCTCATCGAACTATGAGAGTGAAAGAACAGAGGTTGGACTTGTGTATTACGCACACACTTGTGCACTATAATATCTCCTGCGTACCTTTTTGGTCTCTGTCGGAATTGGCCGTCGTACCCGAAGATAAATTATTGTTATTATTTATGAACTTGTAATACCCAATAAAGATTTGTTATCAATGACGACATTCTATCAGGCTTATTATTATATCTTTCTTCCCAGGCACGCGACGAAATCAGCTTCGAAGTGGGGGATATGATCTCAATTATTGATATGCCAGGTAAGCCTTCGCCAGACAATCTATTTATCAATAACTAGCCACCCACCCCGCAAATGTAGCATTATAGTGGAGAAGTGTAGTGTAGTATTAAGTATAGTTGACTGCCTCGTTGGTCTAGTGGTCAGCACGCTGAATACTATCCACGAGGTCCCGGTTTCGAATCCGGAGTCGGGCCGAGAGTGTTTGGGTTTTTCTGTCTTGAAATTACTCAGACACAGCATTACCGCGCTGGATAGCGATGCTTATACGCTGAGCAAGGGAGCTGCCAGCTATAACATATGCGAATAAATTCCCTTCAGATCTTAAAATTCAAAGGAGTTGGGACCAAATTTCTTGTGAGTCTATTTTGAAAAGTCTTATTGACAGTAGCACTGACAACGCGGATCTAGCCAGACTAAAAGCAGTTTCCACCAAGGAAGCAGGATACTGGCTTCAGGCCTATCCTTCGGCCAACGTGGGAACCCTTTTGGACTCAGAAACTCTACGAGTCGCGATAGGTCTGCGTGTTGGTGCTGAGGTTTTACTTCCCACAGAAGACTAGAGGAAAATATTTTTTAATATTTTTTTAACACTCAGTGTTTTTTCTTATTTATATAAGTTTAAATAAGAAACCAAAAGTTTGCACACAACGCTCTTACCAACTGAGCTACTGTGTACAACAGTTCATCCAACTGTGTGAAATTCTTGGTCTCTTTTTACCCGTCTGCGGAAGGAGGGTTATGTTTTTCGAGGGTATGTATGTATGTATGTATAATTGTTTGGCACGCCCTACAGCCCAAACGGCTGGACAGTTTTTGACGTATGAGGTGTCGTTAAATTTGTCAAAACTGTGTGAGTGACATAGGCTATATACATTTTTAAAATAGCGCCCGCAAATGGAAATAAAGGGGGGAGGGGGGATTGATTTTTTCCTTACCATAGCAATATGGGTATCAAATGAAAGCCAGTAAAAAGTCCATTGCAAAAATATAAAAAAAATTGCAGTCGGGTGTTTTGGTTTTTCGAAAATTATGTTAACTTGTTGTCTTACATACTTGTTGTATTACAAAATTAATCGAATGGTCTCTGTATTCGATAAGGAACCGTCGTCATTCGATTATGCGGCGAGCAATACCGGAGCGTGCGGCTAACTACTAACGAATGAATCGTCATTCGTCGCGTCGATTAATCATTCGTTTGCTGCCTGTCCTGTCGCGGCAATTCAATCGAATGCATCGAAGGGCCGAGTATAGATTATCATTCGATTGTCGATTATTATTCGTTTTTTTTTCCGAATTACTAAATCGACATTCGACAGTTCGAATGGTCCATTGTCGATTCATTCGCTAGTCCATCCAGCCGTTCAAAATTCTTAGTCTCTTTTGTCTTACGTCATTGCGTGACGGCAGCGACATCTACCCGAGCTGCATTGCAACAGCAGCGGGCCAAGTAGTTATTCTTTACAGAATAAATTCAACTTGAATGATGACGCTTTCGCTATTCAATAGATTTTAATATATGTTTTGTTGGCCCGGTTAGCCAAAGGTCGTAGGTTCAAATCCTACCTGTGTGCGAATTTTTGGTTTCTTATTTAAACTAGAGGAAAAGTTACAAAATAACTAATTGGTTACATCGTAGAAAAACTTTTTGTACGGAACTTCGCGAGTTCGACATGCATTTGCCCGGTTTTTTTTATTTCTATTAAACTTTTCCTACCATCTAAAGTAAGCTAAAGAACTTGTGTTATGGCAATCACACTGTTGGTAATGGGACACCTTAACCAAAAAATATATATACTACGCGAACCATAACACAAATAACACCCAGAGCCAAAACAAATATGGTTTTCTAAATGAACCCAACCGGGATTCGAACCTTAGTTAGTAAGCTTAGTTTGGGGCTAGGTAATTGGTGCGTTTGTTGAAACTATTAATTAAAAAAAGAACTTGGGACCTCAAGAGATGTGTCGCCATCTCTTAAGACCCGGGTGATGGGTCATGTAAACCGGCGTGCAATCCTCCTTATATTATTATAGTTAATCAAATATTAATATAGCTTTCCTATATTGCGAAGGACCCCAAGAGTCGCTGTGGTGGCGAGGCAAGCGTGGTTTCCGAGTGGGGTTCTTTCCCCACCACTGTGTTGCTGTCATAGGGGACAAAGTACCCCGGCATATGACGCAACCCCCGCCTATTGTAGGGTAAGTTAATTTGAAAACTAGCAGTTGGTACTTATACCTAGTCAGGTCATAAGTTCTGTCACATGTGTAATATGAAATAATTTAGAAAAGTTTATTATTTATGTAACCATTTATATAGCAAAATGAACTTAATAAAACATAGATTCATATGGTAATAAAGTTTATTCAAAATGACCCCTGCGATTTTGAATACAGGCCTTCAATCTGCGCGGCCAGTCGTCTATCGCAGCACGAACGAGGTCCATGTCAATATCGGCGGCTGCCCTAATCAAGGATGCCTTGAGTGACTCCAAATCAGGATGAGACTTTGAGCAAGCCTTTTACTCCAAGTGTTGCCATATCTTGTAATCTAACGGACTCAAATCTGGACTGGAGGAGGGCCAGCCTCGTGCCGGATGAAGTCGATTTCACGCGCCGCCAGCCAGTCTTGTGTGCTTTTCGCTCTATGAGCTGGCGCAGAACCTTGTTGGTATATACCCATTGCCTGTTATTAAACATGGTATGAGAAACAGGTTCTACAAGGTTCTTGAGGACTGTATTTTGATACACAACTGCATTCGTTTTTACGCCTTTCTCACAAAAATGTACCTCAGTTAAGCCCAAATAAGAGACTCCCAACCAAACCATGAGCGAGGATGGAAAATGCGGAATACGGATGCACGCTTCTTCACTGCTGTGTGCGTACACCTTATCATTTTGTTTGTTGTAGCTCTCTTCCACGGTGAAAATTTTTTCAACCGAAAAAATTATTCTTCACAGCTTTTATCACTGCTGGAGTACTAACAGTGCGAGGGCGACCACTTCTTGACCTGTCATCTACACTAGAGTCTTCATTGTATCGTTTTATGGTACGATAAACGAATCTTTTGGTTATATTCAAATTTTTAGTTAGTCGAAAATCTGAATTGGCGCGTAACTGCAACGATGCAACGCAATAACCGCGACACGGTCTTCTTTAAGTGTCCACTCCATATTTAAAAATGAGGAAAATTCTAAAAAGTACACATTTTTATTTTCATAAAAATCCTAAATTCGAATTCAATAAACTTTTTTGTGGCCAGCATTTTAAATTCAAAAGTTTTTATGGTGTGACGGAACTTATGACCTGGCTATGTATATGTGGTGTGCAATAAAGAGTATAGTATAGTAGTAGTAACCAAAAAAAAGGGGCTGGTAGTGCCAAAAAAAGTCAACCATCACGCGGAGAGGGCTCTGGTAAATATTCAATAAAAAAAATGGACTGTATTTTTGTTGTCCACAGTAAAACACTTGCAATCACCTTGTATGAATGAAAAATAGAACAGTGCGGCGTAAAGGAATTCAATCTATTTACTATAAATAAAAAGAAAAAAATATGTAATAACAAAACCGTTTTACGACGTTTTTCAGCTATAAGTTCAAGAGTAACGCAGGGGTCCATATTTGGGATTGTATCTTTCCTTTCAGGTCAGTAGCAGTAGCCCCAGTGAAGCCAGTGCTCCGTAAGCATGGGAAGCTGATCAGCCTCTTTCGCTCCTTCATCCTCTCCCGACCCTCGCGGCGAAGCCTAAAGCAGCAGGGGATACTGAGGGAACGCGTCTTTGGCTGTGATCTTGGCGAGCATTTGCTGAATGTTGGCCATACTGGTGAGTTTTTTTATTTGGTTTGCTCTTGACTTTAGACTAGACGTAACGTAGACTAGCAATGGGCGATTATTACTAAATTAATCGAATGGTCTCTGTATTCGATAAGCAACCATCGTCATTCGATTATGCGGCGAGCAATACCGGAGCGTGCGGTACGCAGGCCGTACTGCTAACTATACCCGGCCCGGCGAACCTTGATCCCTATGACAGTTCATGTTAGTGATGGGTCGTGTCGATGTAACTTAATGTGATTTGGCTACCGCCCTACCACTGCCAATATAATGCTTTAAAACTTTGTTTTGATGATTGGAATCGAGACGTGCGATACGACAGCATTGTACATGAGCCGTTTTTGATAAACGTAGGCGACAGCAGCTGCAGTTCAGATTCCGAGTTCGTGACACAAACCCTAATGTCATTATCAGATTCAGATTAAAATATATAAATAAATGATCGCTGAACAGCTTTTGTTTTATATGGTTTTGTCCTACAGTTATTTTTTTAATTCTTTTGGGTATACAATCGTGAGTGCATGTATGCCGCGCTCCGTTCTATTCAATAGAGAATGTACTAATACTTAAGTATGAAAAAGTAATGACACTCATAATTTATCACTTTATAATAATAATAATAAATCTTTATTTCAGACAAATTAAACCCATACACAAATTTAAAATCACAGCTCGATCAATAAATGAAGTCAACAAAAACTTAATTAATAAAATGAGATTAAATAGAATAAAAATATTGAATAAATTTGAAACATAGGTAATTAATTAGATTGATTAAGAAATAAAATATTCATTAAATTAAATGTCAAATAAAAATTAATTTGAAATTTAATAAAATAATGTTTAAATGCTTAGTATGTCAAACAGGTTCAATAAATTAATAAGTTCTTTTCGGCATTGGGACCGCAACATGCCTTTTACAACAATGCTGAATATTATACGAGCCCAGTCTTGCAGCTATTATGCCACACATGAAAACTGATACTAATAAAATCTAATCTTAAATAAAACAAAACCTGGTGTCCCCAGAAATATTTTATAAATTTAAGTAAAATAAAAACAATTTCATGCAACTTTTTAACATTCAGCAGTTATAACTTAAATGATTATAAATCATGTACACTCGTTTCCATTATCGACATTTGTTTATCGATATTTTTCCGCACTAGTCGATATCTTCCGAACGAAGTAACTTTTGCAGGACGTAAACGTAAAGTCTGATTGAGATAATTTCTTGTCAATGTTAAGAATTGTTATAATTCCGACGGAATATCATTGTAATGGCATATATCTACCGAAATGTAATAAATGGCATTTATAGAAGCCTCCAATTCGATTCTAATGTAACGGTGACGCCACTAAAATGTTGTGTCGAAGGAATAACTGTCAATGTCATAGGGATCAAGGTTCGCCGGGCCGAGTATACTTACAAATGAATCGTCATTCGTCGCGTCGATTTATCATTCGTTCGCTGCCTGTTCTGTGCGCACAGTCACAGCAATTCGATCGAATGCATCGAAGGGCCGAGTTTTAAGCATAAGTAATAATTGTTATAGATTATCATTCGAATATCGATTATGATTCGATTACTTTTTCTTTTTAAATTACTAAATCGACAATCGAAAGTTCGAATGGTCGACTGTCTATTCATTCGATTATTTTTTTTCGAACAATCGCCCATCGCTAGCGTAGACAGAGTCGACGGTAGAGCGAGCTCATCCAGAAGGTTTTGGCACTCCCACTTGACGGAACACAGCAAGCAGCACTGGTAAACGGTAGATTGTCAAGCAACCATATCAAATTGGTTAAAAACTTGTGATGGAATCCAGAGTTTGGTTGTAGCTGGATGTAATAAAGGAACAGAGAGTGCACCTGTGTATTGCGCACACACTTGTGCACTATAATATGTCCCGCGCAGTTGGCTAATCTCTGTTGAGATAGGCCGCCGTGGTCGAAATTCGGCTAGGAGGACATCATACGTTTGCTAGTGCTAAAATTTCGGGGTCTTCTATATTATTCTGTTCCTCAGTACAAAAAGACGTCAACTATGGTTTTATTAAAGTTTTTTCATGAAATTGCCGGAACTCGTTTTAATTGTGCGAACTCTGCAGCGATGACGTTGCAGTGATGAAAAGTAGTGTTTACTAAATACCTTGGTACTCTCTTGGATCAACGACTGTCATGGCACTAGCACATTGACCTGGTAACTGGCAGAATTAGAAAGCTTATTTGGATTTTTAAATCTCTGCGTTATGTCATGTCCCGTGAACTCATAAATAAGATCTACATATCTCTAAAACACAATTTCACGGATTACTTCGCGATTTAAAAAACATCCAAATTTCAATAGAGAAGATGGTTGGAAAGTTCCACCGGCATGGGATCCTATTCTAGCAAAAACCAAAGCAACACCTAGCACTGCAAGATCTCAAGACACGGTTAGCTCTTTCTGCGTAAATAGGAACGTAAATTAATATTATTGAGTGACGGTAGTTAAAATTTTTCAAAACTTTGTGAATGACAAATAATACCTTAGTCTCCCTGTGACCACGATCGCTGTAAAGTGTTCGTAACGTCAGGTTTAAAATAAAATGTAAATAAATCGCGAAGTAATCCGTAAAATTGTGTTTTAATGAGTTCAACAATTCGCGTAAACGTAAGAAACAAATACGTATCTCTTGCGCAGTCGATCATATCATATTGTATCCCGGTGTGGGGAGGTGCCACGGCGGGCAAATTTTTGGACATAGAGAGAGCGCAAAGATCCCTCTTAAAACTGATGTATTTTAAGCCGTACAGATACCCAACCGTTCATCTTTACAAATTGTGGGATCTGCTATCGGTGAGGAAACTGTACGTTCAAAACACTATTCTACGGGTCCATAAATCCTTGCCTTTCGATCCTTCCAAGTTACTAAGTAGGCGGAGAACCGCAGTGGCATTCTCTCTCCCGCGACGCACTGTATTTGCTCGACGCCAATTCGCTTCTCAGAGTGGCTATATTTACAACATTATAAACCGTAGGCTTAATATTTACCCTATGCTAAGGTACAAATGTAAAGGTACTGTGCACAAATGGCTTACTACATTAACACGATGAAACAGAAAGAATTCTTAAAGGACTGAGTTGAGGTTGATATGTCTATCAACCTCAGCTCAGTCTTTATGGAACTCTGGTGCATCTTTCATCGTACCCTTACAAAACACGTATTTACACACACACACACACACACACACACACACACACACACACACACACACACACACACACACACACACACGTATACATTTGTTTAATTTAATATAAAATATCCAAAGCTTATTGTAAAATACCTACGTTGCTTACCTACTAAGTAAAATTAACACATAATAAATAAGTAAAATTCTTTAAAAGTTACTGTTATTGAATTTAAGTTAATGCAATTGTTTTGTAATAACTAGGTACTAGCACTAAGTCAAGAGCGAGTCGCTCCGACACAAGTATCCAATTACTTCCTGGAGCTGTCTCACAATTTATTGAGTAATAAAGTTTTTTATTTTTTATGACGCAATGGAACCGTTTGGTTTTAAATCTAATACTATGGAAACTCGTAGCGTCATCATATCTTGACGATTTCTAACTCAGATTATAGAAACAAGAGATAAATATGTAAAAACTCGGTAATCCTTCGTAAACTTGTGTTGCCAAATGTACTTATGTGTGTGTAACAACTACAAGAAGATTTTTTTAAGCATGCACGCACACAAATAACTGTGAAATGTGATCAATCTGCTGCGTAGATCAATAGTTATTTTTGCCTATGTCATGTCCGCACGGGTCACGCCCCCATTTCATATCAATTCGTTCTATGAAATCACAGAATTAATAATAGTACAAGTACAGAAATCACTTTGCAATGTCGTCTTAATGAATAGCGACTTTTTTGTGACACAATAAAGCGTAATTCAGCTCGTGGCAGCGCTAAGCGCCGCCCCCAGTCGCTGCGTCTCATTCCATCGCGTAACCTTTGCTTTTCTAACTGCGTTAGGGTTGTCATCGTTTTAAGGTTTGATAATCAGAATATCGGATTACTAGTTATATCTACCTTTCATTACTTTTCTGGCAAGAAACTCATAACTTAATTGTTGCTTGTACAAAACTACGTAGGTAGAGATCCACATGGTATATTTTTAGTAGTAGCTGTGAAAATATTTTTGCATGGTAAAATCAACCCTGTTCTATGACGTGCGATTGTTTTTCTCCCCGCAGTCCCACAAGTGCTAGTGGAGTGCGCGCGCGCTATAGAAGCGCGCGGCGCGGTGGACGGCGTGTACCGTCTGTCGGGCGGGTCGGGGCTCACGCAGCGGCTGCGCGCGGCCTTCGACGCGGGGCTCGCGCCCGACCTGGCCGCGCCGCCCGTCGCGCGCGACCCGCACGCCGTGCCCAGCCTGCTCAAGATGTACTTCAGGTGCGTGCACACGTCTCGCTGGCTCTGCCCGCCTGGTACTCAGCAGGATAGTCGACCACCTGCAGTGTCTACGGAAGCTTCTAGAAACTCAAGCTAGCCCCCCGAGTCGTAATCTAGGTAGGCAGGTCATTGAACGAGCGGGTCGACGAACTCTACTGAAGCTTGTAAGATCTAATCCCTAGTCTCTTCAGCAGCTATGGGCGCCTGGTACTTCAAGTAATTTAGCTAGGTGCCAACATGGCATTTTCTATTAATTCAAGCTACTGTCTTAAAACCTCCGACAGCTATTTGCGCCTGGTACTTTCTTAGGATTTAGCATGACTTTTTTTTATCATATTAGCGACTGCTTTAGAACTTCTTCGACAACTATGGGCGCCCAGTACTACGCGTATTTTACATGGGCCCTAGCCTGGCATTTCCTATCAAATGAAGCTAGTGACTTGGAATCTCTACTTCAACTATGGGCGCCTGGTACTTCAAGATCCTTAGCATGACATTTCAGCCAGTATCTCGGAACCTATTCGGTATCTATGTGTTCCTGGTACTTACGGAAGTCTTGTTTGAAGGAGCTTAGTGACTACATGTCTGGTTTCGTCTCCATGAAGTACTTAGGTTGTTGCTTGGCTAGATAGGTCCATGTCTTACCCGCGCTATGGACAGCTAGGTGAACAACAGAAGCCCGGGCGCAGTAGACGCGTGTACCGTCTGTCGGGCGGGTCGGGGCTCACGCAGCGGCTGCGCGCGGCCTTCGACGCGGGGCTCGCGCCCGACCTGGCCGCGCCGCCCGTCGCGCGCGACCCGCACGCCGTGCCCAGCCTGCTCAAGATGTACTTCAGGTGCGTGCACACCTCTAGCTGGCTCTGCCCGCCTGGTACTGCACCAGGATAGTCGACCACCTGCAGTGTCTGCCGAAGCTTCTAGAAACTGAAGCTAGCCTGCTCAAGATCAATAGAGAGTAGCTAGATAGGTCGATGACCTGCCCCCGAGTCCTAATCTAGGTTGGTAGGTCAATGAACGAGCAGGTCGACGAACTCTGCTGAAGTTTGTAAGATCTAATCCGAGTCTCTTTAGCAGCTATGGGCGCCTGGTACTTCAAGTAATTTAGCTAGGTGCCAACATGGCATTTTCTATTAAATCAAGCTACTGTCTTAAAACCTCCGACAGCTATTTGCGCCTGGTACTTTGTTGGGATTTAGCATGACTTTTTTTAATCAAATTAGCGACTGCTTTAGAACCTCTTCGACAACTATGGGCGCCTAGTACTTCGAGTATTTTAGCTGGGCCCTAGCCTAGCATTTTCTATCAAATAAAGCTAGTGTCTTGGAATCTCTTCGTCAACTATGGGCGCCTGGTACTTCAAGATCCTTAGCATGACATTTCTGCCAGTATCTTGGAACCTATTCGGTATCTATGTGTTCCTGGTACTTACGAAGTCTTGTTTGAAAGACCCTAGTGACTTGGTGTCTGGTTCCGTCTTCATGAAGTACTTAGGTCGTTGCTGGGCGACATGCGGCTAGACTGGGCCTTCAACGCGGAGCACGTGCGCGACCTGGCCGCGCCGCTTGTCGCGCGCGACCCGCACGCGGTGCCTAGCCTGCTCAAGATGTACTTCAGGTACGTGCCGTACCCCAGCTGGCTATGCCCGCCTGGTACTGCAGCAGGATGCTCGAGGATCTGCTGTGTTGACGGAAGCTTCTAGAAACTCAAGCTAGTCTGCTCAAGATGTGTTTTAGGTGAGTAGAAATTAGCTAGATAGGGCAGTGACCTGCCACCGGGATCCCAACCTAGGTATAGGTCAATGAACGAGCGGGTCGACGAACTCTGCTGAAGCTTGGTAAAATCTTCACCGATCTTCTCCGAGTCTCTTTAGCTTCTGATACTTCAAGAGAATAGTCACGAACCTTGACTGGGACCTGAAGTTGCCAAGAGAGTGTCAAACTCAAGCTATCTTACTCAAATATTACGTCAGATGTGTACGACATATGGTAGATAGGTCAATAAACTGCATGATGTGTAGGTAGACAGGATGAAATTGCGGTCGACAGACTCAGCTAAAGCTTGGTGAGATCTAATCCCTCTTTTTATGCTGCTTTGGACGATTGGTGCTATCACAGATGATGTAGGTCAATAACCTTGCGATTCATGAACTTTACTAAAGCTTTATGAATGAGTCCTATATGCAGTGTCTTAAGGTATAAACCAATATCTACATGTTACCTACGTACCGACAGGAGTACCTACGTACTCCAGGTACTTGCCTGCTAGGTCAACAACCACGTAATAAACGACTCAGTTTAATTCATTGGCCTGCACTTGGTCAAGTCTGCTTAACTGCTGCCACCACTTATTGAATGCCATATTAAATACATTAGGTCGCGTTATAAATATTCGACCACTAACTTTTTATCTGACAAATGGAAAACCGTCCTTATACTTGTATCTAACGACGCCGACGCAACACAACTTCATAACCTTTTTCAATGTGTCTTAAATCGAATATGATTGTTACAGAGAACTTCCAAACCCGCTATGCACGTACCAACTGTACGAGAGCTTTGTACGCGCCGTACAACAACCGGACGAAGCTTCCAAGCTCAGGGCTGTCCGTGACGCCGCCGTGAAGCTGCCGCCACCGCATTATAGGTAAATATTTGAGAGTGTGGCAACCTTAGCCGGCCAGTAAGATGCAGGTACTGGCACATAGTTAATAATATTGACTGAGGTTGTATTGTAAATACGAAGGGCGGTAGGCCTTTAGTGACAACCCTAGCATCTTGTCTACTTGTGAATGCTTATCAGTTAAAAGCACTAATTTATCGTATTTGCAAACTTCATCTTCTGAATAAATATAATACTTAATTACTTTTATAAAATAATTCAAATTGCAATAATTTTTTTATCTAGTGTTGATGGTACAATCTTTTTAACAGCGATTAAAGTGACACGGCATTACACCGTTATAAACCACTTGCACTACAGGTTTTAAGCCAAACGTCTGGGTGACCGAAAGGTCTGGGCAATCGCCCGGTATGCGACAAACGCGGGTTCAATCCCGGCTTTAGGCTGTTGTTTCAAGTGCAATATTTGTCATATGATTTGATCTTTCTCATATGTTTCTATTTCGTCTTAATTTTTTTCAAACCTTACCAGTGCTATAACCAATTTTACTCCCCCACAGGACCCTAGCCTACCTGATGCGTCACCTCCGTCGGGTGTCCCTCCTAGGCGAGTCGACTGGCATGACGGCACGCAACATGGCCATAGTGTGGGCACCCAACCTGCTGCGTAGTCCACGTCCACAGCACGCTTTACAAGGAGTGGCCGTTCAGGTGTGTACAATGTGCAAGAGTACTGCTAGCTGGTTTTAGGTGCCTGGTACTTCGAGATCCTTAGCTACATGGCCACAGTGTGGGCACCCAACCTGCTGCGTAGTCCTCGTCCACAGCACGCTTAACAAGGAGTGGCTGTTCAGGTGTGTACAATGTGCAAGAGTAATGCTAGCTAGGTATGGGTGCCTGGTACTTCGAGATCATTAGCTACATGACCATATTGTTGGCTAAGCTTCTGAATAGTCCACGTCCACAGCACGCTTTACAAGGAGTGGTCGTTCAGGTGTGTACATGTACTTGAGAAGCTAGAGGGTTATGGACGCCTGGTATTTCAAGATCCTTAGTAAGGAGATGGCCTGGCGTTTCTACTAGATTTAGAATTGGAACCTCTTCGACAGCTATGGGTTCCTGGTACTTGCACGCTTTACATACAGTAGCTGTTCAGATGTGTACATGAATTTGATAAGCTAGAGGGTTATGGGCGCCTGGTACTTGAAGATCCTTATACCCGGCCCGGCGAACCTTGATCCCTATGACAGTTCATGTTAGTGATGGGTCGTGTCGATGTAACTTAATGTGATTTGGCTACCGCCCTACCACTGCCAATATAATGCTTTAAAACTTTGTTTTGATGATTGGAATCGAGACGTGCGATACGACGGCATTATAGATGAGCCGTTTTGATAAACGTAGGCGACAGCAGCTGCAGTTCATATTCCGAGTTCGTGACACAAACCCTAATGTCATTATCAGATTCAGATTAAAATATATAAATAAATGATCGCTGAACAGCTTTTGTTTTATATGGTTTTGTCCTACAGTTAATCTTTTTAATTCTCTTGGGTATACAATCGTGAGTGCATGTATGCCGCGCTCCGTTCTATTCAATAGAGAATGTACTAATACTTAAGTATGAAAAAGTAATGACACTCATAATTTATCACTTAATTATGCCACACATGAAAACTGATACTAATAAAATCTAATCTTAAATAAAACAAAACCTGGTGTCCCCAGAAATATTTTATAAATTTGAGTGAAATAAAAACAATTTCATGCAACTTTTTAACATTCAGCACCTATAACTTAAATGATTATAAATCATGTACACTCGTTTCCATTATCGACATTTGTTTATCGATATTTTTCCTCACTAGTCGATATCTTCCGAACGAAGTAACTTTGGAGGACGTAAACGTAAAGTCTGATTGAGATAATTTCTTGTAAATGTTAAGAATTATTATAATTCCGGAACGGAATATCATTGTAATGGCATATATCTACCGAAATTTAATAAATGGTATTTATAGAAGCCTCCAATTCGATTCTAATGTAACGGTGACGCCACTACAATGTTGTGTCGTAGGAATAACTGTCAATGTCATAGGGATCAAGGTTCGCCGGGCTGAGTATAGCTACAATAGAAATTATTCATGAATCTTTTAAAAAGTTTGAGCTCAGGTGGCTCAGACTAAGTTAAACCATCTCCGTAGAATAGTAGCAGGTTCCAAAAACCTCCTTCTTTTTGAAGGACTTTACTTCATACTACTTTACTTCATTTTCAATACTTGACTTGCGGTTAGAAAGATAATCTATCTTTCTATATCTTCTGGTTAACCAGAAAACATTTTACAAACATAAAAGAAACAAAGAAAGAAGATGCTTCTGGTAGGTAATTACAATGTAGGCGGTCTTATCGCTGGGAGCGATCTCTTCCAGACAGCCTTTGGGTAAAACTAGTTCTGCTGTCACTTCTATGTAGGGTTAAAAGGGATAAAAATCAATGAAAAGCAAAAATGGATTAATTAATATGGTCAAATAAATAGCTGTAAAATAAATAACCATCCGAAAAAATTGTTTGAATACCTTCTATACTAATTGTGTGTTTCAGGCGGTGGTGACGGAGTTCCTGATATGCTACGCGGAAGACATATTCGCGCAGGACCAAGGGGCGGATTCAAGTGATTCGGGGCCTAGCTCTATTGAATTGGTAAGATATTCATAATCATACAGGCTTAATGGGGCACGAAAATGAAATACGCCTAAATAATTAGAGCCTGCTTTAATATAGGTATTTAACTGCATGCACACCGCTATCAGAGTGTACCTTAGTACCATTATTGTACCGGCCTGTACTACAAAGTGATAAAAAATACTACAGTCTTATTGAAGATATCGCTGCCTAACGGTTAAGGAAAACATAGTGAGAAAATCTGCACATTTAGTGGTTGGATGTTGGCTAGTGTGTGAAATAGAGAAGGCAATGGCAAACCACTCCATTGAAATTGCCAGAAAAATTCGTTGTGTGTGTTTCATTTCACATAATGATAAAGGTGTACAATAATTATATATGATGAAGAAGTGTATGCTAAATGCTTATTAATGATAACTATACGAATGCTTTTTACTAAATATTTATTTTACTCTCTGTAGGATAGAAATGAAATGCACGAAGCGCAAGTAGAGCTGCGCGGAATGGAGTCAGGGAGGCGGCCGAAAAGCTTGCCTCTCAACCCACCTACTAAATTGTTAAGGTAAGCCCGAGTTCATTTATTTACTACACAATTTAAATAGTCCTACAAATGGTTGATGCAATGCAAAAAACATTATCTACCGATAAAGTTGGAAAATGTCATGTGTTTCTACACGATTCAAAACAATAACAAACGTTTTTTTAAATTGTTTCAACCAACACACCAATTACCTAGCCCCAAACAAAGCGTGAGTTTGTGCTATGGCGACTAGAATAACGGATAGACATACTTATATACTTTTATATACATCCATGACTTAGGTACAAATGCTTGTGTTTCACACAAACATTTGCCCCTTGCGGGATTGGAACCCCCAAACCTCTGGTTTCGTAGTTCAGAGCGCGAACCACTAAACCAAGTGGTCGTCAAAAAAAATTGTCATAGCCGGACTTCCGGCAATACATAACATAACAACATACATAATATAACAACATACATAATATAACATTATGTATGTTGTGATTTGATTTGATTGAATAAAAATACCAGGACAGAAACAAAAAGAAATTTACAAGGACACCATGTATACTTCTTGCAGTCTAGAAGAAGCCCGTCGCCGTGGCAACCCGTCAGCGGTACCGCAACAGTCCCCCCAGCTCCCGGCAGCGTCGGGCGCCATCGCTGCTGCCGCTCACACTCAGCTTCGACCGTCGTCGCATCTGCGCCCCAAGTACATAGAGGTGGGTGTCTTACTATGGAGTTCCTGAATCACGATATTAAAGTTTTTGATCCAGGGGTATATAAGGACCCGGTCGTCGCTGTCTATGATAAGTTTTCAGAATGTACTGTTTGAACTTTTATGAGTTCTAGCACAAGTTGGCTTCGAGGATTGGCATTTATTGATGCTGGATGGAGGAACCAAACAATGGTCACCCATCCTAAAATAGACCGCGGCGAAGGCCGCTTAACAAAATAAGATCCTGGGATCAAAAGGTTCTATAATCATAAAAATCAATGCTGTTTGAAGAATTTATCGGTCACCCATCCTATTAGTGACCGCGGCGAAGGCCGCCTCTTCATAATTAGACAGTCTTTCCTAGCACAACAAAGTATTAGGATAAAAAAAGAGCCTAGGTTGGATGAAATATGATAATACAGGATGATGGACCGGTCACCCACCCAACGCCGATAACGCTTAGCTAGCATGCATGGGTGTTCGAACCAAGAGTGACCAGTGTTGTACCGTATCCGTTGCCATGGCAAAGGCAACCTGTCAGCGGTACCCCAACAGTCTCCCCAGCTTCCGGCAGCGTAAAGTTTTTGATCCAGGGGTATATAAGGTGCCGGGAGATATCACTGTCTTAAGATAGGTCTACAGAACCGGTCAACCGGCTGGTTGTAAGACTGAGGTATCCTTCCAGGAGTGGCTTCTAAGGTGCTCGGCTAGATCCAAAACGGGTCACCCATCCAAACATAGACCGCGGCGAAGGCCGCTTAACAAAATAAGATCCTAGGATCAGCAGGTCCTACTCAAATGTCTAAGAGCCTTCGCGACTAGAGTGATTGACTGCGCATGGTCTACTATCTAGTCTCAATTTCTGGATCAAACTATTGGTCATCCATCCTATTATTGACCACGTCGAAGGCCGCTTAGTTTATTTAGGCCAGATTTTGGAGCCATTAGAAAATAGCAAATAGAAGCATAATTAGGGGTGTACGTACACTCAATTTTATCCCCCATTTCACCCGATTATGTTTTCATATTGCGACAAAAGGTAGTCTATGTCCTTTCCAAGGTCTCAAACTGTCTATGTCAGAAATTAATCTGAATCGGTTGAGCAGTTGAAGCGTGAAGAGGTAACGCACTTTGGCATTTATGAATTTCAGAGTGAAAATACTCCAAAGAAGACTTGAGAATCAACATCCTAATACCATAATACTCCTACCTCTTCCAGACGTACATAAAATATTGAAAAGAGCTGAAAACTATAATATTATTAGGTAATTCTATACTTACGTAATTTTATAAATGTTTACTAAGAGTTTAATATTTCAAATTGTTGCAGGTCGAAATAACTACTACTATTTAAATGTAAACGCTATGATGACCGATCTTGTTAAAGAAATTCTGTAAATATTATAATGCATACACATGTTTGTCATTGGTTAGTACCACATAATATCTTAAGTAGGATGTTTGTACTTATTAAATTAATATTAAAATTTTTCTAGTTTTGCATAATTCGTATTTAATTTGTAAATGGGATTTCTTGCTTGTTCGCAGGTCGGCTCTGGCCCCAACAATCTACCTCAATACCACACAGTGCTCGATCTACCTTTACCTGGTGAGTTCACTTTACTTATTTGTATTTAACTAATTCAAAATAACTGTCTTTGTTCTGATGATATTTATTTTGATACTGGAGATTGACCGCGACTTCGTCCACTATAAAGGCCTTATTGCCTTGCAAACGTCCAATTCCATTTTTTTTGTTTTTATATTGCGGAAAAAGTAGCCTGTCCTTCTAGCTAGGGTCTCAAACCGTCTCTATATCCAATTATATCTCAATCAGTTCAGCGGTTCAAACGTCAAGAGGTAACAGACCATTGATTTATTATAAATAAGGATGCACTACGCCATACAAAATCAAAGCCCGAACATGGCACATGTTATAATTCACCTTATGAAGCTTCAACTGGCTAAGTCATAGACTTATATGTATTTTATACTAGACACGCTGTTCAAAACAAATTTTGTATCACATTTTCTAAAATGACAGAATTATAAAGTGTTGCTATAATTGTTTTTTTTATTTCTCTTATCTGATGCAAATTATTGCCGTGTTTCTTAGAACAATCAATATTAGATAAGCTGCTATAGCAAATAAATTTAATCCATTATGATTTGTTAAATCATTTTCAAACATTAGAAAAAAGTAATCACTGAAAAAACAAACGCTTCCCAAGAAGAAAACTCATCTATTATTTTTTCCCATTCCTACCAAACGATGACAATCGCCATTAAATGGTAGCACTGAGCTGTCAAAGGTAGCAAAGAGTAATCGAACAGATATGACACGTTGCTGGTTTTTAGTTTTTGCCTATAGTTCGATGCCTATAGTTCGATATTACTACTTACGTCTATTCATAAAAAAATATGATATTGTATTTACAAAGAAGCGTTAGATGCTTTGCAATATTAGAACAACATAATTAAGTTGTTAGACAGTAACATAACCTATATTACTTAATAACGTATTTTTGAACCTCATTTTGCCTACTTTATGATAAAGTCCATTGAAATAAAACACATGATTCGTAATAACAATATAATAAAATTACAATAACTTTAACTTTCATTTGGGTAACATAAAAACTACGAAATATTTTGGGCTGTTTATACAACGCGTTGGCATTTTTGAATAAATTACTTAACTTTTTTAGATATACCTACCCTTTAGATCTGAAAGAAAAAAGACATAATTCCTTTTCTACCTATAACACTTTTGGCATGTCTGTTTTGAATTTTCACATTAATCTTTGGTTTTCTATGCAAGTTGTGAGAAAACTAAAATTAATACTTTTACGCCTCAAATTAAACTCGAATCACTTAGATTTACGAAATGCAATTAAACAAAAATATCAGTTCCAAACTATGTGAAAATATGGGCTTAATAACGCATATTTAAGTATGTAATTAATTTCGTCTTTTGACGTAGGCGACGTTTTGACATGGTAGTTTCTGGCAACAGACTAAACGCGGATGCTTCATCTGGCCTCAACTTACTATACCACAAATTTTGTTCTGAACAGCCTGTCTAGTGTAACATAGAGGTCGTTGGGCTAAGTTCATACATTGCTGCTTAGGCTTCAGCTATTTAAATTGTCATGCGTAATTACGCAGCAATGGATGACGACACTACGTCATATGTCAAATATCATTCACTTGAAGTCTCATAAGCCAATAATACGAACAAAGAAGTAATGGAGTAGATTGTTTGTTCATGTTTCGTATGAAATTAAGTAACTGATAAAAGTCATAATTTATATTTTATTTACAATTTCTCATAAAATTAGGTATATTATGTATATGTGTATACAAGTATTTTTTTAATAATAATCATATTTTTGACATTTCTACTATACAGGTCCAAACTTGTCATACTACAACCAATAATATATTGAAACAATTCACCAATTCTGGGTAGGCTAAGGATCAAGTCTATACAGCCTCGTCTTCAGTGTTTTTAATTGTATATTTTTTATTATTTTCTTCAGTATTCTTCTTCTTACTTAGCACTTGCTAGATTGTCTGTGTTTTGTCTCGAAGCGCTAGTAGGGCCCAAAAGATAAGGAGACATGTTCTGGCCCAATATGGGCCATAATTGATTGATAATAATTTTGACGTTCGTAAGTGGCATTTGTGTCTTAAATTGAATAAATAATTTTTGATCATGACTTATACACTACACAACTACACTAACACTAAACAACAAACTAACCTAACCTAACTCATTGAAATGTGGGGATGGTTCACATTTCAATGCTCGACAATGACACAAACGCTAATGTACAAAATTGGTTAAGAGGCAAAATATTCTATAGGTACTATAGTACACACCAACAACATGTTCCACAGATTTAAAAGAAGCATAAGGCTACTGTTACAGGTATTCACTTTGTTAATTAATGAGTGTAATAGTATTATAATCGAATTAATAAATTATTCTATTGAAAATGTATCTTATGCTTTGAACATTACGTTATTATTTCTCTGCAGCTGTTTTTATTGTTAGCACGGTTTGAAAGACAAGAGTTCCAGCAGAAATTACTATTTATTTAACAGTTTACAACAACATTTAGTCTTTATTTTAGCTACAGTTATTTATTATAGTATGATCTTATGAAAATACTTTGATTTACTGCTAAAGTAGCTAGTAGGTTCTCTACTAAACAGTTGTCTAACTTAATGTAACAGTTGTCTAAATAAAAATGAGGTAAATAAGGTAACCTAGTTAAGTACAGTCGGAAGTACGTCCAGGCATACATTTGAACTACAAAAAGCTTTTATCATGTAGGGAATAGAAGCGGTATCAAGGTCAACACGTGTAGTGTGGCTTGCGATGTGTAAGTACACTCGGCTCATGTCAGACTATTCCACTTTGACTTTATGACCACCCCTATTAACTACGTAATAAAAGCTGTTTTATAACTCACATGTAACCCGACGTACTGCTGACTCTACTAAAACTAAAAACCGTTTCTGTAGTAGACTACAGAAACGGTATTAAAGTATAACGAGTACCTCTAGGTACTCGTTATACTTAACTGCTACATTACATATCAGATTCAGAAAAAATATACGAACACACAACACTATTTTCCCAGGACGATGAGTTCTTATACAACTCATCGTCCTGGTTTATTGCGATAAATTTTGTACATTTTCTTTACAAACATAATTTTGTGGAAACTTTAAAACTCATGTATTTTCTTTAACAAAAAAAAATCACGGGCGACTCCATCCTTAAAATTGACTGTGTTCCGATGACGTCACGTATTTTGATTCATTTTAGCTTTGGGTGTGAAAGTGATAGAAGATTGGGAATGTTTTACGTAAATTCATTAGAAAATAAAATATTAAAGCAGGTTTCAAGTGTTATTTCAGTTCAGAACCTTATCAACAATATTTACCTACCGATGAATCGTTATTCCATATTTTTTACGATTTATTGAGCTGTGATTTTTGCAATTTTTGACGACACACTTCGGCATGTTCATTGTTTGACGGACCACGCGTCATTAGATGTTTAATCGGTCTAAAATGGCGATCCGACCGATTAGAGCATGTGCCATAGCTGTCAGTGTGATGAGATATCCTTATATATAATAAATCAATGTAACAGACAGACAGACACAGTTTCGCATTTATAATATTTGAAAAAAAAAATTGACGTATTTTTTAGCTGCCTATCGGGAGAAATCGTCCTTGAGAGTATCGATTCAAGCAATTAGCTGAAGATAGGGGAAAAGGAAAAAAAACACCATTGTCAACTTTTGAACATTATTATGATGATGATGACTTATGATTAGGTAGAGCTATTTTGGTTCAATGACCGCAAACATTAATAATGATATGGACATTCCCCTGAGGTTCTAACTGAAACCTCTGGTATAGTTGCTAAAAAGAATGGTTTTATTAACAAAGATAAAAAGAAAGCTTCTTTCATGCATTGGCAGGGCTCTCTGGCTAACAATTATACACACATCAACACTGTCTAGGGATATACAAAACAAAGTATTATTACATCCAAAATATCCCTAGACAGTGTTGATTAATATATTTAAAATTCAGTATTCCGGGAGTGTCCATCTTACGACCACGTATCGCTAGTACAAAAATAGCTCTACTTACTCCGATCATTGATGATGACCTCCTTTCTTCAGGCAAGCGCGGAGTAAAGCGGTCTCCCTCCGGCTGGCGCGGGCTGTTCTCGCGAAGCAAGCAGCGACCCGCCATCCACGCGCCTATACCGCCTGCAACTCCCCCACCTACTGCTACACAGGTACTATAATAGTGACTGCCTCGTTGGTCTAGTGGTTAGCACGATGGGTACTATCCACGAGCTCCCGGGTCGGGTGTTTGGGTTTTTCTGTCTTGAAATTACTCAGACACAGCTCCGGAGTCAGGAAGTTGGTGGTGTTAACACCCCCATGCCTCAGAAAGCACGTTAAGCCGTTGGTCCTGCGCCTGATCTCTCTACGGTCATGTCGGACTGCCGTCTCACCGAATTATGAGAGTGAAGGAACAGAGAGTGCACCTGTGTATTGCGCACACACTTGTGCACTATAATATCTACCGCGCAGTCGGCTAATCTCTGTTGAGATAGGCTGCCGTAGTCGAAATTCGGCTAGGAGGACATTATTATAGATATAGCTCTATAGACAAGATGCTGTCTATGCTTCAAGCGCGAAGTGAGGACTGTTCTCGCTAAGCAAAAAGCTTTAGTTAGCTCATTTTACTGTAAAGAAACATTCCTTTATTCAAAAAACAACAAAACTGCATTCAAAGGTTTTTCAAATTACCTTATCTTACCCGGGAATCGAACTAGCAATACCTGAAGCGGGATTGTACCCGCGTTCCACGTTAAAGTGAATGCTTTTCGCCTAAATAACTATAGATTTCAGGTAAAATCTGTGTTTTACATATTATCTTTATGTATGAATTCTGTTATTCCTTTGTCTTTTATTTAAACTTATACCACCTATACTATTTCCTTAGTCTTTTAATATTTAAATACTTATTCCTTTGTATTTTAATATCCAGGAACCCCTAGCCCTAGTCACGGGCGGCTTACGCCCGGTCAAGTCGTGCGAATCGCTAACGTCCGACACCGATACGCTAGCGCCACTCGCGAATCGACCGCCCGCGCCACTCAAGCAACACACAAGGTACGCATTATATATTAGCTAATTAACTAACGTACTCAGAGACTTCAATTAAAGTGTATCCTTCATTATGTCTAATGCCGTCCTTCTCTATTTCATTGACAAAGAAAGTGACAGAAGTAGACTTAATAAGATTAAATTTAACTGACGTCTCTGTGTAAGGCAGTAAGTCAAAGTAAAAAAAATATTTATTTAATTTAGTACACAAAATGCTAATTATGAACGTCAAAATTAATATCAATAAATTATGGCCCATATGGGGCCAGAACATGTTTTATTTTATTTTATTTTATTTTATTTGATGTACACAACAGGTTACAGCCAAAATACAGTATAAAAATAGTAATATTGAAAACTTATTGTCTAGGTTGCAGCCCTTAATAGGTACATACTTTTACAGAGTACATAGGTAAAGCAGAGTAACAGTCGTATAATTAATTCTTTACACTAACATAAAATTCAAAAAATTCAAATGGAAACAACAAATAATCATGATTAAATTAAATTAAAATACAGAAATCAAAATATAATCTTTAATACAATTAATTAGGTTTTTCTTAAACTTAGCCTCACTGTCATTGTAAATATCAATGTCTGCATCCGCGCATCCACCGATGAGCTCATTAAACTGACGACACATACGGGTTAAGGGATTGAAGTACGATGTGTTATTGATGTAAACGTTAAGGGTAAACACTTTTGGCTTCCGTACGCGAAAATGAGTACTAAAGTTTAATTGAGACAATAAGCAAGGCGAATCAATTTGTGAGTTGACAAGTTTGTACAGAAACATGAGATCTAATTGTTTACGGCGGCTGGACAGTGGCATCATGCGAAACCTCTCAAGACGATTATTGTAGGAGACCAATGAGCGATGAAGGTGGAGTCTATAGCAGAGCATTCCCAAGAAACGCTTTTGGATCTTCTCTATTTTATGGATATGTATCTTATAAAGGGGCGTCCATATAATCGAGTTATACTCCAACAAACTACGAACTAATGCAAAATAAAGAGTTAAATATGACGCAATATTTTTGAAGTGCTTTGTTATTCTATGGATAAAGCCCAGCATACGTGAAGCCCTATTCACAATGTAGTCATAGTGAGGCCGAAATGACAACTCACTATCAAATATCACTCCCAAGTCGCGAACTTCAGACTTCCGAGACAAGTTACAGCCGTCCAAAGAGTAATCAAAGTAAATCACATTGACCTTTCTAGTAAAAGTAACAATAAAACATTTATTGATATTTAGAGTCATGTCGTTCATTAGACACCATCCCAATATCGAGTCTAAGTCTTGTTGGAGCTGCATAGCATCGCTCAAACTAGATATAGATTTAAAGATCTTCAAATCATCTGCATAGAGAAGGCATGGACTTAATAGTCGGCTTACAAGGTCGTTTATAAAAATATTAAAGGATAGGGGCCCGAGATGAGATCCTTGTGGGACACCTGAAGGGGCTGTAAAAGCTGCAGAGAGTTCACCTTTTAGGGCCACTAATTGGCTTCGATTGCATAAATAAGATTGGACCCATCGCAGCAAATCACCATGCACACCATACATTTCAAGCTTTCGACAGAGAAGTGAGTGGTTCACTCTATCAAATGCCTTAGTAAAATCCGTGTATATTGTATCTACCTGTCCACTCCTGGCAAAAGCACCACATAGATAACTTTTATATTCTAAAAGGTTACTGGTGGTAGATTTGTTTTTTACGAATCCATGTTGATGTGGTGACCATTGAGGCTTAAAATGGTAGTAAAGGGCATCATAGATAAAAGTTTCAAACAATAACAAGATAAAATACAGATGGGACGATAGTTTTCACACTGGGACCTATCTCCAGATTTAAATATGGGTACGATATGTGCTGTTTTCCACTGTGTTGGAAACACTCCCAACGCCAGAGACCTATTATACAATATACATAAAGGAATACACATAGATTTAGCGCAACGCTTCAAGACCAAAGGAGGTAATCCATCTGGGCCAGCTCCCTTGTATTCATCCAGATTTTTGAGTTTAGTTTGGACTTCATGTTCAGATATACAGATGGATTGAATCGCACCTTCGTATTTAGAACTCAGGGATGAACCGATCCAATTTGAAATGTTGTTCGAAGAGTTGTCATACACAGACCTAAAGTACTGGGCAAAAAGCTCACAAATCTGGGCTCTATCCGATGTCTGTTGACTTTCGTATTTCATAGTATTGGGAATGTCCGCCGATGATGTTTTTTTATTATTGTGAACGTAACCCCAGAAGGATTTCATGTTATTCCTCAAAGAACTCTCCACTGATTCTGTGTACCTTCTGTAGCAAGCATCCATGAGTTTTTTGCTTCGGGTACGTAACAAAGCAAAGGTGTCATAATCACGTGGGTTTTTATATTTTTTAAAGCGCTTATGATATTTCAGCTTTTCTTTTAAACGTCTCTTTAAACCGTCGCTAAACCATGGCGGGTAAGAGGAAGAACGTTCTTTTACAAAAGGAGTGTGTTTTGTAATCAACTCATGAAGTTTAGTATAAAAGCGTGCTACATCTTCATCAATATCATCATTAGATAGAATGTCATCCCAATTTGTCTGTTCAATGTCATTATTTAAATCTTCGTAATTACATTTAATATAATTCAATCGTTTACAACGTTTACGGTCAAGACATTTTGAAATAGTCAACGCATTGAAATTTATTGTTATTGGAGGATGATGAGGAGCATCCACTCGGCTTATTGGATCTGCCACACCAACACAGCAGTCAAATGAAGACAAAACTAGGTCCAAACTACGTTGATTTAGATTTAAGATGCCATTATACTGTTTTAGATTAGTTTCACTAATAAATTCCAACAAGCACTTCGCCCTATCATCCCGAGACACAACGACGGGTCGTAGACTTAGTGAGCCACTATCAGCGGACCAATTTACTTTAGGTGTGTTAAAGTCTCCTATCAGAAGAAACTCGTCAGCTGGATTAGCCTTCAATATGACTTCACTACAGGAATCATAAAAAATATTTAATAATTCGGATGATAAATCGGGAGGGAGGTAGCAAACACAGACATTGATAGATTTACAAGGAGTTTTGTCAGACAGTAGTAAGGTAAACCACAAATCTTCAACCTTACTATCCCAATCATCTCGACGTATAATATTGATACCTTTCTTAACACCTACGAGTACTCCTCCACCATCCACCTTTTTAATACATGTTGAACTTCGATCTCTACGAAACACATTATAACGACTATCCATAAATTCGCAGTCAAATACAGAATCGTTGAGATTTGTTTCCGTTAAGCAGATAATATCGTAATTATTATTTAATATATTCATCTGAATATATTAACAAAAGAACACTTCTTTAGTTTTTGACCTTATTCTATTAACATTTTGATAAAATATTTCAACCATGATAAAGTTTACAAAAGAACATGAACTGAATAGATAGAACCTTAAAAAGAAGAAGGAAACCGCAAAATACCAACTCTATCCACGACTCAGTTTTTTCAGTGACTCATGCGTTTTTATATGAATAGGACTGGATGATTCATCACGTCTAACAAAGATTTTACCATAGCGAACCCATACAAACTTATAATTAGTTTCCTTTGCCAATTTTCGACACTCAGCATATAGGGATTTCATTGACGGTGACAGGTGCTCGGCCACAAATATCCTCCGATGTTCACCGCTGATACCCAGATGTGTAGAGCCAAGCAGATCATTACGATGGAGTTTATTGAAGCGATGTGCCGCAGATAAAATCTGGTCCCGTAGGTAACTAGATGATAGTGTTACTAAAATATTGCGCGGACGTTTGGAATTTTGATCCATCTTAGCTACACGATGACAGCAGCGTATTGATGCTTCATCCATAGGTACGTTAATAACGCTGCAAAGCTTTTTGAACAAAGCTAGCAGATTCTCATTTTTTGCCTCCGGTACTGCCTGCAGTTCTATGTTGCATGCTCGTGAAGTCTTGTCGATAATGGACAGTCTGTCTTCCACTTGATTGAGCGATGATTGAAGCCGATGAGCGTCCGCCTCTAATTGTTTAATTATTTTGTCCTTAGCATCTATCTGCGCCTTAAGTTTTCGTTGTTCCTCGCTTATGAAATCTGTGGTCACCGAAAATCCATCCTTCACGGTCTGAATAATGGGAGCCATCTCTTTGTGCACAATGTCTTTAATGTCTTGCCTGAGAGTTGTTCTAAAGCTCTGAGCAAAGGCTTGAAATGATTCTTCGAGTTTGGTATCAAGTAGGCGACTAATGTCACCTAATGTCAAAGCCCCAGATGCATTTTTGTGCTGTTCCGAGAAGCTGGTAACAGAGCCAGAACCAGATGTGCTGGGTTCAATGTTATCGCATGACATATCCAGTTGGACCGGGACCTGTGTGGATTTGACTGGGGTGTTGAGATTGGGCTTATTTCTACGCGTAGCGTTGCTACAAGCAGGACACAACCACGATGCGAGATATCTTTTGAGAGCAAAGAGAACTGCGCAATTTGAATGTTGAGGCATTGAAAGTGATACTTGTGCTTGCATTGTCGGCATTGAAGAAAAGTATTTTGTTCCACTTTGTTTCTGCACGCATTGCATTGGGCCATCTTTACAATAAAAAGAAAAAAAAAGTTTAATAGAATAATTTCAACAACGCTCCACAAAAAGAAAAAAAACGATAGGTTCCGTTGAGGCTCGAACTTAGTGGTCCCCGAAATTCAGTAGCGAGATTCGATGCACTATGCGATGCGCCAAGCGACCATGATGTGAGCGGGCGAAAATGTTGATAGTATAACAGTCAGTAGTTATAAATTCATTGTCTACTGCAGTCAGTTCGAAAATAATTTGCAAAATATCTTAACACTTCACTGATAAGTACTCACAGTTCGATGCAGAAATTTGCAATTTAAATCCATTTACACATTTTAAAAAAACAGAGTCTTTATAAGTTTAAATAACTAACACTTCCGTTCACTGGAATGTAGCATTTACACGTTCGTAAAATCACTTTTTACTGCATTTTTATAATTTTTACCGAGAGAAACAACAAATTACGTCTGCTTATTCATGTCTCTTTTCGCCCCTACCAAGTAAGTAATAAACTAGCTGAAACGGAAATATCAACTGTCTGGCTACTTTGGTTCATGTGATACACCCTGGTGACAGAAAGACAGATAGTGGAGGCTTAGTAATAGGGTCCCGTTTTTGCCCTTTGGTTGCGGAACCCAAAAAAGCATCTTAAAACCTTGCTAACGAAGCACTAATACGATATGTTAGGAAGCCGATACGATAAACTTTAAGGGCGCTTTCTATTTTTAATTATAAAATAACCCTCAGTGGGATGGAAACTTAATAATCATAAGTTGAGTTTTTATTTATTTGTAAGTGCGAGGCGGACTCGGACACTGATGTTCCGCACAAACAATTTATTTAATTTAACCATTTAGTTTCCAACTTTTTTTCCTATATTTATTCTGTAATACCTTCCTTCTTGCCACATATCCATATTATATCCATATATTTTAACATTCTAATCAGTTTATTTTGACGATGTTTTACTAAAAAGCAATTTTTATAAAAATACAAAAACTGCTTTAACTTTTTGTAGTAGATTTGGAGTCATTAAAACACAATTTAACGGATTACTTCGCGATTTCTTCGAGGAATAAAACGCCGTTCTTTTGCAAGTATTTTAGGTTGGTCAAAACGAATGAAGTGGTTGGGTTTTTCTAAGGCATGTTCACACACTGCAGAAGTAATCCGTAAAATTGTGTTTTAATGAGTTCAACAATTCGCGTAAACGTAAGAAACAAATAGATTTGGAGTCGTACTGTAGAAATATATTTTGTTGGTAAAACCTCCTTTATATCCCTGTTTCGTTTGATCCACGATTTACAGGGCCACCCTTTAAATATTTTTTTAGTAATGTAGAGGCATTGACCTCTATTATACAAGTACGCAGAACTGAAGGTTCTCTAAGAAATGACAGAAACATTTTTGTGCCTAATCAAAGCGCCCCTACCGAGTGTCCAGGGAACTAAAATAGAGTGACTTACAGTGCTTCAAAAACGAGTAGAAATGGAGGCGCGACTATCGTTCAGACGTTAATGTTGTTGTTTTTCATACTTACTATTGACAGTGGCGCCTCCATTTGTTTTCTACTCTTTTTTGTTGCACTGTGCGTAAGTTTATGTCAACTCTAATATAGTTCCGTGGACGCTTACTACAGCTGTCAGCGCCAAAATGGCGATAGTCAAATGGCTTCATTTTAAGGTTGACAGTATGCAGTCCAGCATACTTGTATTATAGAGGTCAGTGTATAGAGGACTATGATGATCTATCGACTTATTGCAATTGTTTCCGTTAGATCGTCATCGTGCGACTCGTACTTCGAGCCGTGGCAGGCGGAGCTGGCGGGCATGCGCCTGCGCCTGTCCCCACAGGAGCGAGACACCAACATGTTCAGCGAGGAGGACGACCACCACGACCAGCACGCTAAGCAGGTGGGTACAATGAGTCAAGCCACGCGCAATGTAGTCGCAGGATATAAAATAAGTCGATGTATAGCCTCATGTGCTGGCTACTGTACAAGTACGATTGGCAGCACGTCAATGTAAACACTGTATCATTTTAACAGTTGGAATAGGGTTTAATTTATAACAAAATATTCCTAAAGTACTAGGCGAACATACATATTAAGAAGATTTCGCCAGGCTTCAGACGAGTTCGTCGACCGCAATTACACTCATAGACTTGTCTATAGTCCGTGCCATTTAACGGTGCATAAAAAGTCATTGACCCGTCACCCCTGCAGACCGTCACCCGTGTACCACTGCACGCCAGTATGCGAAGCGCGGCGACCCTAACTATAAGCCGTAGCGATACGAATCTGTCGAACAAATGAACATCGGTACGGGTCGACCTTGAGCCCAAAAATCAAAAGTCGTAATAATCGCTAGTTAGAAAGCCAAATGATACGTGTCACAAGGTTTTAGCTGTCAAGTTGAACGACCTTTTATGTACGTTTATCTGGCACGTACTTAGATACATGTCAGAGTACAAACGGCCGCACGTCAGACTACCCCATTGTGGCCTTGAGACCGCTCCTATTCCCTTCGTAATAACAGCTGTTTTCGTATTTCTAATTGGCTCTATTTCCTATGTAATAAAAGCAGTTTTCGTAGTTCACATGTGTAACCAGACGTGTGGCCTGTACTTTATTTCTGAAGTACCAGGATCATATATGTTTACTACAATATTTTGATTTGTTTGTGTACCCTATTGATACTACGCCGCGCACACTCACACGCATACCTGCCTTATTTTTATTTGTTTAAAACGTACCGTGAGAACCCCGGAGATCGAGTCGAGATCGAGACGTTCCCTATGACACATGTACTAGACTGACCAGAGTGCTTCGCCGCGTGTGTATCCTGTGAAGCTCCTTACAGACATTTCTAGTGATTGTGGCCTGTGAAGTGATACCTGAACCTCGAAAGCTGATGTGGCAAGTACCTAGCTATAAGTGCTCAGACCTGACTAATTTTCCACCTATCATTGTCGCCCTCTACGTGTAATCCACTGCCTAAACTCTCAAACATTTTGGTAGCAGAGCGTAGTTTTTTATTAGGACCCCTTATTAGTAACGTAATTTGTTTAATTGAGAGTTATTGATTTGCTACTTTCCTTTGTAATTTGAACAAAACGTTTCGTCATATACCTAACCTATTTACAGTAAATTCCTTAATAACATTCGAATACAACCCCTTTTACATAAGTGTCAATTAAATCGATTAGCGCGTTAATTACCTAACCTTTGAGTGCAAGTGAGGTGCGCGAGCGCTTTGTTTCCCTATTGATCACGCCATTACCGCGTGTCCGCGTGCGAGTTGTTTACGAGTTACGTTTGCTATACCCGGTGCATCTGCGCCGTCCCTTACTATTTGTTCCTTTACGCATTCTATTGGAATCTTTTGTGAGTTTAATTTACCTACCTTGTTTCTTGCGATTTAAAGTAAATAAAATGTCGGATACCGAAACCGGCAACGAGACCGTAAGGGCCGTACTTTACACGGATACAGCTGAATACCGTGAAGCTATAGGTGAACTCCGTTATATTAGTGACTGGGTTGATGATTCCCACCGAGTTCTTGAGACCTTTTCCTCCAATCGTATGCGAGCGCGTCTTTCCGACCTGCCACTTATGTGCGATAAGTTTTCTGCCGCTTGTTCCAAGCTGTTAGGTAATCTCGATCCTGCGATTTATGAACAAGAATATGTACAAGTTAAGAACGAGATGCGCGTAGTAAGGGACAAAGTAGACGACTTAAAAATTAAGTTAGACGAAATACGACCTCACCAATTTGAGACGTCCTGTACTAGCACCCCCTTCAAGGAGAATAAATCCCTGGCTATTGATAACCCGGCTAGTAAATTGCCTGACCTACCTATACCTAAGTTTGATGGCCGTCCCGATAGTTGGATCAGTTTTATAGACCAGTTGATAGCGTGGTGGACAACCAGCCTAGCCTTACCCCGACTTTGAAGCTACACTATTTAGTGGGAGCCTTATCGGATGAACCTCGTCGATTGATACAACACCTCAAGATTGAGGCGGGCAATTACACCGTGGCCCGTGACCTCCTAAAACGTAGGTACCATAATCTTCGTGTTTTAGCGGATACCCACATAGCTCAAATAATGATGCTCCCTATTATAACGCCTAAACTTTCCGGGTTACGTGTGTCGTTCCTGAACCCCCTGCTTTCGACTTATTGATGCTTAGAGAGATTGGAACTTTCTGTTAAACATTGGTCATACCTATTAGTTCACTTATGCCTTGCTAAACTGCCTTCAGAGTTAAAATCGAGATTTGAACGTCGTTATGGCGATAATCCTAATCACCTCCCTACTTTTGATCATCTTATTACCTTTCTTGAGCATGAATGTAGGCACCACGACAATGTAGGTAGTGCTTTTGTCGTTGACACTACTACCCCCCCTACTGTGAGCTTCCCTCGTTTGCCTAAACCTAACGCGCGTTCCCCACCCTTTGTTACTTTTGCGAAGACATCTAAATGTCACCTTTGTAATAGTACTTCGCATTACTTACGCGAGTGTCCCGATTTTATTCGCCTTCCTACACGTCAACGTGTTAATTTTGTAAAAGAAGCCCGACTGTGCTATCGATGCCTGGATAAACACTCCATATCTCAATGCACGCGAGATTATCGCTGTCGCACGTGCCGTCGTTCCAGTCATCACACGTTACTGTGTTATGATGACTCCTCTCATGTGAATTACGATCGCGAGCGCTCATACCGAGACGTCGCGGCCTTAGCTTCTAACCAACCGCGGCAATCTCCACAAAGTCACTTAACGGACCGTGTGTCACCCCCACGTACTGAATGGCACCGTGTTCGTACCCCGCCCCCTCGTGATTCCCGTAGAGCATCACGTTCGGGCGGGCGATCCCCACCTGCACCCAACGGCAACCGTACTTATAATGCCCCTCTAGACATGAACCAATAAGAACCCATGATGAACGTGCATTTCATCATAAGTACAATAAGGCCCCACAATTCTGACTAGATAGCAGCCCCCCTTCCATACCCGCTTTTACATCTTTACCTCGCAATTCTCTCGTTCTTTTACCTACGGCCTTGATTCATGTTAAAACCTCGTCTGGATATTATGTGGAAGCGCGTGCCTTATGTGACACTGGTGCTCAGGGCTGCCTTCTTACTACTGAGCTTGTTGTTGATTTATCATTCCTTCTCCAGTTCCTGTTCGTGGAATAGGTAATGTTCAAGCAATTAAGTCCCCGGGCATTGTATCCTTTTCATTTAAGCCAGTTAATTCTGCCTTTCCAGAAATCTCCACCAGTGCAATAGTTGTTGATGTGATTGCTGGTACCCTCCCAGAGGTAGACTTACCTAAAAGTGTAATTACCTGTACTAAGCACCTCCCTCTTGCTGACCCTTTATTTTACAAACCTGGTACCGTAAGTGTACTTCTTGGAGCTGACGTCATTGGTCGCCTTTTAAGGTCCGAGTTGTTTGTGTCCCCTGATGGCCTTACTGCTATCTCGACGATATTTGGTTATGTCCTGTGTGGTCCTGTTTATGGAGGATTTACTGATTTGGAACCCCCCATGACTGGAGCCTCGCTGTCCCAAATAGTTGAAAAATTCTGGAAAATCGAAGAGGCCCCCCAATCTCCAGTTGCGAACCCCTTGGATATAGAGTGTGAAACCTTTTTTAAAGCTACTAAAAGCGATGGTCGATTTATGGTTAGACTCCCTTTTCTTCATGATCGTCCACCTCTCGGTGATTCTAAAACCAATGCCTTACGGCGATTCTATAATCTTGAGAAGCGTTTGCAAGCCAATCCTAATTTTCGAGAGAAATATATTTCCTTTATGCGTGAGTACCTTGACCTAAACCATATGTCCCTTTCTTCATATGACTCGACCCGGGAACATTATTTTATCCCTCATCATGGAATTTTTAAGTCCGTTAGTGACAAAATACGTGTTGTGTTCGATGGTAGTAGTCCTACGTCCTCTAAAGTGTCCCTGAATCAATGTTTACATACAGGCCCTAAGCTTCAGCGAGATATTTCTCACATCCTCCTAAATTTCCGCAGGCACGAGGTAGTGTTTGTACCAGATATTCGTATGATGTTTCGTATGACTTGGGTACATCCTGATGACAGAAGGTACCAACTTGTGCTTTGGCGTGAGGATCCCTCTCAGCCACTTCTTGCCTATGAACTTAATACCAATACCTATGGTCTTCGTTCTAGTCCATTCATTGCAATTCGTGCCCTTCTTGAGCTCGCTGAACAAGAGAGACTTCCTTCCCTCGAGCTGCTGAAGTCCTTGAGAGTGATATTTATGTCGACGATTGTCTTACTGGTGCTGATACTATTGCAACTGCCCGGGCTTTGAAAACTGAGCTTATAGGAATAATGGCCTCTGGTGGTTATGAACTTCGTAAGTGGATTAGTAACAGGCCCGAGCTCCTAGATGATATGCCCCCGGATCATTTGCAACTTCCTCATTCATTCTCAGACCCAGATAATCCTCAGACTGTCGCTATTTTAGGTGTGCAATACAATCCTGTGAGTGACTCATTTACCTACAATTATGCCTGTGATACCCGTGATACAGTTATTACAAAACGCAAAGTTTTATCTTTGATTGCCCGTATGTATGACCGTTGTGGCTGGATATCTCCCGTCGTATTTAAGGCTAAGGAATTCATCCAACGCTTATGGATGTCAGGCTTATCCTGGGATGATCCTTTAAATGAACCCCTGTCTTTAGAGTGGACTGCATTTGTTCAGGACCTAGCGAAGGTTAGTGAAGTGGCCATTCCCCGACATATTCTTCCCAGAGGTTCCTCCTCCTTATCCCTACATGGGTTCTGTAATGCTTCTGAATTGGGATATGCTGCCGCTGTTTATTTACGTGCGGAACTTCCGTCTGGTGTTTGCTCCGTCCATCTTGTTATGGCTAAATCTGAAGTTGCCCCTGTTCGGACCCGTTTAACAATTCCCAAGTTGGAATTGTTGGGAGCTACCCTCCTCTCTAAATTACTTCATCACGTCGCTCTTTGTCTGCAAAGGTCGTCTGTGTTGACTTCAATCCACAGTTGGACGGATAGTAAAATCGTGTTGTGTTGGTTAAAAACCACTCCTCACCTCCTTCAGACTTTTGAGGCTAATCGTGTCTCCCAGATTAATAATAGTCCTACATCTAGTGAATGGAGGCACGTCCCAGGCTACATGAACCCTAGTGACTGTGCATCGAGAGGTATGTCAGTCACTCGACTGATCGACCACTCCCTTTGGTTTTCACCTTTGTGATTGACGCAGTCTCCTGACAACTGGCCCGGTATTTCGGAACCTAACCCAAGTAGTGATCTCCCTGGACTACGTTGTTTAGTAGTCTCTGCCGATGTTCCTACCCCGGATCCCTCATTCTTATTAGAGCGGTATAGTTCTATGAACAAGCTAATAAACGTGACTTGTTACCTAAGGCGGTTTTTATTTCCTAAATCTTACACGTCCTACCTAGGCCCTGAGGAACGGAGAGATTCCCTTTTGTTTTTAGTGAAAATCGTTCAATTTACCTCCTTTTCTGATGAACTTGATCGCTTACGGCGTGGCGATCCTATCACTAACTCCCTTAGAAACTTGAATTTATTTCTAGATGACAGAGGCCTGATTCGAGTTGGAGGTCGATTACGAAACTCCGATCTATCCTTTGATGCGCGCCATCCCCTTCTTCTACCTAAGAATGGTAGTTTCGTGAACATCCTTATTTCACATTACCATCGCGAGAATGCTTATGCAGGTGTTAATGCAATTCTTGCCATGTTAAATAGAGTTTTGGATCTTGTCGGCACGCAGAGCTATTCAGCATGTGATTTTAAAATGCCTTCCCTGTTATCGTCTCAAAGCGGCTGTATCTCAACCCTTCATGGGTGACCTACCTAAAGACCGCGTCACGGCTGCTAGACCGTTTGACGGTGTAGGTACCGATTTTGCAGGACCCTTTTTTACCAAAGTCCAGGCCTATAGGAACAAAAGGTTAGTGAAAAGTTACCTGTGTGTATTTGTCTGCCTTTCCACTAAAGCCGTTCACCTTGAGGTTGTGTCAGACCTAACTACTGAAGCCTTCATTGCGGCCTTTTCCCGATTCGTGTCGCGTCGTGGTGTACCTCGCTAAATCCGATCTGATTGCGGTCGAAATTACATTGGTGCTAACAATTACCTGAAGGAGTTAGAGTGTTTCCTGTCTCAAAACCAGGCGGCTATTGGTTCTGAGCTTTCAAAGCGGAACATATCCTGGGTTTTCGATCCTCCTGTTTGCCCTCATTGGGGCGGTCTTTTTGAAGCTGCGGTTAAATCGGCGAAATCGCACCTAAAACAAGTAGTAGGCGATAATCCCCTTACGTTTGAAGAGCTGACCACTGTTTTTGCTAAAATTGAAGCAGTTTTAAATTCACGCCCATTGTGCCCACTCTCTCCGGACCCTAATGATGTCGAAGTGTTAACTCCCGGCCATTTCTTAATTGGACACCCCTAACTGCAATTCCGGAGTACCCTTATAAAGACGTAAAATTGCATCGCCTTGCACGGTTTCAGCTAATCCAACAAATTACCCAGCACTTTTGGTCTCGCTGGCATTTAGAATACCTAAATACATTACAAATTAGAAATAAATGGACCTCTCCTTGTGATCCTCCTAAGGTGGGTGAGCTAGTGCTCATAAAGGATGACAGCCTTCCCCCTTTACAGTGGCGTCGTGGACGCATTATTAATTTATACCCTGGCCAAGACCAAGTTGTTCGTGTGGTAGATATTAAAACTCCTACCGGTAGCCTAAAGAGATCTTTGACGAAATTAGTTCGTCTTCCTGTCCAGTGAACTTCCTTTCCCTTGGCTTCCTAACCTTCTCGTAAACACTTGACGTGTTTAGGGCGGGCGATATGTTTACTACAATATTTTGATTTGTTTGTGTACCCTATTGATACTACGCCGCGCACACTCACACGCATACCTGCCTTATTTTTATTTGTTTAAAACGTACCGTGAGAACCCCGACGACCAGTCGACATCGAGACGTTCCCTATGACACATGTACTAGACCGACCAGAGCGCTTTCGCTGCGTGTGTATCCTGTGAAGCTCCTTACAGACATTTCGAGTGATTGTGGCCTGTGAAGTGATACCTGAACCCTGAAAGCTGATGCGGCAAGTACCTAGCTATAAGTGAGCACTTATAGGTAGGTAGGTCTGAGCAGACCTGACTGATTTTCCGCCTATCATTGTCGCCCTCCACGTGTAATCCACTGCCTAAACTCTCAAACAATATAGCTGTCGAAGAGGTTCTAGGACACCAGCTCAATTTGAGAACGATATCAGGTAAGGTTCTCGAAGAAGTAATAGTACCAGGCGCCCATAACTGTTAAAGAGACTGAGAAGACCAAAGTTTTAGCTGAATATGTCGATTGTGATCACGGTCATTGACCCGTCTATGTAGATAAATACCAGGCGCCCATATCTGTCAAAGAGTTTGAGAATACCTAGCTTCAGCAGAGTTCGTCGACTGCAATCGCGGTCATTGACCCATCTACGTAGATCATGGGCGGGTTATTGACCTATTTAACTTGGACTCGTACTTTGAGCCGTGGCAGGCGGAAATAGCGGGCATGCGCCTGCGCCTGTCCTCGCAGGAGCGAGACACCAACATGTTCAGCGAGGAGGACGACCACCACGACCAGCACGCTTTATATAGGGTGTCTCAACATGCCGGATTAATACGACCGCGTTTATAAACAGGTGGGTACAATGGGTCGAGCCACGCACAATGTAGTCATAATATACAAATCAACACTGTCTAGGGATATTTTGGATATAATATTTATAGATATAATATTATACCCTGTGGCATGTAACGAAGTTGTAATTAGGGCTATTTGGCAACAAAAATGCATAGTCTCATGTGCTGGCCACTGGAAGACAGCACATCAAGATGTTTTAACAGTTAGAATGGAGGTGATTTTACAACCAAATATTTTTAAAGTACCAGATACATAGATATTAAGAAGACCTCGCCAAGTTTCAGCAGGGTTCTTCGACTGCAATCAGTTGTGGGATACAAATTGTGGTCTAGAAATGAAGACTATGATTTTAGGGCTTTCAAATAGGCAACAATTTTAGCCATGCCTTGAGTGTATGTATAGTTAAACTTTTTTTTTTATTGAAATTAACTTTTTTAAACGTGTTGTTAACAGGACGATGACTCCGCCGGCTCTACGCCGCCATCGTCGTTAGTTTGCAGCGCCACTCCGAGCCCGCGGCGGCATTTACAAACTAATAATGACTCCAGGTAACGTTTCAAAATCATTGAATTTCTTTATTTACTAGCCGATTCTCGCGACTATGCCTAATACCCTATCTCTTACTTATCTCTTTCACTTCTTTTTTTACACCCTTAATGGTTGAATTCTCGCCAATCCTGAAATACGTATTCTTAATTTATAACCAAATATGTAGATAAATATTTGCTTTTGTGAAATGTGAAAAGTTAAGATAAACTGGTTTAATTAGAATTTATTAACCATTTTTTGCTTTTGTTTAAAATAGTAAAGTAAACCTAATTCCGAATAAAATTGTAAACTTAATTGTGAACTTGTGAATTGTATTTTAATGGTGATTTAACGTTTCATGTCTAATAGTTATAATAATAAATATTTTATTTCTTTAAAATTGGTACAATGTATTATATTAGTGACCGTAGCGCCCTTTTAAGCTAATAAGCATGTGCCAGGGAGCAACGCTCTTCTATTTAATAAATTCGTTAACAGGTAAATTATTAAAACTAATCCAAAACATTATTCTAGAAGTAAATTCTTTAATTATTTACATTTCTTTGTGTGTGTGTGTGTGTGTGTGTGTGTGTGTGTATGTGTGTGTGTGTGTGTGTGTGTGTGTTGAAACTTGATTAACGGAAAGGGAACTGCGATTGCCTCTTAATCGTTGGCTGAAATAGCGTAAATTAGTTATATACTGTGGAAAGCAATGTCGAAACGAGCCCTAAATAACACAAAGCTGTTTTTTGACCTACAATCATATTATGATACTGATGTATTGATATTGATGGCTGATATTATATAAGAAATAATCGTCAAATAAAAAATCATTTCAGAGCATTTGCTAGCATTCCAGTTCAATTCTTGCTTGTCAGTATTTTTTAACCCCAAATTCTAGCTTTGATTCACACTGGCTATCGTACTCAGAGACGTCAATTTAAGTTAATCCTTCATTTAGTCTTCTCTCATGCAGTCTTTTCTTTTTTATTGACAAGAAAGTGATAGAACAAGACCTAATAAAAGATTAAATTTTATTAACGATTCTGAGTGCTGGAGGTTAAGTACAAGAACGAATGCGCTCTTTCTAGCTTCGACGCTTTGTTATTTCGGTCTAACTGCACCCTTAAATATATTTTTTTACCCTATTGCGACAGAAGGAGGGTAATGTTTTTCAAGCGTATAAAGTTCGTTTTTCTTTGCGTGTCAAACATAGTAAGCAATCTTCTTCAAGACTTTTAATACTAATACTGGTAAAATTATTTATGAATAGCTCTAAAAAGCTGTATATATTAAACGATGAAGTACCATATTAGGATTTGATTTTTTGTGTCTATCTTATTTTAAATTCAAATTCAATCATTTATTTTTTATAATGATTATTACGTGGTACTTATTAGACCAACTGGTGCCAAAAAGGTCCCTGCTCAGCATTAATCGTGACAGCGCGAGGCATGTCACGATACTGATTTTCAGCAGGAACCCTAAATGAATAATTTCGTCAAAAAGGAATGTCAAGGTTGTGTACAATGTTGGACAAGCAATGAAAAACGGAGTTTATGTATGTCCTTTGCAATAACACGCGCTCGTCCTACAGCTAAAACGGTTGGACGGATTTTCTTTTTTTTAAATCGGGTCAGTAATTTAGTTAGCAGCAGTGAAACATACATGATACAATCAAACATGCATATACTTACTGCTGAATCATCACTAATGTATTAGTAATGATTTGACGTATAATAATTATTTGCTGAATTCCCTGAACCGAGGAAGATTTTTTGCAGTGGCATGCCTAATTAAACTCTCACGTCCTCCTGATAGTGTCATCCACATGCCAAAACATTCTCTTAGCACTGTAGTGTGAATGTAAGAGATAATATGACGTGCGCTGTCTTATTGGCACTTTTTATTCCTAGTGAAAAATCATCTACCTTTCTCTGTCATTTTTTTACCGGTGTACAGCAAAGTAAAAAGGAGGGTTATGATTTGACCGGTATGTATTTGATGTATATTTTTGTCTCCCCAATAGAAAACGCAGCCTCCTAGAGGAGCAACTGTCGGAGATCGGGTACATCGACCTGGAGTCCCCGCGCCCGCGCGCGCCCGCCGCCGAGAAGCGTCCCGCGCGCCCGCCCTCCCCGCCCTCCCCGCCGCCCGCCCACGCCCCCGCCCACACCCACGCCCACGCCCCGCACGACAAGCACAAGCGGTCAGTATACATATACAGTGTATAAGTTACGTCGGAAATTTTCCATCAAGCTGAAGTCACTACCGTCGAAGCCACATTCCTCAGCATTGAGAAAGCGACTTAACGAGGAGGATGGATATACAAGGTGTAAGTTAGATCGGAGTACAGATTTACCAGGGTCTTTAAACGAGATGCAATCTATTCTATAGCGAACTTTGCTATCGCCAGCTAAATGTCAAAATATGTTTGCAAAAGTCACGTGATGTTCCGATGGCTTATGACAGTTTTATAGATTTTGTTAGCGATAACGAACTTCGCTTTAGAATAGATTCTGAGACATCTTGTCTACGGGTCCAGGTGTAAGTTCGATATGTGTAGAGTAATTTTGAGTAAATTAAAGCTGACTACAAATATACATCAGGCTGAAAACTGCAGTAGGTGGAAAAATCTGCTGCAATACTGCCGTCGAAGCCATAATCCTCAGCACTGAGGGATCGACTTATGGAGGAGGATTGATGTATAGAGTGTATGTTACATCAGAGTACAGATATACCGCTTGTAAGTTAGATTTGAGTAAAAAAAATTTAGAGTAAGTTGTAAGTAAGTACTGACTACAGACATACATTAAGCTGAAAACCGTAGTAGGTATTGAGGCAGCGATTTAAGGAAAAATAGGACAGATATACAAGCTGTAAATGATATAGGGTGCACTCACGCTAATAAACAGGGTGTAAGTTATACAAGGTGTTTCAAAAAAACGAGTAATGCTTGATATGTCATAGAAAGTAAATGAATCTGAAATAACTGGCGCTGTTCCTTTTTTTCCTTTTGTTATGGTTACGGAAAAAACTTATATCGAAGTTTTATTAAAATATCGATATCAATTTATCGTAATTTCCACACTATTCTATCAGCTGCGCGAGTCAATAATCTCATAAATCATAATAAATCATAGACTATTTTAAATTCAGAATACTACTTTATCTACATAAAGTGCCTATTTTGCACACGAAACGTATTATTACATGCCATATTCATGTACATTATGTTATGTAAATTAACGATTAAAGGTTACTGTTTGTGTTTTATTACATTACCTTTAATCGTTTATTTACATCGTTAAAAAGATAAAACTTGCTAGAAGCTAGGATTTTAATCTTAGCGCTGTCGTGGTCTCGCAGAATAACAGAAACAAGAACATATATTTTAATGCTTGTAAAATTGAACTGGTTTACTGCTGTCGATTTAATGAGACTAAACATCAAATGAAAGTGATGATATATTTTTTTTTCATATCTTGTAACTATTATTTGAAAGTAACTTATGATAAGTCACCACACTACATAATCCTAATAAGTAGTTACTAAACCTATGTGCCTGATGCATTGAAAGTTGCCAAACACTTTTCTGTTATTCCTTACTCTTTGCGATGTTACATTTTACTCCTATTTTTTACTCCTAGTAGTGATTTTTTAGTGTGTTCCGTATAAAAAAAATACTTTTGGATTTCCGACCATAGGCGTCAATAAAATAAAATTTGTTAAGTTGTTTGTACAAAAAAACAAGCTGAAGAAAAATCTACGTTGTCTCTTTTGCAAATCGGGTAAAATACATTGTACCCACGTTAATTACGAAAACAGTTTTTATTGCGTACGGAATAGGGGCGCTCTCAAGGTCAAAGTGGGGTAGTCTGATGTGCGGCCGTGTGAACATTGACCTTGAGCTCTACCAAACACTTTAAAATAACCGGCAGAATGAAGTAAGAAAATACTATTATTCTTGGCTTGTACGCAATGACACATCCTGGTGTCAGACTTTACGAGCCCCTATTTTAACATTTAATGATTTATTTTCAACCTAGAAATCAAACCTAGAACCATTGCTCACCGAGTTCCATACTCGATCCATTAGTTTACGGGAATGAAGCACTAGGACAACATTACTGCTTCCGCCTACGTATTTTGGTTTTTACAGTTTCTTGCAAAGCCGAGCAGAGATGAACAACATTTAAAAAAAAATGATGATTTTAAATAAAATAATAAAGCAGGAGACAATTGATAAAAGCAGGTTATCATAAGACAGCAATTTGGCTCTAATATCTTAAAAGTTTTAGTAAGATTAACTTACTTGCAAACTTGGTTGATCGTTTGATCAAATGTTCGAATCGAATTTTTTGTTTTATGAAAATCAAAAATACGACTGCCTATCGAGGCTTACGTAAATAGCAACAGCTTTTACGTTCTGTAGGTTATCCACATAACTAACTCAAGAGGGAACGCGATATGCCACCAGCACGAGAAGCGGAACTAAATTCAACTAGGTTTAACTGAAACAAACTATTTTTCCGTACGTTTATGTTTTGACACCTTATTACGAGGGTCAAACTGAAAGTTCTTAGAAAATCAAAAACTGATTACATTAGCCAGTTATTAGTTTTATTATATCTTTTCAAAATATTGTCCATTGACGTCAATACACCGCTGCATGCGATGGAACCACTGGGAAAAGCACTTTGCCCACTCGTCCTTAGGGGTCTCTTCAATGGCATCGCGATACGCAGCCACCGCTTCTTCAGCATTCATAAACCGCTTTCCTTTAAGTTTTTCTTTAATTTTTGGAAATAAATAAAAATCACAAGGCGCGAGGTCGGGGCTATACGGCGGGTGACCCAGTAATTCAACGTTTGATGTCGCCAAATAGTCGATCGTTCGCTTGGCGGTGTGCGACGAGGCGTTGTCGTGGTGAAGGAGGATCCTACTGCGAGGTCGTTTCTCTCGAACTTTTTCCAAGACAAGTGGCAAACAATTGGTAGTGTACCATTCTGCAGAAACTGTTTTTTGATCCTCTAACACAATTGTTGCGAAATGACCTATCCTTCCAAAGAACGAGGCCACCATTTTTTTTCCCGCACTTCGATCTCTCTTCACTTTAGTTGGCAACTCCTCGAAAGGAAACACCCACTGAGCAGATTGTCTTTTGGTTTCAGGATCATAACAGTAAATCCAGCTTTCGTCACCTGTTAGTATGTCGAACACAGCATTTGAGTCACCTCCGTTAAATCTTTCAATCATTTTACGGCACCAATCCACACGATGGAGTTTTTGAGCCTTAGTCAAATTATGAGGTATCCACCGGGCGCAAAGCTTCCTGACCGCTAAATGTTCGTGGAGGATTTTGTGCACTTGACTCATACCGATGCCTAAGCTTGTCCGAATCTGCTGATAGGTCACTCTTTTGTCAGTCTCTATCATACGCCGCACAACACAGATGTTATTTTCAGTCGTCGCCGTAGAAGGCCGTCCCTCACGTACATCATCAGTGAGATTAGTGCGACCACGTTTAAACTCATTAAACCAGTTGTAAACAGTCGCACGAGATGGGGCTTCATCGTGAAAGGCCAATCGTAGTCTATCATAACTTTCTTGTTGACTTAAATGACATCGAAAGTCATAAAAAATCATTGCACGAAAATTTTCTCGTGTTAAATTCATTTTGACGTGACACAGACAATTTTCAATTTGCCGCCAAGTCGTAAAACAAATGACAAATGAATGAAATATATACTCAGTAATATTGGCAAAGAGTTCTATTTTCAAATTTTAGAATTTTTTTTTTATTATATTGTTTATAAGTGGCCAGTTCTAAGAACTTTCAGTTTGACCCTCGTATTGCAATAAAGTTTTTAAATAAATGAAAATATTTTTTTTTTAACTATTTAGTGGTAAAAATAAATTCTAAGTTAAATCTTTTAAAAACAAGAAACATGTTACCAACTGTTGACGATCACTGGTCAAGTACCAGGGCGCACTCGTTGCTAGGCAACGACAACAATGGGAACAATGGGCGCCCGCGCCGACAAACGGCTGCCATGATAGTTTGCCGGCGAGCCGCCCGCGCTGCGGCTAGGCGGTTTTCTTTGCGGTGTTGCCAACTTTTAGCTACTTTGTAGTTAAATGTAGCTATTTTATGGTGTTGGTCAGCTACAATTTTCGAAAAAGTAGCTACTTTTCCAAACACCTTTACACACATAAATGCATTTAGAATTCGTAGTAGGTAGAGTAGATAAATTATTATCTGAAATGAACGTACATGTACAAGTAAAACTAAGAAATCGATTGAGTTTTATTTAAATCGATTTGAAAATTTGCTGTTAGCTCCTAATCTAATTAGGTACTAGCTGGATAGGTACTTTGAGCTACTTTTAGGGTTGAAATTTGAATTTTTTTCAAGCAAATTTTTAAGGAGCAGTTGGCAACACTGCTTCTTTCTTCGTTCAGTCGATCATTTGCTTTGCTTCGTTTTCGGTGTTTTTTTACAGGCATTTTCGTTGCAAAACCTGTGTTCACGTGTGTGATTTCAAAATGTCTGTGTTTTCTAATGCGGAATACTATGAAATGATGTTGTGTGTCGGTCGAACTGATGGAAATTTAGCTCAAGCACGGGATCTTTATCGGGAAAGATTCCCGATGGTAGGCCGGCAGCTGGAAGGCGACGTCTGCCGTCGTATCAGTGCTTTCACAACATGGTGACTCGTCTCCACTCTGCGGGTTCTTTTCATCGTTCGGGTGGCAGTGGGTGTCCGAGTAGTAATGAAGACCGTGCAGAAGAGGTTCTGCAGCTTTTCGAAAGTGAACCGACGACCAGTACAAGGCGTGCCGGGGCGAGACTCAACATGAGCCATATTTCAGTGTGGCGAATACTTAGAGATGATGGTCAACACCCGTACCACTACCGTCGTACCCAGGAACTAATTCCGAGTGACTTCGCGACTCGGATCACGTTTTGCGAGTGGTATCTCGCGCAGCTGGTAGCCGACCCCAACTACGTGAACCGGGTAATTTGGACGGATTTGGCTACGTTCACCAGGTCCGGCATATCAAATGTTCACAATGAACATGTTTGGGCGCACGAAAATCCCCGTGTATCACGGCAGGGGAATTTTCAACACCAATGGCGACTCAATGTGTGGGCAGGAGTTTACAACGGCCATGTCATCGGTCCGGTCATTTTACCCGCGCGGCTAAACGGTGATAACTACCTGACGTTCCCGGTAATCGAAACCAATTACTTCGACCAGCAATCAGACATGGTGTTCCAGCACGACGGTGCCCCGGCACATTTCATTTCGTGATGTACGAGCGCACCTATCTACTCGGTTCCCAGGAGGATGGATCGGCCGCGCGGGACCTGTAGCTTGGCCGGCTCGTTCCCCCGACCTTACGCCTATGGACTTTTTTTTGTGGGGTTATGTGAAGGACAGGGTTTATTTTACGGACTGCCATACAGTGTCTGGAATGGAAACCCGTGTGCGGTCTGTGTTTGCTACCATAACGCCTACAATGGTGCGAAACGCAACACAGGCCATAACAAGGCGGGCAAGATTGTGCATACAAGAAGGAGGACAGCATTTCGAGCCACTACTGTAGGTAAAGTACCCAAATAAACATAATTCATTGAATTAACGTAAACGTCAAGATAATTAGTGTGTTTTGTGCAAATTTTTTTTTGTTTATTTGTTTGATTTTGACTTTTGTCTCGTACCTTCGTGAAAAAAAAGATAAATGAGCATGTGCGTGTGTGTATGTCTGTGTAGGGATAAATGTACTAGGCGAACATGACTTATTGGCGGCTATTCCAAGTTTGTAAACACGAAAAAGATAACCAGGAGGGAGGAGGTGGTAGTTTATTATTACTCCTATCTAGTAGGGTAATGAACCTGAATTAGTGCTGAGCTGCACGTTATCGATATTAATTTTCAACATTTTTTTTACTCGAAATTCAAATTTAACGCTATAAAAGTAAGAAATTTACTAAGGACTCCTCAAAGGAGTTTATTCAACACCCTTCAGTTATTACTCGTTTTTTTTGAAACACCTTGTATAGAGTCCATGAACATACAGACAGGGTGTAAGTTATATAGGGTCCACGCACATACAGAGAGGCTGTAAGTGAGATCGGGTTCATCGACCTGGAGTCCCCCCGCCCCCGCGCGCCCGCCCTCACCACCCCCTGCGCATACCCCGCACGACAAGCATAAGCGGTCAGTACAGTATAAGTATACGGGGTGTAAATTAGATCGAAGTATCGAGTCTTTAAAGATAGAATCTTGTGGGTACATTTCCCAAGTATTTATGAAATCGAACGCCGGCGTATTGGCGCGCTCTTGCAAAATTCATCGACTGACAGCGTATAGAGCATTCGCCCAGATTGCGAAAGGTTCAAGTCCCACTGGATGACACGGTCGATCAGCTTTTTGTACAAAAATAAACTTTCGTAAAAAACTTGCAAACACATTGCTTTACCTATAAAAATCGAAATATTTTAAAAACACATACACAGATTATGTAAAAGCTGTAGGTATTGATGGCCATTGGCCATATTTATCCCCTTGAATGAGGGGACTGTTTTTAAACTAACACCTGAAGCTCTTTAAGGTGCGTGTAAATAGGTTTCTCCTGGGCAAGCTCGCTCCATCGTAGACCTTATCTTTGCTCTTAGGCCAAGATGAAAATAAATAGTTAGCACATTACTTATAGTTAAAGTTAGCCTATATAGACCCCACTGCTTGGCAAAAGCCTCATCACAGCTATGAGGAGATACGAGCCATACACCACCACGCAGGGTCAGCGCGGATTGGTGGAGGGGTGTCTGTAAGGCAAGTGACCAACCTTACTGTCGGATGTTATCAAGCCGCCCTAGGGCCTCTGATCTAATAAAAAATATAAATGAAAATAAAAAACACCCTCTGTTGACCTTGTTTCAGACTCTGCAAAGACAGGGACAACCCCACTCCCCCCGCAGTGGACACTCAGACCTCATTAGGAAACGTTAAGATGAGGTAAGTAATATCTTATCAAACAAAAGTCATTTTTTTTCTTACATACTATGTTAGTACCTAATAACTAATTTGGTGCAAGTACTTTGGCTCAGGTGCCACATTAAGGGACAAATATGTTGGCGCCCAGCAATGACTTTCAGAATACCATTGGAGCTGTCACGCACCCTGAATAACAGGGATGCTTGTTTTTTTCTGATGATGGCCGCGAAGCTATCTGTATGCGCCTCTGCGAACATGGCGGACGCACTACAAAAACGAGGCAGCCCCAGCAATATCCTGAAAGCATTGTTAAATTGGACTCGCAGAGCGCTGTACGATCTTTGAGTATATCTGACCCAAAGACTGCCAGTGTACAGTGAAGTGCAGTATGCTTTAAAAAGCGTTATTTTGACTGCATTCGTACTCTTAGCAAATCTTCGAGCCAGCATATTCGCTCTTATCGACAGCGCTCTGCGCTCCCGTTCGATGTCGACATCGTCTCTCGTATTCCATCCAACTTGATTTTTGATAATTATTAAACTGTCTTGATGTGAGTCATGTTTAGATGTCCTTAATACATTGCGCGCTCAACGTAAAAGTAAAGTTAGCCCATAGATATAGATCCCACTGCTGGGCAAAGTCCTCACTACAACTATGAGGAGGTACGAGCCGTACTCCACCACGCGGGCTCAGTGCGGATTGGTGGAGGGGTGTCTGTAAGGCAAGTGACCACCTTACTGACAGATGTTATCAAGCCTCCCTTGGACCTCTGACTAGGCTTAACGACTAATATCAATAGGTATTAGCCGGGGCCAACTGCTTAACGTGCCTTCCGATGAGTAGGTTATAATTGTTCGTTCTAATTCACTTTCTTCTCATTCGCTTCCTGCGTCCGCTCATTCGAAGAAAGTTAATTAGAACGAACAATTATAACCAAAAAAAAAGTGAATTGGAATCTAGAACCTGTTTTACGATTCAGTTGAACGTATTATATACACATATATTTAACCATTCGTGGATCATACATAAATGAAATGACTCCAAAATTTTGAAGTCAGTTTCTTGACATTTACGCACTACAGTGGACGAGTTTGTAACGCTGCTATGAAATTTCTAAAACAGAAAGAATCATTAAAATTGGACTGTATTTGTCCTGTATCATCGAGTAACGTTAAGCGACATGGGAACTTACTACCAAACACAATTCGTAACATTGTTTGCGGTCCTTCAAACTGTGGAAAAACCAATCTAGTAATTAGTTTGTTGTTACACCAAGATGGACCTCGTTTTCGTAACTTATATGTGTATTCTAAGTCTCCGTATCAACCTAAATACTTGTTTTTAGAAAAAGTATTAGAGAAGGTTGCTGACATATCTTATAACAAATATAATCAGAACAGTGAAGTCCTAAGTCTACATGAAGCTTTACCTGAATCAATTATAATATTTGACGATGTTGCATGTGAAAATCAGAACAATATACGAGATTATTTCGCAATGGGTCGTCATAAAAACATTGACTGTTTTTATATTAATCAAACATATACTAAAATTCTGAAACAATTAGTAAAAGACAATGCTAACCTTATTATATTGTTCAAACAAGACGATATTAATTTAAAACATGTTTACGATGAACATGCCAGCTCAGACATGACTTGGTCTCAGTTTCGTGAAATGTGTTCAACTGTGTGGAGTAAGCCGTACAGTTATGTTGTCATTGATAAGGATTGTGATCGCAACAAAGGCTGTTACAGAATGAAATTCGATACATTCACAGTAGTAGATTAAATAGCTGCATACGTTTCCTTGAATCAGTTTAATTTGAGAAGTCCAACAGAGTGGAATCTTGAACAATGGAGCGAAATCTGAAAGAACAAATTGTAAAATCTGCAACAGCTGTAAAAAGAAAAGTAGAACTGATAAAAGACTTAAAAAATACCAGTGACCTGGCTCTAGAAACTTTGTTTAAACCTATTGTAAACCCACTTAAAGAGTTGAGTAATAAAACTGGAGATCAACGTCAAATAGACGATGAAGTGAAGCAGCCACAATTAGTAAAAAGAACTAAGCGCAGGGAAAGCGAAGCATCAAGTACTTCAAATGAAGATTTTCACTATTTTAAAAATAGCGATGCTAGTGAAACCACTGATAATGATGTTTGTAAAACACCTAATAAAACTCTTACTACGTCTCCCCCTGAGGATAATATAGTGAATGACAACTCCTTCAAATCTCTTCAGTCATCGCCAAGTATTACCAATGATTCTTTATCCTGGACTTTATCATCTGAAGTTATGAAAGATGTACCTTATAGTGTTAGAAATGTGAAGGGAAAACTTATGCTTGGCTATACCCGTGTTAATGATGATAATCGAATTCTGAAAATTGGAAACCGTAGCTTGAAAAAGACTCCGGGCTTAAAAGAATTATTATATAAAAAAAATCCAGACTTAGATTCTATAACAGAAGAAGACCTACAAAATAAACTGTTACTTATGGATACTAATGCGCATAAACGGAACTATGATCCATCTAAACAGATAAACAGTAACAAAGGGTTTAAATATATGCATATAATTAAACCACTGTTTAAGTTCGCTAGAAGTCAAACAAGTAGTATGGAAAATCTGCCACGAGGTGAAGGTGTTGATATTTTTAAAGCTGTTAAAAAGGATACCGATTTGGTTTACTGGAATGATCCAAACGAGTTAGTGGAAAAATTAAAACTACTGTGTGCATCATGGGCAGCTGGTAATAATGGGGTACGAAATGAAATTTATGCCATAATTGAAGAATTGTATGAAGCTGGTGTCATAGAAGAAATGAAATATATAAAGCTACCATCAGGAAAATTGAGCAGTATCATTGAGCTTCAGAAGCTGATAAGACGGCGATGAATATAGATAAATTTGGTCATCATGTTCATAAGCGTTTACGTCAACCTGAATTTACTGATATCTTTGCCGATGCATTATTACGAACAGACGCAGGTGAATTTGATTTAAAATCATCTAGGTTAAAAGGATTACAAATTCGAGGATTAAAAAAACGAAATTGATTTTATGTTAGCAGAAAAAAAATCCAAAAATGAGTAAGCAAGATATAGTTGATGAGTTGCACAAAGCAGCGAGAAGAAACTTCTTTCGGCGGCACACATTGACTAAAGGAAATGATTTATGGCAAGCTGATCTTATGGACTTTCAAAAATATTCATCGCTGAATAAAGGATATAATTATGTTCTGGTAGTGATTGATGCTTTTTTTAAATACGTTTGGGTCAAACCTTTGAAGTCAAAATCTAAAACATGTGTTGCCAATGCAATGCATAGTATATTATCTGAATCAAAACGAAAGCCTAAAAATGTACAAACAGATCTAGGTAAAGAGTTTTATAACGATTCTTTCAATCATTTAATGAAAAGTTACACAATAAACCATTATTCCACCTACTCTGTTAAAAAAGCATATATAGTAGAAAGAACCATTAAATCAAACCTTTACAAAAAATTTAGCCTATGCGGACGGTATCAATGGTTTCAAAGTAATTTGGATTCCGTTGTAAATCATTATAACAACACCGTGCATCGCATTACTAAATTCAAGCCGATCAATGTAAATCATTCGAATGAAATTTTAGTACGGTCTAACATTATCAATACCCAACAACCAAAAATAAAATTTAGTCAAAATCTAATTTCAGAGTAGGCGACTTTGTGTGTATAAGTAAATACAAAGGAGATTTATATAAAGGCTATACCCTTAATTGGTCTACAGAAATATTTCGCATCGTAAAAATTTATAAAACCAATCCCATACGTACCAAATAGCAGATAAACAAAATCAAAACATTCTGGGGTCTTTTTACGGGTGTGAACTATTAAAAACTAAGTTTCCAGACTTATACCTAATTGAAAAAGTTATCAGAAAAAAAGGAAACAAATTGTTTGTCAAATGGTTAGGATTAAGTGATAAAGAAAATAGTTGGGTAAACAAAAGCAAATTGGTTTAGATTGTTATATAAATAACGTATGATCAATGGTTTATCACACTTTATTAATATCAATGAAAGGAGGTAGTGGTATAATAAATAACTTAATAGATCGTTTACCGTTTGAGTTACATTTACCTGGGTATCAATTTTGTGGCCCCGGTACAAAACTTCGAAATTTTATACTAAAGGAGAACGCGGTATAAATCAATTGGACAAAGCTTGCATGCACCAAGATATTGCTTATATTAATAAAGATTCAGAAACTCGACGTAAAGCAGACTTAGAACTTTTAAACATGGCCAAAAGGAGATTGGCTTCGAAAGATGCGAGCAAAGGAGAAAAACTTGCATCGTGGATAGTAAAAAATGCTATGAAAGCAAAAATTCGAGCAGGCAGTGGTATTCAATCATTTAAGAAAGGAATTAAGAAAATACACACTCAACTAAAAAAACTAAAATCCAAAGACCATAGCTCTGCACCAAAGTATGCTTATGCAGCGGCAAAGAAGCTATTCTATAACAAGAAAGGAATACGTTTACCACGTTTTATTCCTCTCCCTAAGTGTGGTGGATTTTTACCACTCATTCCTATATTTGCGGGATTGTCAGCATTAGGTTCGCTTGCCGGAGGAGCAGCGGGTATAGCCAAAGCTGTAAATGATTCTAAGGCGGCGCAAAAGAGTCTTCAGGAATCTGAAAGACATAACAGAATGATGGAAGCAGTAGCTCTTGGAAAAGGATTATATATCAAATCTTATAAAAAGGGAGCAGGTTTATATTTAAACCCATCAAAAAACTAATTAAAAGGCTACCTAGACGTGCGCTTACTAATCTTGACATCTTAGAAAATGCTAGTGATATTCCTCACTTCAGAGGTGTTTACATGAGAGATACGTTACCATCAAAACCTAAAAAGATAGAATGCGGGATACTAAATTTGGATAGCAACAAAAATCCTGGTACGCATTGGGTAGCCTTTGTTAAGCAAAACAATTACGTAGAATATTATGATAGTTTTGGTAATTTGAAACCACCATTAGAATTTGTAAAATATATGCATGCTTTACCTATAAACTATAATTATACGAGACATCAAGCCTTTGGTAACACAAACTGTGGTCATTTGTGTCTGAAATTCTTAAGAAATTATTGGAAAATGTATTTATATAATAAAAAGAAGAAATAAATGTGTTAGTATAAAAAATGTCTTTCACTGTGTCCATAACTGGAAGCGGAGCTTCCTTGACAACAAACTATTCCCCAACTTTGGAACTTCAAGGAGACTATGAGTGCGGTCTTTTATATATTTCAACGTTTAACTCAATTCCCAATATAGATGAACGAAACAATAAGTTTTATTATGGTGAAAATGAAATAATCGAAATACCTGAAGGTTCTTATGAGCTTCAAGATATTTGTGATTATTTAAAAAGCAACATCAAGAACACTGTACTTAAACTTACTTGCAATAACAATACATTGAAAACACGTATTTTTTGTTCTAAAGATGTTCATTTCAACAAAGGGGGGTCATTGGGTAAAATTTTAGGTTTTGGAACGAAAACAATAAATGCTAATATAATTACCGATTTAGAGTATCCTGTACACATTCTATCAACTACCATTGTGCGCATCGAATGCGATGTAGTTAGTGGTTCATTTGTTAACGGAAAATCAAGTCACATAATTTATGAATTTGTGCCAAACGTACCACCTGGTTACCAAGCATAAGGTTTTCCTTCATATTTCTTACACCATAAGGTACATCTTTCATAACTTCAGATGATAAATTCCAGGATAAAGAATCATTGGTAATACTTGGCGATGACTGAAGAGATTTGAAGGAGTTGTCATTCACTTCATTATCCTCAGGGGGAGACGTAGTAAGAGTTTTATTAGGTGTTTTACAAACATCATTATCAGTGGTTTCACTAGCATCGCTATTTTTAAAATAGTGAAAATCTTCATTTGAAGTACTTGATGCTTCGCTTTCCCTGCGCTTAGTTCTTTTTACTAATTGTGGCTGCTTCTAATTTTTAAGTCTTTTATCAGTTCTACTTTTGTTTTTACAGCTGTTGCAGATTTTACAATTTGTTCTTTCAGATTTCGCTCCATTGTTCAAGATTCCACTCTGTTGGACTTCTCAAATTAAACTGATTCAAGGAAACGTATGCAGCAGCTTTATAAAAAAATATATATATTTAATCTACTACTATGAATGTATCGAACTTCATTCTGTAACAGCCTTTGTTGCGATCACAATCCTTATCAATGACGACATAACTGTACGGCTTACTCCACACAGTTGAACACATTTCACGAAACTGAGACCAAGTCATGTCTGAGCTGGCATGTTCATCGTAAACATGTTTTAAATTAATATCGTCTTGTTTGAACAATATAATAAGGTTAGCACTGTCTCTTACTAATTCTTTCAGAATTTTAGTATATGTTTGATTAATATAAAAACAGTCAATGTTTTTATGACGACCCATTGCGAAATAATCTTGTATATTGTTCTGATTTTCACATGCAACATCGTCAAATATTATAATTGATTCAGGTAAAGCTTCATGTAGACTTAGGACTTCACTGTTCTGATTATATTTGTTATAAGATATGTCAGCAACCTTCTCTAATACTTTTTCTAAAAACAAGTATTTAGGTTGATACAGAGACTTAGAATACACATATAAGTTATGACAACGAGGTCCATCTTGGTGTAACAACAAACTAATTACTAGATTGGTTTTTCCACAGTTTGAAGGACCGCAAACAATGCTACGAATTGTGTTTGGTAGTAAGTTCCCATGTCGCTTAACGTTACTCGATGATACAGGACAAATACAGTCCAATTTTAATGATTCTTTCTGTTTTAGAAATTTCATAGCAGCGTTACAAACTCGTCCACTGTAGTGCGTAAATGTCAAGAAACTGACTTCAAAATTTTGGAGTCATTTCATTTATGTATGTTCCACGAATGGTTAAACAGTATGTATATATATATATATATATATATACATGTGTATATAATGCGTTCAACTGAATCGTAAAACAGGTTCTAGATTCCAATTTACTTTTTTTTTGTTATAATTGTTCGTTCTAATTAACTTTCTTCGAATAAGCGGACGCAGAAAGCGAATGAGAAGAAAGTGAATTAGAATGAACAATTAAAACCTACTCCGATGCACGGAGAGATGCTTGTCATGGACGTCACTTAAATGGTCGGAATGGTCACCCATCCAATCACGACCGCGCCGTGAGTTGCTTAACTTTGGTATCACTACCAAAGCGCTGCCGCCACGGCTTCACAAGCACCTCAAAAATTAAATAAAGCAATCAAAATGTATGTCAATTGTGTTGTTTAGGATCGACACAAGTTCATGCGATCAGAATATACGCCAGTATGAAATATATTATATCCCCTGTAAAAAGTTTAATATCATTATTTTTCTCTATAGTAACCACTACATAAATATTTCAATCTTTTCATCACATAAACTTGACATTGGCTAATGTTTGTGTACTAAAAATACTAATAAATTGAAGTTTTTGTGTTGTGCAAATAACACTCGCAGAGCGTCCAAAAAATTATAAAATCATTGACTGATTTTGTTTGGTAAAAGATGTCTTGCAGATTCTGTACCTTTGACAAAAAAAAATAATCCAGTCAACATAGTATACTATTTAAAATAATGTTTATGATGTGGTTTTTTATTTTGCATTTGTTTATGTAATGTTATCGTATTTTTGACAGGAGTGTAGATTTTTGTATTGTTTGGTTCATATTCATATAGAAAAGTGATTATAAAATAGAAATAGGTTAGGAAATATTTGAGTAACTGTAGTCCTGTTATTCAGATAGTAATATCACGTTTTAGTATTTTGTAGTAATATCTAGACAATATTCAATTTTGAAAAACATAGTAGTTACCTTTAAATTTTTTATTTTGAGATATTACATTTTTTCTTAGGCCAGGGTGGAATTAACTATTCAAAATCGATAAAAAGTTGCATTAATATTCGATAGATATATAGATATATTATACTCGACTCGACCACAAACAATACAAAAATTTTTACCCCTAACCGGCCAAACCCTTCCAGAGAGCGCCACTCCCCCCGCAAGACGAAGCCCTCCGTCCGCTACAGCGGCCTCCACCACCCTCTCTCGCTGCCCGACAGCGCGCCCCGCCTCAGTTGGCACGGGAAAGACCATTCTACCCTCATAAAGATTGACTGGCCAGTAGAAAACACCTCCATAAGCAATCTGACCAACAGCACCATCAACTCCAGCCCCATAACTCCAGTCACGCCTGTGTATGACCCCTTAGAAAGCGATTCTGAAGTCAGCGAAGCTAATAAGCACACAATCAAGATTCAGAGTAAGGATTGCGATAATTGTGACCAAGAGAAATGTTTAAAATGTGAACTGAAAGCGACGGATTACAATAATATCGATAGCATAGACAGTCCGGCTCATTCAACTGATATAAGCTACCAAAATTTGAATAGATTGTCAGCTGTGTCAACCTCGTCAAATTCGGAACCGTCTGATAAGAAGAAAGAGGCGAATTACGAGAATTGTGACGTCATGAAAGTGATGACGTCATCGCACGAAAGCTCGTCGAGCTACTCCAACGCCAGTTTGACGAAACAGGAGGATTATGAAACGTTCAACTTTACTAGACCGAATTATATTAATTTGCAATCGTCTAGTACGTCGAAAAGTTCACCGGGGTCTCCTTTAAAAAGTCCGTTGAAGTCTACTATAAGCATCACTTTCAGATCGCCGACAAAATCAAAGAGTCCTGATTACGAGCCCATAGACAATATAGATACTCCGACCAATGATCGGGATTCGGTTTATGAGGATATTGATTTAGAAAAGAATTTGTCTATAGTCGAAGAAGCGACCATTCCAGAAACGGACGCAAGTTTGCCGACGCAACAGGCGTGTCAGCCAGATTTCAAAGATCTGATTATACTAGAAACACCGACAGATCAAAATGACGTAGATGTATACAGTCAAGTGAAATTCTTCAAGAAGAGCATAGAAGAAGTAAACGCTTTGATTTTTGAATCACCGGAAAAGGAAGATACAATGTTTGAATTCCCAGAAGAAAAACGACATTATGAAAACGTATCTTTCAGCGAAAACAATGACAAAGAATACGAAAATATAAATGTGGATACTTTACAAATCTGTGATAAAAACATTGACGTCAAAATTGATAATGAAGCGAAACATGAAAATGAGAAAGACAATGGCAATATAATTAAAGTGTCAAATCTAAATGTTAGAGAATTAGCTAACAGATTCGAAAGTCCCACGGAACAGAAAGGGCCGTTTACATTCGAAAAGTTTAAAGCCGAAATCAAATACCCTAGTCTCGAAAGAAAGGATGAAGACAAAATTGAAGTTAGAAAAAAGGATTTGACAGTGAAACTACCGCCTCCGGTTTCACCTAAAACGTATAAATTAAATAGGAACTCTAGTAATGCCAGATCGTTGGACGAAAATGCATTTGTAAAAGAATTTGGTAGCGAAAAATCTTACGTCGATAGAAGAAAAAGTCTAGAAGTGAAAGACGCTAAGAAATCACCAAAGTTTCTGCCTGATTTGAATTTGAATATGGAAGAGAACGATACTAAAATCGAGCCTGTAACGCCAACAACGGAAAACAAAATCTCGTTAATCCAAAGATTCAACGAAAAGAGGCCAACAGATTTGAAGAATTTGATCAATTTCGATTCGGACAAGAAATTGAGCAGAGAACGGATAGAGAAGTATAAAGAAGAGAGGAGAAACTTTCTAAGGGAGAAATACAGTTCTCAATCGTTTAGGAGTAGTCCCGAACAGTTAACTAGGATAAAAATTAAAAAGGATATGGACAAAATTGAATCGTGCGAACGATTAAAAGATGACTTGCCTAAATTCGAGAGGCGGAATACGGTGGATTTGGGCCAACGCATGAGGTTTTCGCTGGCAAGGAGTACTAATAATTTGGACACGATACAATCGCCAACTAGTCCCGATAGCTTAGATAGGAGGGAGGGAGAGAGCAGTATGAAGGATAAAGACGGCGTGATACGCAAGGAGTTTGACAGGTCAGTGTTCGTCAATCCTTGACAATTGCTTCGGTTGCTTATTAGGTAGTTTTTTTTGTCTATCATAATCTATGGTACCTATTATATTATATTTTGTCATTGCAAGTACCTAATTAAACTCGTCTTCATTTCTCTTTTCACTTTTATTATTCTTTTTTTTTCTTTTTATCATTTTAATCTTCTTATCATTTTAAATATAAATGAAAAAATGTGATTGTTGTTTTGTTGAATAATATAACTAATTTGATTAGCTGTACAGTTTGTGTATTGTATTGTTTTTGATCGCTTGTTGTACATAAAAAGTATTTAGTTATTGACCTTGTCGTCTTAAGCAACTTACAATACCTTCATCACATATCATCTTTCTATCTTCTAGTGCGTTTATCGTCTCTATTACTAACCAAATAAGGTTCAAATTATCTTTCTTACCTCCCCCTCTCCCCACAGGAAGGAAAAGGTCTCCCCCTCCTACAACATCCGGGATATGGCGGCCATATTTGAGCAGAAGTCGTCTGGAACCAGCGGTTGACGTCAATAATAACTGATGCGGTATTTATACTAATACTTTAGTTTGGTCATACTGGGGTATGTGAGAAAAATGGTTTTTGGTTGGTGTTAATTTAGACCGATAACCCTGGGTTTTTAAAAAGAACGAATCTTTCTGAATTGTCGTTCTTCAGATATAGGAATTAGGTAGTCAGCAGCACATTAGGTTAACCATGTAAACCACGAAAACAGCTTTTATTACGTAGTGATTATAGAGGCGGTTTCAAAGTACACCACTCTAACCTTAGAACATAATGAGCAGAGGTCGGAATTAATGTACTTCACTGATTTCATACAGCGAAAGAATAAAGTGCCGTGAATAGCCTCAAATCCCGAGAAATTCTAAAGAGCAGAATTATTTTTTAAATTAAATTATATTTACTTTAACACAATTTAAACTACTGCACGCGCGACGTTGCTAAACTTACATCAATGACATCGGATGTCCGAACTTGCAAAATTCCAATACGCGCGTTGTTCCAATGGGGATCCACACTGCCAAATTCTCCCTGTAGGTGGCGCATTGTCGATGCGCCCAAAGCTATCTGTCATTCCAGTACAGAAGTTGTGTTTTTTTGAGTATTTTTTTTTTGTGTTTTCAATCTACGAAAGCATAATGCCGTTATGTGCTGTGCCAGGTTGTTACAATAATGGTGTTCATTTATTTCCAAAAGACCCAGATTTAAAAAAAGAAGTGGGAAACGGCTATAAAAAGAAAATTAATTATTTTTAGGTAGTTTTCTGGAACTATTACATCATGATAAGCTTCTGGATCGGAAACATTTATCGTATAACTAGATTGTGAAGCTACGACACCAAAATTCCCGGTATCATCGCAGTTCCGATCGTAGAATTCTAACCTAAAAACAAACATTTACGTGTTTTATTATTTTAGTTATATTTATTTAAAAAACCTTGTTATGTAGTTAATTTGTAACACAAATACAACAAAAACAATTTTAACAAGCATTAAATGTAACATTTACAGTAATAAAACTGTATGAACACCCAAATGTTTACCTCGCAATAAGATCGGCTTTTTTACCAGATACTTTTCATCTTCGTTTCAGAAGATCGTCTTTTAGTTCAGATAACTTCATTGACGAATACATTGTGATGAAATAACATTAGATAGTCACGACAAACTGTAAATTAGATACGAAAAATCCCGACATAAACAATAGCAAAATATTACATAGGCGTATCTATGCTAGCGCCATCTGCATCAAGCTTTGCGTGTGGATCCTCATTGTAGTTCGCACAACATAGCTTGTGAGAACAAAATAATACAATAGCGGAAATGCGGAGCACTCCCCGCGTAACGGAATGTACTAGATTTTGTCTCTTTCTACCGCATTCAAACTATCTATTAGCAATAAATCGGTTTACTCATTCGCACAGCTTATTCGCTTACCTCGGTTCGTCGAATGCGCTCACTTGTTTACTATTGTTTTGTGTGGTGAATCCTGTTTGACCCTGGCTTGTTTACTGAATTCTGGACGCTACTTAATACAGGACACGGGATTGTCCATTAGAAATCTCGGGAAGGTCCACATTAATATCAACATTTCGATGCAAGTACATAAATAACTCTACCTAATTCCGACCTCTGATAATGAGAGAGAACACGGAATGTTAAAAAATATTTAAAAAAATACTAAAGTAATAAAAGCTGTTTTCTTAGTGTACATGGGTAACCTGACGTGCTGCCGACCGAACCTTAGTCTTCCTATCATAATAGTAACTCGTGCATAATTAAATTAAATTTCACTTACAAAAATTAATCGGCTGTGTCATTCGGTGGGACTCGAACCCACGTCTTACTCTTACCAACTAAGTTACGGAGGACGTTAGTCAGTCGACGAATTTTTGCAAGTGCTTGCTACGCCATCTGAGCCGGCGTTCGATTTTATCAATACTTGGGAAATGTACCTAACGTCCTCCGTAGCTTAGTTGGTAAGAGCACTCGCCCGGATAGCCAAGAGACGTGGGTTCGAGTCCCACCGGATGACACAGTCGATTAATTTTTGTAAGTGAAATTTGATTTCATTTTGTAAAAACTTGCAAAATAATTGCTTAAGTTATAAAAATATAATAACTCGTGCATAAGTCTGACGTGCGGCATATTAGTGTAATATTTTATTATTGCATATAAATGCCCATAAGGACATGACTACGGTTCTAACTACCAATCAAAGCCGTTTCTTCTTGCATTTCCCAGTTTAAAACAAGAATATAGATAGTTAAATAATGTTTGGACACGCCATTCCAAAGATTGACGTTTTAGTGTAAAATTCATACCGCATCAAAATTGGTGTAGCAATAATACCTGCAACGTATTTATAGAAACGTGATTATTAATAGTGCTTTTTGGTGCGTTTGTAATAATTCGAAATTTATTCGTAATAAACAAAATGTTTTATACCAAAAATGCCTAAGCGCCATCCCACATTGTTATTATTATGTATAAATAATATTATTATTATTATATCAGTAGCATGTACAGTCAGCAATATTGACATCTCATGAATAATTTAACAATTAACACTTTTGCTGTTCACTGTACATGGTTAGTGGTTACGTTAAGTGATTGTTACGTTGTCTTATTTATTATTATTTTTTACTCTCTATTATTAATTAATTACGTTTAATAATCATCACACAAAAGTCTAGTATTATTTTTGTATAAATCCCACTAAATTACTCTCTTAGAAACGGGGTAGATTCGGTTATGTGCGTACAATCGCGTTCACAAGTTTTATTAAAAGATGTTTTATTTGAATCTCATTTTTGACTGTATTTAATAAATAGGTGACTGGATTGCCAAATTGTTTTAAAATCATTCAAATATTTCGTGCTAATTAATTATTTATCTAGATAGTGATTATTTTCTATAGATGACTCACAAAAAATAATTATACATGTTGTAAAATAATTTTGCCTAATCCAGGTGCTTAATTCAACATATTTTCTATGGTTCATCTATGAAAATAACAGCATCATATAAACAAAAACAAAAGTCTATTGAATTTAATGAGTTAGCGATTTTTTATAGTCCCATAAGAAAAGTTTACATATTTTTTAACAAAATAGGTTCTTTTGGATCGGCTACTTTTTTACAACAAGTATAATACATGAATATTAATTGAATTGTCTTTAGTTATTTTGTTTTAATACCCTGAGTGTAAGGTGTGTTACACCAAATATTATCAGACTAGGGTTAATACATTCATTTATACCAATTAAATGTTTTTATTTTTCAAGTTTTTTAAATAGACACGCTCTCAGGGTATCGTTAATAAATGTTATGTTATATTATAATATGAAGACAGGGCCGCACTATGACTTGTATGTTTATTTGCCATAACTATAAAATATGATGACGAAATGCATTTATTAATATATTTTTGTAAGCAGTATTCGGATGTTGAGCTGTTTAGATTTAGTCATTTCTCTTTCTCTTTGTCTTCTCAATAGAGTTATTATGAGGTAGAAAAAAAGAGTTTTTTAATAGATCTAGGATAACTCACTTGACTGGATATTTGCCTTGAATTCAACAAGAAAGGTCCAGGTTACCAAATAATACTCGATTCAACTATCTCATAATAATATCTTATCCAGAAATTTAAGCACCATGTATATAAAAACGTATTAAAAAAATGGAGCACCTTTTGTAAAAAAAAAACGTATGAATAACGCTAATAAATAATATTATGTATATGCAGACAATAATATACAAATAGTCATCTCTCTTGGTAATAGTTTTAATTCGATTTACGTGCGATACACGAGCATACAAAAAGCTCTTAACAACTTTAAACGACATTTTAAATAGGTTCCTGTGTAGTTAGTTATGATACAAATTAAAGACCGGTCAAGTGCAAATCGGACTCGCACACGAAGGATTCCGTAGCATTTATGGGTACCACCCTTTGGGTAAGGAACCCTAAAAAATCGGCCAATGGATTTCAGCGGTCGATTTGAATACCATCTCTGCCGTGGAATCAGCACAATTCGCTATAGAACTCAAGGATTTACTATCCTATACAGGCCCTGAATACATATCTGTCCATTTACAGGATTTGACATTTAGGATACCTTAAGAGCTCTTACTACTTGTATACTTTTGTATCGAACGTTATACCTAAAAGTTCTTGATAAACTCTCCTCGCTTCACATTTAAAGTAAAAACTAAATTCTTATTCAGATACATTTTAGGTCTAGCCAATTATAACTTCCATTAACATAAATTCATCGAGTTTGTGTGAAGTAAATATTAATAGCGGTAATTTATAGAAATAGAAAACTCTTTATTCAAGACATGTACAAAAAATAACACTTACAAAAAATAAAACAACAGTTTATAAGATTGACGCGTAGGTAGGTTAGGTGGTACATGAATGAAAAGGCAAATCTGCTCTGCGCATGCCGCAGAATCAAATATTCTGAGGCGCTGGTCTTCCGTAGACGCCAGAAAAAGAAAAAGAGAGCACTGCTACTCACAATAAACATTTTGAAATAAAGATAAACAATTTTATGAAACATTTTAAAATATTAAAACAACGGTTTAAGATAGGGAAACATTTTTCAAATTTTTGAATCTATTTTTAGTTAAAAATATTTTTCAAACATTTTTCAAATTTTTGAATCTATTTTTAGTTAAAAATAGATTCAAAAATTTGAAAAATGTTTCCCTATCTTAAACCGTTGTTTTAATATTTTAAAATGTTTCATAAAATTGGTAGTTACCAACACTTTATGCTTGGAGATATCATATGCCAGATCAACCAAGAAATGAATGAAAGCAAAATAAATTTCATTAGTTAGTATTGGATTTACGAAGAATATACGGTATACCGTCTAGTCTACGTCACTGAGGCTTCTTAATCATCAAAACAGCAAGAATATTTATTTCACACATTCTAAATAAAACAGACTGTATCTCTGCCAAAACTAAAACGCTGACTTTTCATTACAATTTTGTACTATTTAATAAATAAATCCTTGTTAAGAACCGACTAATGTACTGTCACAATTTATAACTACAATGTAGAGCATATAGGAATTTTCTTATTAAAAATTATGAATTTACACTCGCTAATATTACAATAAATTTTCTTCTATTGAGAAGTATTTGATAAAAAATCAATGTAGTTATAAGTTGGACAACGTCTGAATATATTAAAACGGATTCAAGTCACATGAATGAAAGTAAAATAAGTGAAAATATGAATTTTTCTCGCGCCGACAGGGCCGGAGTGGGTAGTCATTTTGAAACGATTTAAATGTCTAAAAATTTAAATTAATTGAGTTGTGATATTTGTTTGAGTCAGTGTAAGAATTTTTATTTTATTTTTAAAGTGCTAGTGCACCTTTAGCCGATTAGGTATCCAAACATTTGCGCAACAGTAAAAATAAGATGTACTCTCATCTGGTTCTGCATACAAAAAAAAAATGTCGACCTTAATACGTGGAGGTAAAGTTCAAAGTGAGGCAAATAACCCCAAATCCGGCCCTGGGCGACGTTGCCCTGAGCTTTAAGCGCGCGTGCGCTGCGCTATTGTATGTATGTAACATAGTACCAAACCCGCTTGTACGTAGTGTAGACGATCAAATATTATACACAATAAAAGTATTACGGAATATTAAGTGAGCGTTTATTTAAATTAAAAACTTGATGAGTCACATATGACTTATGTATCAGATGTGTCATCATGGGCCTGAACCTAATGAAGGGAGACTTCTTACAAAGCCAACGCCGGCTGTCTATCAGCGAGCTACCTCATAAACCGTAATAGCTGAAAAATTGAGATAATACAAAAACGAAAACAGGTAAAAATTAAATAAGATCCCCATAAGTCCGAAACCTGTTATATCCAATGAGTCCAAGTCTCACTTGGCCGGTTTTAACTAAAAATTAACCCCTTGAAGATCATAAGACCGCCGGCAGTCTAATATCAATTTATTATCTATTGTGCGACACAATTTGTGTCTGAAAACATTCTCTAAAGTAAAAAAAAAATTCAGACAGCTTTCCATATTGTGTGTTAGTAGTTACAGAAAATTACATAGACAAAAACGTTGAAATTTGTATCGTAACACAAAATGTGTCAGATATGATTCATGATAATTGAACCTGGTGATATTATGGTTAGTTTCGATGACGAATCACTTATCACAAATGTGCCATTAAAGGATTGCTTGGAGGTTATCAAGGATAAACTGTTTGATAATGAACTGCCTGATGAATATATTGTCCTATTAAAAAACTGCTTGGACGGTAATTATCTTTTATATTTTTTATCGTGACCAATATTACCTCCAGATCGATGGTGTAGCTATGGGGAGTCCAGTAGCACCAGTAATTGCCAATATCTGGATGGAACATTTTGAACAAAGAGCTTTATCAACTGGTTCCGATGTTATAAATTTATGGAAGAGATATGTCGATGATATATTCTGCCTCATTAACGGAAACCAATCAGTAGTGGAACAATATTCAGAACACCTTAATTCAATTCATCCAAAGATAAAGTTTACCTATGAAATTGAACATAATAGATCTATAGCTTTTCTTGATGTGCATGTGACAGGGAGACCGAATGGAACTTTGGCCCACTCTGTTTACCGAAAACCAACTCACACAGACAGATATCTGCATGCCTCGTCACATTACCATTCTAGTCATCTGCAATCTGTGGTATCCTCATTAGTTAATAGAGCGCATAACTTATGTGACCCTAAACATCTGGAAGGAGAACTTAACCATGTAGTGGGGGTATTAGAAACAAACGGTTACAGTTTGAACAAAAGACAAATGGAAAAGAGGCCCAAGAGAGAAACACAATTAATGGTGAACAGAGAACCTGCTTATCCCATACGTGAAAGGGATAACGGATAAAATTGGAACAGTACTCCACAAATACTCCGTTAAGACTGTATATAGTCCGTTGTCAAAAGTAACGAAATACCTACGTTCACCAAAGGATGTGATAACTCTGCAGAAGCCGGGTGTTTATAAGATAAATCGCAGCTGTGGTAGTTCCTATTTTGGGCAGACGAAGCGATCAATCGCTGAAAGAGTCAAAGAACACATTGCAGCTGTAAAAAATCTACAGACGAGCAAATCTGCGATAGCTAATCACTGGATGGAGCTACATGACCCAAAAAATCCTCTCCACTGAACGTTATTATCATTCTAGAATAATACGTGAAGCAATTGAAATTAAGAAATATAAATAATTCAATCGGGATGATGGTTTTCATTTGTCATCAACCTGGAAATCAGGGATAACAAAATGCAAATCGCGTATTATGCCGTCAACAAGAAACCTGGATACTGTTAGTGTAGTTTGTCGAGCTGACTGTACAAGTTCAACAAATAATCAAAGTGTGCGGGTAGAAGAAAATATTTCAACGCGCACGAGCAGACGACGCCGAGCTACTACAGTCAACCCGCGACCATGATTCGTGCAACCCGATCGAAACGTCGGGAAGGTAAATACAAATTTGCCTTTTAAAAAAGTATTAATTAGTTGCATTAAATCCCGTTTGTGTCGTGAAGTGTATGATTCATGAACTTGATACAACCATTTTTTGACAGATAAGTTTTTAAAAGAGATGTAGTTAAATAAAACACTGGCCATATACAAAAGCAATATTTATTTACAAAGACTAGTCATATCTACACTCTCATAGCTCCAAACACTTCGAGTCATTCAAACAACCAACAAACAATACAAGTAATAATAACAACTAGCAATAATCATAAATTTATTTGGTTAAATCATAAAATACAGTGACATAAAGCTGGCAAACGATTTTGAATCGATGCTAACTTATTTAATAGGCTTAGGTGTGCTTTATAAAGATATAAAATCGGAATATTAAAAATCTTTACTAAATCTTAAACATGTCTATTTAAAACAGGCAAGGCTCAACTTTTAACAGCACATTAGTATTTATGTTCTAAATTAATTTAATATTGGGATCAACTCCAATGCGCCCTGGTTCAGTCTCTCTCTTTCTCTATCAAACAAACGAAAAGAGACAGACTATAATAATTTAGAAACGTCAAATTAAGTGATGCGATTTTTACCGTATTTGTACAAGTTTTTGCGTGTTTTCGTCTAACTTTAGTCACAGAATACTAGTACTTCGTACAGAAGTATGACTTAGCAATTGTATTCAAAGAAATGTCTACTCAATGTCGTCAACAATATGGCGTAATTTAGTTCGCCTCAGAGTCAAGCACATTTTCGTGTAGACACCTACAAAAATCCATTGCAAGATAATTTCATACTTATTGCTCTGGAATATGATTCATAATACACTAAACCTATTCAGTGACGTAATATCACGCGACGCGATAGGGTTGACTGCTACGAGAAGCTTCTAACGCCATCTAGCGCCTCTTTCTAGTACTTTATTCATTCTCTTCCAGCCAGCAACGTAGCCGCGCGGCCGCCGGTGAATAAAACGCGCGAGCGTGTCGCTGGCCGGCAGCTACACGCAACTTGTTTTAGCACCTGCGTCGGTGCGCCGCGCGTAGGTTTGTTTTTGCTACCTCCGCGGGGAGATATACAGGCCTGCTTTAGTCGTCATCGAATGACATCCCTACTAAATTGTCTATGGGTTCTCTAATTTTCTTAGCATCGGACAGCTGTTTAGTCTGACGTTTCTAGATTGATATAGTCTGTCTCTTCGTTTGTTTGGCAGAGAAAGAGAGAGACTGAACCTAAATTTAATCTTAGACAGGGCGCATTGGAATTTAGCCCACTGAAACTGCATTTAGTATTTAAGTGCCGGTTTCACCAACTTCTAAAAGCGTTTGACGGTAAACTGTTTTTTTTTTTTTAAATTCCATACTACAAAATTACCACTATTCGTAAACTTAAGTGCTTAAAAATGGCCTACCTAGTCGTTTACTTATAGAAAAAAAAACTGGCAATATTATAATAACAGTTAATTGTTCGTGATAGCACCCTTCACTTCACATCATATAATACCTTTCACCTAAATCTAAATTTAAAAAGGCAAATTTTCTAATGTGTTACTTTATATAATACATTTTTAAACTGTAATGATCTGGCTTGAATTTAGTCATATCACTTTTAAATTGCCCACGTTATTTTTTATTATAATAATGTCCTCCTAGCCAAATTTCGACTACAGCCACCTATCTCTACCGAGATTAGCCAACTGCGCGGGAGATATTATAGTGCACAAGTGTGTGCGCAATACACAGGTGCACTCTCTATTCCATCACTCTCATGATTCGGTGAGACGGCAGCCAACGGCTTAACGTGCGCACCGAGGCACGGGGTTGTTAACACCACCAACTTCCTGACTCCGGAGCTGTGTTTGAGTTATTTCAAGACACAAAAACCTAACACTCGGCCCGACCCGGGAGACGAACCCGGCACCTCGTGGTTAGTACCCAGCGTGCTGACCACTAGACCAACGAGGCAGTCAGTTTTTCAACGTCAAAAGTGTTTTTATTTTGTTGTATTTCAAGTACGTTCAGGTGGAACTGAGCTAATAATTATACGCAATATCATTTAATATATGTGTATGTATTTACAGATCCTATAATATAGAAAAAAATGCATTTGAGCTACATTATGTTATGATAAAATTATATGCGTTGTTGGGTTTATAATTATCTAACAATAATTTCGACTATATTTAGGTAACATAAATTAAATGAGATCTTTAGGTTCATGAAACTAAATTAGGTAAAAAAGAAGTATTTAAACGGGGTAATAGCAATGAGTTATTGAAAGAAGTATTTAAACGGGGTAATAGCAATGAGTTATTGAAAGAAGTATTTAAACGGGGTAATAGCAATGAGTTATTGAAAGAAGTATTTAAACGGGGTAATAGCAATGAGTTATTGAAAGAAGTATTTAAACGGGGTAATAGCAATGAGTTATTGAAAGAAGTATTTAAACGGGGTAATAGCAATGAGTTATTGAAAGAAGTATTTAAACGGGGTAATAGCAATGAGTTATTGAAAGAAGTATTTAAACGGGGTAATAGCAATGAGTTATTGAAAGAAGTATTTAAACGGGGTAATAGCAATGAGTTATTGAAAGAAGTATTTAAACGGGGTAATAGCAATGAGTTATTCTTCAACCTTATTTCATTCGTCTGCATATATTAGTTTTAGAATTTCACCCTATATTTTACTAACGTAACTAAAATTCACAACTTCACATAATATCCAAATTATAGACAGTCATTCTTACAAAAAAAAACTTACTATATATGGGGTAAAGTCGATTTCTACGATTATATTTCATAGCCAACGTTGTTTTGGTTAAATCTCTGTATTTTTGAGTCTTATTAAAAGCGATAGATATATTTATAACTAAGAATCATGTCAACATGTTATTATCATAAGCTAATAAATTCAGTTCAAAGAGAGCTGTTAATACTAAATATTGTTAGATATTAGGTTTAACTTTAAAAAAGAACTTGAAAAAACTTTTTGAAAAAAGATTTAACTTTTAGATTTAACTTTTAGAAAACTTTTAACTTGAAAAAAGATTCGGCCAGTTCTTAAAATTAGTAAATGTATGAGTTATTATATTCTTGCTCATTTGTGCTTGCTAAGTGTGCCGCAAGGTACTATCTTGGGGCCGTTATTGTTCAAATCACTAGCCCCATACAATATAATGAGGCTCAATTACGGTTAAAACTTGAATAAGACCATTTCATACAAGGTGAATAAGAAGAAAGGTAAATCCTTTTAAAAGTACATAATCAGCCGCTCATATATACTAGACATGCGCAAAACCGTTCACTGAAGTGAAATGAGTGATATAATTCAGTTCAATTAGTTCATTTAGTTCAGCAGATCTTCTATCAAAATCTCACTCACTACTTCATTCAGTTTAAATGTATCGTGTACTACAGACTATTCTAATGTCTAAACATTAACATTTATAAGATTTCGGCACAAATCGGAAACAAATACCGAGTCTTATTTCATATTCATTAAAGAATATATCCGCTTGCACTGTTTCAAATATTTAGGATTCGGATAAGGCGCGAAACTAGCTTGACGTTTACCAAGGTCACACGTGCCGGGCCGTGTAACTGTCTCGCTCTTGCAGTATTGACAAATATATCCGTACGTTTTACTCTCGTATCCAATAACACTGAGTTACTGAACTAAATGAACTGGTTTGGACTGTAGTGAGTGAATGATACATATGAACTAAATAGGTGAAGTACTTCAATTTTGTCATTCATTCAGGAACTACCCATCCATACTAATATTATAAATGCGAAAGTGTGTCTGTCTGTTACCTCTTGACGCTTAAACCAATGAACCGATTGAAATGAAATTTGATATGGAGACAGTTCGAAACCCTAGAAAGGACATAGGCAACATTTTGTCGCGATATAAAAACATTAAGGGGGTGAAATGGGGGATGAAATATGACAAATCCAACTCTTGCGGGCGAAGTCGCGGAAAACCACTAGTGTCTAATATATACCAATAATCTAGAAGTAAAGTATGAAAGTCTGTGAGATGTTTGTAAGTCGTAATCTTTGGACGAACATAAGCTAGGTTAGTCGTGTCCTGAGTGACATAGGCTATTTATTTAACTTTTTAATACGTTTATGATTCGATTCGACGCTTATAGTATAAAGGTTAGGTGTTTACGAATCGACAACGAATCAATTTACTATCGATAAATCCAATGTCAATCGTTCCAAAATATTTTATGCTGAAGTGGATTATATTTATTGAATGATTTGTTTAAGAATTACGTTGTATGGACCACAAATAAAGTCCGTAAACACAAAATTGCATACCAAACATGTTATTTGAAATTAAATGAAATTCAATATGAAATGTTTTTAATTTGATTTGTTTAATAATTATTGAATTTGTTTTGTCACCTATTATTTTATTTTGTTTTATTTAATTCTTGGTATGTCGCACGCCCAGAACAATACTGCATTATCTCGAAAAATCCCAAAATCGACTTATTTATCAATTTAAATAGCCAAAAATTTTCCGCGCGTGCTACGAATACTGGCGTATTTATAGGTAAAAAAATGGTCAATAGATGGCGCGCTAACTCTCTATTGCTTACGCCGCGCTGCCACAGTCACACCGCAAACACGAATCTATTTCCATTTGCAACTTGTCGGCAGCTTGAACAACCTGCTATTTTTTTACGCAACAGTGTATTATTTCGTGATAATGCGGTGTAGTTAAATGTAATAATAAAATTACAGTGAATTATTTAGTTTTATCGCAGTGTCGGTTGAATCTGATTAAAAAAAACAGTAGAATAATAGTGCATTATTTCAGAATTCATCAGCAAAAAGCACGTAACTCGAAATAATCTATTTTTCTTTCGATCATTTTTGCCTCAACAGTGGATTAAGTCAAAAAAATGCATAATTATGGGAACAGTGGATTAAGTCAAAAAAATGCATAATACTAAGGGATTTAGAATCTACTGAAGTATAAATTGCAGTTAAAGATGATATTTTGCATATGCAATGCTCAAAACATTTGTGATAACTATGATGTAGCTTGAGATAACGGTTTTTCGTCGATTGTGAAAAATGAGCTATTTTGAAATAGTGCAGTGTTGATCTGGGTGTGCGATAGTGTGTACACAGTGCCCGGAAAGGTTCCTGCTGAAAATCAGTATCGTGACATGCTTTGTGCTGTCACGATGTATGCTGAGCAGGGACCTTTTAGGCACATATTTGATCTTTAATGTACCTACTACATTTTCGTGTAAAATAAATAAATGAATTTGAATTTGTTTAATACCAACGGACAATAGATAGATAGATAGATAACTCTTTATTGCACACCATAACAGAAAATACAGTAAGTACAGTAGGCGGTCTTATCGCTATAAGCGATCTCTTCCAGACAACCTTTAGGTAAAGGAACATACTCATTCACAGGAAGGGGGAGTTTGGTGCAAAATCATAGACAATCTACAAATATACACGGCCGTAATGAGTAAAAAGGTATCAACACAAAAATTAAGAAAATAACACAATAGAACATTGAATTGTGAGTATATCAGCAGCTGATTACATACTTCAAAGGCAACGCCTCTAAGGGTCACCAACACATTTTGTAACAGCCGTCATAATATTAATTGACATATGTATGGGAATGTTAAATTAACAGTCGATTCAGGTGTAACGGCTGTTTAAGAATTGGCGAACTCTGGTCTAAACACACTTCCATTAAAAAACCTCAAATACCTCTCTTATTTGTCTAAAACACCATAATATCACTCCTGTGAACTCTAGCCAAGTTGTCGTCTATGGTTAGATACATGTTGAACGAAAAAAACATGGCCGCAGACGACAGGAAGTGCCAAGCGTCGTGGGAATCGTACAGTTGGAGCCAGGAACATACGCGATTACTTTGCCGTGACTGGGCTGGTGTTAGCTGGGAAAATATTATATGTATTATTATTAATAGGAGCCGGTCGTGTCCCACTGCAGGGCAAAGGCCTTCCTACCCTTTCTCCACTCTCCACGATTTTGGGTCACTTGCCTCCCAGTCTTCTCATTAAATAGTATTAACACAACACACTTTTGTAAGAGAAAAAATTAGGCCAGTTCCTAACATAATGAGTTAAGTTCCATTTTATTTTAACGCTTGTGCTTGCTAGTGTGCCGCAAGGTTCCATATTGAGGCCGATATTGTTCAAATCATAAATAACACACACAGGCACAAGACACGTATGCGGTTGTGTTTGGTATCATGGAGTATTTGGATAGTTAAAAAACTGCAAGCTACTTTACTAACTTCGTATGTAATAATTATTTTTATAACTTAAGCAATTATTTTGCAAGTTTTTACGAAATTGAAATTAACTTGCTCACAAAAATTAATCGACTGTGTCATCCGGTGGGACTCGAACCCACGACCCCACGCTATCCGGGCGAGTGCTCTTACCAACTGAGCTACGGACGACGTTAGTCAGCCGACGAACTTTTGTAAGTGCTTGCTACGCCAGTGAGCCGGCGTTCGATTTCATCAATACTTTTACAAATATTTGACCATCTCAGCTCAGTTGGTAAGAGCACTCGCCCGGATAGCGAGGGGGTGTGGGTTCGAGTCCCACCGGATGACACAGTCGATTAATTTTTGTGAGCCAAAATAATTTCAATTTTATATTTAATGTGCATTTGTAGACATCTATAATCACTGTACATTTGTAATTCGAGTATGCACATGTTAATCACATATGGATTCGCCGTTGATTTTCTGAATAAAATAAATAATAGATAACTCGTTTTAGGACCTGTTTTTATGGTTAATAACGCAAGAGACCTTTTAGATTTTAGTATTTCAAAGAGGTCTCGCGAATGTACAAAGATTTGGCCAGGTCCATGTACAGTGTACATGGACCTGGCCAAATCTTTGTACATTGTACACCATACCTAATTATAGGCACACACGTGTAGAACAGTTTTCACCTACCTTTTTCTATAAAATAGCTTTAATTTTTGGCAGAGACCAAAAATTAAGTTCGACGTTGATGACAGAAATAAACGTTAATAAGAATGGCAGACTCTGGCACTGGATAGGGATCGTGGAGAAGTTTGGGGGTGGCCTTTGCCCAGCAGTGGGATGATTCGGACTAACAATAAAAAAGAATGGCGTCACTTACCGCCCAGTTTGTGCTCTGATCCAAGTAGAAGTAGCTCGATCCGAACCAGACGGTGTATGTGAGTCCTATGTACACCCAGCTGCGGGATAAAACACGTTATTATTAGTATCAATGAGTTTAACTCTCATATTTCGTGAACAAAAAACATTTTGAGTCTATAATAATAATATAATGTCCTCCTCGCCGAATTTTGACTACAGCGGTCTGTTTTAGCAGAGATTAGCCAACTGCGCGGAAAATATTATAGTGCACAAGTGTGTGCGCAATACACAGGTGCACTCTCTGTTCCTTCACTCTCATAATTCGGTGAGACGGCAGTCCGACATGACCGTAGAGAGATCAGGCGCAGGACCAACGGCTTAACGTACGCACCGAGGCACGGGGGTGTTAACACCACCAACTTCCTAACTCCGGAGCTGTGTCTGACAGAAAAACCCAAACACTCTCGGCCCGACCTGGGATTCGAACCCGAGAGCTCGTGGATAGTACCCAGCGTACTGACCACTAGACCAACGAGGCAGTCAGTGTTGAGTCTCAAAGACTAAATATTAAGTTCATTATTTCTCTTTCTATGGTGAAGAATCGAAAGAAGACAGACTACATTAATCTATTTTTAATTCCAAACAAATTGCACTTAATTTCTGTAAATAAGAAGTAGTACCATTTTTAAACACTACGTACTGTATTTATACATCATTTTACGGATAAAAAACGAACTCATAATCGAGCACATAACCCAATAGAGATGACATGTCAATTAATTTTCATCATCATCAAATTTAAGAGCTAGGCTCTTGTCGGTGGAGTTTTTTCCATTCCTCTCTGCTTTCCGCCCTTCTCTTAACCTCCTGATACGACCCGACATTTATCTTTTCTTTTATTTGCTGCATGTAACTTATTCTTGGTCTTCCTCGCTTCCTTTTTCCTTCTATTCTTCCTTCTATTATCGTTTAAATAAAATTGTCGTGTCGAATCAGGTGGCCTAACATTCGTCCCCTCCTACACTCTATTGTTTCCATCTATCTCCTTTTTTCCCTAACCATAGACAAAACTTCTTCATTTGTTTTCTTCTCCGTCCAACTTATACGCTCCATTCTCCTCCAGCACCACATCTCGAAGGCTTCCAGTCTCTCTCTGTCCCTCTTTGTCAATGTCCACGCTTCACATCCATAGAGTGCTATACTCTCTGTATGTACACTTTAACAAGTTTTTTGCGAACTTTGCTTGATATTCTGGCCTTGAGCAAGTGCTTTTTTGCATTATAAGCTTGTCTCGCCATCGCTATCCATGCTTTTATATCTGGTGTACATCTGGAGTCACTAGTTATCAATTCATTTTGTTACAGATAAATTCCGTCAAAATCCCTTGGCACTGCCTCTGTTTTTTCTTCGACACATTTTGTCAAACAAATTTACTTATTTCTTTACATATTTAAATAAATGTGGTGTTCAAAAGATTGCTATTTACTATCAAAACCGAAATAATATCTCATGTTTCATAATATCGATTAAAAAATACACGCTTAATTTGACAATTTTCGTATCAGTACAGACCGATATGAAAAGTGATAGATTTGACGACCGTCTTGGTGTAGTCGTTCGCGTCCCGGACTTCTAAACCAGGCGGTTGCGGGTTCGAGTTCCGCAAGGGGCAAGTATTTGTGTGATGAGCACGAGCATTTGTACCTAAGTCGTTTACGCAGAAAGAGCTAACCGTTTCTTGAGATCTTGCAGTGCTAGGTGTTGCTTTGGTTTTTGCTAGAATAGGATCCCATGCCGGTGGAACTTTCCAACCATCTTCTCTATTGAAATTTGGATGTTTTTTAATTTCAATGGCTTCACGTAGCATTCGAGGAATAAAACGCCGTTCTTTAGCAAGTATTTTAGGTTGGTCAAAACGAATGAAGTGGTTGGGTTTGTCTAAGGCATGTTCACACACTGCAGATTTCGTGTCCCGTCTATGTTTTACGTCAGCTATGTGTGTGTGTATGAAGTATAGGCGTGCGGATAAAAGAACAAATTTCAATAGAGAAGATGGTTGGAGAGTTCCACCGGCATGGGATCCTATTCTAGCAAAAACCAAAGCAACACCTAGCACTGCAAGATCTCAAGACACGGTTAGCTCTTTCTGCGTAAATAGGAACGTAAATTAATATTATTGAGTGACGGTAGTTAAAATTTTTCAAAACTTTGTAATGACAAATAATACCTTAGTCTCCCTGTGACCACGATCGCTGTAAAGTGTTCGAAACGTCAGGTTTAAAATAAAATGTAAATAAATCGCGAAGTAATCCGTAAAATTGTGTTTTAATGAGTTCAACAATTCGCGTAAACGTAAGAAACAAATATGAAACAATTTAATTCATTTTATTTATAAGCTTCGGAAAAAATCGCCCCTACTTCGCCTCTATAGGTTACGTGCTCGATGGTCGGACCAGACTCACGGATTAAAGAAAGATTAACACAAATAAGTTGTATAGTCCACTCAAAACCACAGAATAAGTACTAGTACTCCGTACAGAAGTATAAATTCAAAGAAATATCTACTCAATGTTGTCAACGATATGGTGTAATTCAGTTCGCCTCTGACTCAAGCACATTTTCGTGTAGACACCTACAGAAATACATTGCAAGATAATTTCATTCTTATAACTCTGGAATATGATTCATAATACACTAAACCTATTCAGTGACGTACTATGACGCAACGCGATAGGGTTGACTGCCACAAGAAGCTACTTACGCCATCTAGCGCATCTTTCTAGGACTTCATTCACGCTCGTCCAACCAGCAACCTAGTGCCGCGCACCGCCGGTGAATAAAACGCGGGAGCGTGTCGCTGCCGGCTAGCGACACACAACTTGTTTAGTGCCTTCCCAAGGGGTCGCCGCGCGTGGGTACGTTTTTGCTACCTACGCGGGAAGATACACAGGCCTGGCAAAACTAAGAGATGGGAAGGGAGCATACACATTCTTACCTGTACCACCGTATAGTTTCTCTGTGTAGTAACTTCATCACGATGTAAAACAGCGTGTAGAGAAACAAATTACTCATAAGCACTAGAAGCAGGTGGGAGGCGAAGTCGCGGCTGTGTTGGGACACTCTGTAAATAAACAGATTGATTAAAAATAGTTATATCATTAAAATGTTGTTTTATTATTATTAATACACATTGTATTCAACATGTAAGACAAAGATTAAGTCATATTTCAGGATGCGGGTTTGCTCATGAAATCACTTTGATAAAATACATATAATGTAAAATATGTAAATTGTAATAAAAAAAAATTAATTCTCTTTTTGTGTGTGTGCAATTTGCCCCCAAGTTTCCCGCTGAAAACAGTGTCGTGGTGGTAATTCTGATGCCATGACTTAATGTTGAGCCTTAGTTGACAAGGGACCTTTTTGGCACTTCCTGTGTCAAGTTGTTGATATTTTATACTTTTTTATTTTATTATTATGGTAAAGGACTTGTCTTTTAATAGTTTTTTATTCGTCAATATTTCTAACCAGAATAAACTAAATATTATACGAAAGAGTTCACAAAAACTAGCCTTTCTGTATAATTAATATATTTTTTAAGGCCTCCGATTTAAAGAAAAATTGAAAATATTTTTTCTCTTTGTCTGTATAGAAACCGCACCTTCGCCTATACCAATTAACGCATGAAAAAAATTGACAACAAATTTGACATTCCATTGACAGTAGTACTTTTTATACACGGTGTTACTTTGCATCCTTGCCATATTCACAGAGATAAAAGAAGGGGGAAAAAAAGAAGAAAAAAAAGAAGAAGAAGGGGCGGCGTTTATGATGTTAGAAAGAGAGCGCAATCGCCGCGGCTCTTTTGTGCCAATGAACAGCCAACAGTGATGTGTATGTGCTACGATCGTTATTGGTGTGCGTAACAGATTGTCGATAAAATTAAATAATCAAGATTAAAAATCAAAATTTTAGGTCACTATTTTTTAATGATTTGAGTTCAGTGTCCGTAATATAGTTACCTCTGTAAATATGGCAAGGATGCAAAGTAACAGCGTGTATAATCTGTGGTACCTTGAAGTATATATCCACCAGTGGAAAGGCAATGGTACATAGCCATACAGCCAGGAAATACAAGTAAGTGATCAATGGATGATGCCTCATTACAAAACATATTTTTCTCAAAAATGGAGGCGTTTAAAATTCTGATTTCTATGGTTATGCGTTTCATATTTTTGTAGCTCAAAGATAAATATAGTTTATTGGTAGTTGGTAATATCTTGGATTAAAAAACCAGTCTTCATACAAAAAGTGGACATGTCTTTTGTAATGATCTAATGTTATGCAAAGTGCCAATAAATTAATTTGTATTCTATTCTATAATAATAATACCCTCAATATATTATTGCACTTAAAAAAATAACCGCCAGAGGCGGCACATATAAACATATATTATAATAATTAATTAAATAAATATTGTTTTAATGTGAAATGTGTAACTGTTTGTTGTTCCTTATAAATAAATAAATAATAATACCCTCACCCGTAAGCAGCGATCGCCCAGTTACTCAGATTGGCGATGACGAGCAACACGCAGCGGCCGCAGTACGTCGGCGTGATGGCCGCGAGTGGCCGCGTCACCAGCTCGCGCGCGGCGCGGTACACTACGCCACCGTCTGCATATGAAGGCATGTAAATTGTTAGCAAAAGGGTAACTGGTCGAAATCAAACTAGTAGTTGGAGCAATTACTTAAAGTTTATTTCTGTTCCATATCATCGCATTCCTTTATCTATCCTGCTCAAACTTGCACGAAATATAGTAAAAAGAACAAGGATGGCATACAATCACGTGTTACGTCTTTTTATCCCGCCTACAACGAGAACTTGACAGTTTCAATGCTATGTTGTTTTCCACATCGCCGCATTTCTATATCTACCCTGCTCACACTAGCACGAAGTAGAGAAAGAAGAACAAGGACGGCATACAAATAGCACACAATCACGTGTTACGTCTTTATATCTCGCCTGCAACGGAAACTTGAAAATTTCAGTGCAATGTTATTTTTTGGTATGTTAGCCAGTTTCATAAAGCATATAATGATATAATTTTTTAAGACTTTCATACAAAACTTAAGACATATCGTAATTTTAAAAACACGCGTCGCTATCGCGCGATTCCACTCGGATGTGGCGCCACAGATGCGCCTATTCGCGTCTAAACAAATATACCGTTATTAATATATATTTTTACAAAAGTAAAATATAACCCACGCTAATTCCAAATCCCTTTGGTGATTTTACGCTCTTAAACACTATTTCGATTTCGACTTTATTTATTTTTTCAAAATAAAAGATGGGGTTAATTAAACATTTATTTGACATTCATACGACCTCTAAACAAGCGAAAACGACCAAATGACATCCGCCATTAAACTTAATATAATCTGCGACTACACTACGCATGTGTGTGTCTCCGGTGTATGTATGACTTGTCAAATCTCCGGAATGTCAAACGTCGTTGGCTGCCATGAATGAGTGCGTGCAAGTTAGTTGTAATTTTGCATGTTAGTTTAAAGATATATTTATTCTCATAAAAGACACAACAGTCACTTACATGAGAACATTAACTAATCTTAAATAACATATTCACAGACGTTCGAACATTTAACACAAATAACAATAGCCCATTAAGTCGCATTTAGTCCAATATACCTATATTGATTACATGTTTTTGATAACATAAGTTGCAAGTTTTGATTTGAACGCGTCGAATGAGCTTACATTTCTAATAGAAGAGGGTACTTTGTTATATACCTGCGCACCTTCAAAAGTAATAATTTTTTTCCCATAGTTCGTTCTAGTCTTGGGTAGCACGATAAAACTCGCGGGACGCGTGCTACGCTTAGTGACTTGCTTTGCGGTGTAAAGGGTTAGGCTAGTATGGAAAGAGCGCGTCATAATTTTTTTAACGAGTATGCATGTTTGGTATATATAAAGTTGTTTCACAGTCATTAATTTAGTATCTTAAAGTAGGTGTTAAGTAATGATATTGAAATAGTGCCTTTACAATCTTATTTTGTGCAACTTGAATAACCTCTAGTTTTGATTTACTCGCACTGCCCCATATTTCTATTAAATAGATAAGATGTGGCTTAACTAAAGAATTATATAATGTAAAACGCAAACGACGCGGAATACATCGAGTAATTTGTCGTAGTGATGCTACAAGTGATATTAATTTAGTTCTGATATACTCGATTTGAGCATTCCACATGAGAGAACTATCGATTCTTAAGCCTAGGTATTTCTCACATTTTTTTCCTGTAATATAGAATTATTTATTTTTAAGGGTGTGAAAGGTGGTAATTTGTCATCATCCCTGTGATCAGACATGAATAAATTCATCGGCGTATAAGGTTATTTGGCCATGTAAACCAAGTTCTTGTATATTATTAATATAAATTGTGAAAAGCAGTGGTCCCAATATTGATCCCTGTGGGATTCCACACGATACAGGTGCCGGATCACTTTGAAATTTATGTATTTTAACTACTTGAGATCTATTCGTTAAGTAAGATCGTAACATATTGAGTGCACAGCCTTTTATACCTATCTTTTCTCATTTCAATATAAGAAGCTGATGGCTGACTGTGTCAAACGCTTTTTTCAAATCAACAAATATACCCAGAACTACGTGTTTTTTGTCTATTTCTAATCTTATTTTATTAATTAGGTCGAGAGTAGCTGATAAAGTACTACTTTTAGGCCGAAAACCATATTGACGTTCATAAACGAAGTTTATTGATTTAAGCTAGGCTTCTAAGCGATCATTGATGATTTTTTCTAAGATTTTTGACAGGGCGGGTAAAACTGAGATGGGTCTATAATTTCCGGGATCGCTTTTTTAATCCTGACTTATACAGTGGAGAAACTTTAGCTGTTTTTAAACTATCAGGGAAATTACCAAAACATAGCGTTGCGTTTAGACAATCAGATAGATGTTTTACTATTAGTGTTTTTAAGCATTTTATAGATTTGATATTGATATCGTCTAAGCCTGTGCTGCAATTTGCATCAAGGTTGTCAATAATTTTGTTGATTTCGTCAACACTGCACGGCTCGAAAGTTACAAGTTCGGAACTATTTACCTCACGAGGTAGAGCCTTTGTTAGATCTGTATGAAATTTAATAGGTATTTCATTAGCTAATTTGGGGCCAATTGTAGAAAAATATTTATTAAACGCTGCGCAAATCTTTAGTGTCTACTATAGGTTCAGAGTCAATTATTAATTTTGAAGGCGCACAACTATGTTTTTATTTATTATTGGCTAAATTGCTTACTAAATTCCACATTTGTTTTGGATTACTTAGGCATTTTGTGAACTCAAAGACCTTCAAACTCAGAGTGAACAGGCTTCTTCTGGGTGAGCTCGCTCCATCATCGACTCTGTCTGTGCCACGTCTGGCTTAGTCTAGAGTCCAGAGCAAACCCATTTCAAATAAAAAAAAAAAAAATACTCATTGTAATAATAGTTCTCTGTTTGAGAGTTTAGGCAGTGGATTACACGTGGAGGGCGACAATGATAGGTGGAAAATCAGTCAGGTCTGCTCAGACCTGCCTACCTATAAGTGCTCACTTATAGCTAGGTACTTGCCGCATCAGCTTTCAGGGTTCAGGTATCACTTCACAGGCCACAATCACTCGAAATGTCTATAAGGAGCTTCAAAGGATACACACGCGGCGAAAGCACTCTGGTCAGTCTAGTACATGTGTCATAGGGAACGTCTCGATGTCGACTCGATCTTCGGGGTTCTCACGGTACGTTTTAAACAAATAAAAATAAGGCAGGTATGCGTGTGAGTGTGCGCGACGTAGTATCAATAGGGTACACAAACAAATCAAAATATTGTAGTAAACATATCGCCCGCCCTAAACACGTCAAGTGTTTACCAGAAGGTTAGGAAGCTAAGGGAAAGGAAGTTCACTGGACAGGAAGACGAACTAATTTCGTCAAAGATCTCTTTAGGCTACCGGTAGGAGTTTTAACATCTACCACACGAACAACTTGGTCTTGGCCAGGGTATAAATTAATAATGCGTCTACGACGCCACTGCAAAGGGGGAAGGTTGTCATCTTTTATGAGTACTAGCTCACCCACTTTAGGAGGATCACAAGGAGAGGTCCATTTATTTCTAATTTGTAATGTATTTAAGTATTCTAAATGCCAGCGAGACCAAAAGTGCTGGGTAATTTGTTGGATTAGCTGAAACTGTGTAAGGCGATGCAATTTTACGTCTTTATAAGGGTACTCCGGAAGTGCAGTTAAGGGTTGTCCAATTAAGAAATGGCCGGGAGTTAACACTTCGACATCATTAGGGTCCGGAGAAAGTGGGCACAATGGGCGTGAATTTAAAACTGCTTCAATTTTAGCAAAAACAGTGGTCAGCTCTTCAAACGTAAGGGGATTATCGCCTACTACTTGTTTTAGGTGCGATTTCGCCGATTTAACCGCAGCTTCAAAAAGACCGCCCCAATGAGGGCAAACAGGAGGATCGAAAACCCAGGATATGTTCCGCTTCGAAAGCTCAGAACCAATAGCCGCCTGGTTTTGAGACAGGAAACACTCTAACTCTTTCAGGTAATTGTTGGCACCGATGTAATTTCGACCGCAATCGGATCGGATTAGGCGAGGTACACCACGACGCGACACGAATCGGGAAAAGGCCGCAATAAAGGCTTCAGTAGTTAGGTCCGACACAACCTCAAGGTGAACGGCTTTAGTAGAAAGGCAGACAAATACACACAGGTAACTTTTCACTAACCTTTTGTTCCTATAGGCCTGGACTTTGGTAAAAAAGGGTCCTGCAAAATCGGTACCTACACCGTCAAACGGTCTAGCAGCCGTGACGCGGTCTTTAGGTAGGTCACCCATGAAGGGTTGAGATACAGCCGCCTTGAGACGATAACAGGGAAGGCATTTAAAAATCACATGCTGAATAGCTCTGCGTGCCGACAAGATCCAAAACTCTCTATTTAACATGGCAAGAATTGCATTAACACCAGCATGAGCATTCTCGCGATGGTAATGTGAAATAAGGATGTTCACGAAATTACCATTCTTAGGCAGAAGAAGGGGATGACGCGCATTAAAGGATAGATCGGAGTTTCGTAATCGACCTCCAACTCGAATCAGGCCTCTGTCATCTAGAAATAAATTCAACTTTCTAAGGGAGTTAGTGATAGGATCGCCACGCCGTAAGCGATCAAGTTCATCAGAAAAGGAGGTAAATTGAACAATTTTCACAAACAAAAGGGAATCTCTCCGTTCCTCAGGGCTCAGGTAGGACGAGTAAGATTTAGGAAATAAAAACCGCCTTAGGTAACAAGAATGAGGGATCCGGGGTAGGAACATTGGCAGAGACTACTAAGCAACGTTGTCCAGGGAGATCACTACTTGGGTTAGGTTCCGAAATACCGGGCCAGTTGTCAGGAGACTGCGTCAACCACAAAGGTGAAAACCAAAGGGAGAGACCGATCAGTCGGGTGACTGACATACCTCTCGATGCACAGTCACTAGGGTTCATGTAGCCTGGGACGTGCCTCCATTCACTAGATGTAGGACTATTATTAATCTGGGAGACACGATTAGCCTCAAAGGTCTGAAGGAGGTGAGGAGTGGTTTTTAACCAACACAACACGATTTTACTATTCGGACTTAAAAAATCCATGATGAGGGATAAAATAATGTTCCCGGGTCGAGTCATATGAAGAAAGGGACATATGGTTTAGGTCAAGGTACTCGCGCATAAAGGAAATATATTTCTCTCGAAAATTAGGATTGGCTTGCAAACGCTTCTCAAGATTATGGAATCGCCGTAAGGCATTGGTTTTAGAATCACCGAGAGGTGGACGATCATGAAGAAAAGGGAGTCTAACCATAAATCTACCATCGCTTCCACGAGTGGTAGTTGCTTTAAAAAAGGTTTCACACTCTATATCCTCTTCGATTTTCCAGAATTTTTCAACTATTTGGGACAGCGAGACTCCAGCCATGGGGGGTTCCAAATCAGTAAATCCTCCATAAACAGGACCACACAGGACATAACCAAATATCGTCGAGATAGCAGTAAGGCCATCAGGGGACACAAACAACTCGGACCTTAAAAGGCGACCAATGACGTCAGCTCCAAGAAGTACACTTATAGTACCAGGTTTGTAAAATAAAGGGTCAGCAAGAGGAAGGTGCTTAGTACAGGTAATTACACTTTTAGGTAAGTCTACCTCTGGGAGGGTACCAGCAATCACATCAACAACTATTGCACTGGTAGAGATTTCTGGAAAGGCAGAATTAACTGGCTTAAATGAAAAGGATACAATGCCCGGGGAATTAATCGCTTGAACATTACCTATTCCACGAACAGGAACTGGAGAAGGAATGATAGGTAAGTTCATGTGGTCAACAACAAGCTCAGTAGTAAGAAGGCAGCCCTGAGCACCAGTGTCACATAAGGCACGCGCTACCACATAATATCCAGACGAGGTTTTAACATGAATCAAGGCCGTAGGTAAAAGAACGAGAGAATTGCGAGGTAAAGATGTAACAGCGGGTATGGAAGGGGGGCTATCTAGTCAGAATTGTGGGGCCTCATTGTACTTATGATGAAATGCACGTTCATCCTGGGTTCTTTGACCTAGAGGGGCATTATAAGTACGGTTACCGCTTGGTACAAGGGGAGATCGCCCGTCCGAACGGGGACGTGATGCTCTACGGGAATCACGAGGTGGCGGGGTACGAACACGGTGCCATTCAGTACGTGGGGGTGACACACGGTCCGTTAAGTGACTTTGTGGAGATTGCCGCGGTTGGTTAGAAGCTAAGGCCGCGACGTCTCGGTATGAGCGCTCGCGATCGTAATTCACAGGAGAGGAGTCATCATAACACAGTGACGTGTGATGACTGGAACGGCGGCACGTGCGACAGCGATAATTTCGCGTGCATTGAGATATGGAGTGTTTATCCAGGCATCGATAGCACAGTCGGGCTTCTTTTACAAAATTAACACGTTGACGTGTAGGAAGGCGAATAAAATCGGGACATTCGCGTAAGTAATGCAAAGTACTATTACAAAGGTGACATTTAGATGTCGTCGCAAAAGTAACAAAGGCTCTCGCAGGAGGTGGGGAACGCGCGTTAGGTTTAGGCAAACGAGGGGAGCTCACAGTAGGGGGGGTAGTAGTGTCAACGACAGAAGCACTACCTACATTGTCGTGGTGCCTACATTCATCCTCAAGAAAGGTAATAAGATGATCAAAAGTAGGGAGTTGATTAGGATTATCGCCATAACGACGTTCAAATCTCGATTTTAACTCTGAAGGCAGTTTAGCTAGGCATAAGTGAACTAATAGGTATGACCAATGTTTAACAGGAAGTTCCAATCTCTCTTAGCATCGATAAGTCGAAAGCAGGGGGTTCAGGAACGACACACGTAACCCGGAAAGTTTAGGCGTTATAATAGGGAGCATCATTATTTGAGCAATGTGGGTATCCGCTAAAACACGAAGGTTATGGTACCTACGTTTTAGGAGGTCACGGGCCACGGTGTAATTGCCCGCCTCAATCTTGAGGTGTTGTATCAATCGACGAGGTTCATCCGATAAGGCTCCCCCTAAATAGTGTAGCTTCAAAGTCGGGGTAAGGCTAGGCTGATTGTCCACCACGCTATCAAACTGGTCTATAAACTGATCTAACTATCGGGACGGCCATCAAACTTAGGTATAGGTAGGTCAGGTAATTTACTAGCCGGGTTATCAATAGTCAGGGATTTGTTCTCCTTGAAGGGGGTGCTAGTACGGGACGTCTCAAATTGGTGAGGTCGTATTTCGTCTAACTTAATTTTTAAGTCGTCTACTTTGTCCCTTACTACGCGCATCTCGTTCTTAACTTGTACATATTCTTGTTCATAAATCGCAGGATCGAGATTACCTAACAGCTTGGAACAAGCGGCAGAAAACTTATCGCACATTAGCGGCAGGTCGGAAAGACGCGCTCGCATACGATTGGAGGAAAAGGTCTCAAGAACTCGGTGGGAATCATCAACCCAGTCACTAATATAACGGAGTTCACCTATAGCTTCACGGTATTCAGCTGTATCCGTGTAAAGTACGGCCCTTACGGTCTCGTTGCCGGTTTCGGTATCCGACATTTTATTTACTTTAAATCGCAGGAAACAACGTAGGTAAATTAAACTCACAAAAGATTCCAATAGGATGCGTAAAGGAACAAATAGTAAGGGACGGCGCAGATGCACCGGGTATGGCAAACGTAACTCGTAAACAACTCGCACGCGGTCACGCGGTAATGGCGTGATCAATAGGGAAACAAAGCGCTCGCGCACCTCACTTGCACTCAAAGGGTAGGTAATTAACGCGCTAATCGATTTAATCGACACTTATGTAAAAGGGGTTGTACTCGAATGTTATTAAGGAATTTACTGTAAATAGGTTAGGTATACGACGAGACGTTTTGTTCAAATTACAAAGGAAAGTAGCGAATAAATAACTCTCAATTAAACAAATTACGTTACTAATAAGGGGTCCTAATAAAAAACTACGCTCTGCTACCAAAATGTTTGAGAGTTTAGGCAGTGGATTACACGTGGAGGGCGACAATGACAGGTGGAAAATCAGTCAGGTCTGAGCACTTATAGCTAGGTACTTGCCGCATCAGCTTTCAGGGTTCAGGTATCACTTCACAGGCCACAATCACTCGAAATGTCTGTAAGGAGCTTCAAAGGATACACACGCGGCGAAAGCACTCTGGTCAGTCTAGTACATGTGTCATAGGGAACGTCTCGACTCGATCTTCGGGGTTCTCACGGTACGTTTTAAACAAATAAAAATAAGGCAGGTATGCGTGTGAGTGTGCGCGGCGTAGTATCAATAGGGTACACAAACAAATCAAAATATTGTAGTAAACATTCTCTTTAGTATTTTGTATAAGTTTTTTTCCTTTTTCCTACTTGCATGGTACTCTTCCTGTAAGAAATCATTCTCTCGGTTTTTTTTATACTCCATTAGTAGTTGATTTCTTCGATTAATTTCACATATTATGTCTCGGTTGATCCAATCCTGTTGAGGTAGATTTAAAATCTTCGTTTTTGGTTCCTTGCTATGGATGATGTAGTTATTCAGGGTATTTTCAAAAGTAGTATAATCATCGTTAGAATCATTAAAACCAGTCTTTTCTACTGAAGCAAAGAGTTTCGTGTAATTTATTGATTCGTATCTGTGATAAATCCTTTTTGGTGGTTTTATTTTTTTTATTTCGAGATAAATCTGATTATGATCGGACATTGCAGATTATATTATTGCTAATGGATTTGCGTGTGGCCGAATCTCTTGTGCAATATTTTTTAGCAATTTTGTTTAGAATAACATGAGCAGTCTCACGCATTAAATCTTTATACTGTTTACTTTTCGTATCATTTACTAACAAATCAATGTTAAAATCTCCAAAAACGATTGCTCTGCTTCTTTCCTGAAGTTGTAAGTAGTAAGTTTGGAGAAAATTCTTGAAATTAGTGTCCCCTGGATTGTATATCGCTCCAACATTTAGTCCATAATTTTCCGTAGGTAATTGTTCCCATCAGAGTAAATGGACTCGGATAAGGTATGTTTAAGATTGTTATGCACAAATATCGAAACTCCACCACCCTTTGAATCTGTGCGATAATTATAATAGTGTGTGTAGTTCGGCAACTGGATTGCTATGGCTTGAGCTTCATTTTTAATCCAGGTTTCGGTAACTATAATCATATGGACAATTGTAGGTATTGATTTGAGAATACATTTGAGTTCATCTAGTTTTCCCTTTTTTCCAATACTGCATGCATTTAAATAAATAGAAGTCAGTCTTGCTTTGTTTGTCTGTATAGATAGTTGTGTAGTACTTGATAGGTATTTTTGCTTAGATTGTTATCCCCAGCAAGTTTTATTTTTCTTAGTTTTTTGGAACATTCTTAATAATGCATGGCGTTCCATTTATATATTTAATTGTTAGGTCAGGTTCACCTTTGGCTATGCGTTGTTGGAGTTCTTCTTTCAGGTTCCGGAAATATTTTTGTTGGGATGGTGTCTGGTCCAAGAAGATTTTTACATTGTCAGGCAATTTATCTTTATGGCGCAGCAGCTCTTTTGCAGTCTCTTTTGTGGCGTAAAATACCTTAATGTTGCGGTTTTTCGATGGAGTATATTTGCCCATTCGTATAACTTTTATAGGGTTGGGAATATCTTGGTTAACTGCAGAGGTAATTTTAATTATTTCTCTTTTATCACTTTCTATTCTTTCTGCGGCCTTGTCACATGCTGACTCCTGTATACCTGCGATTATTAAGTTCTTTTCTCTTTCATTTCGTTCTTGGACTTCGCGAATAAGGGTCTCATTTAAATGTAGTTGCGCTTCCGGTATAGCAGATGGTGTTCAATGAGGTTGGGTGGTTGAAGTAAGGTTAATTGAATCTGCAAACTTGGTTTCGAGATTTTTAATTTTATTCTCACTGATTTTTAACTTGTTATATAGTGAAGTGACTTGAGCTTTGATGATTTCCTGTTCCACATAAATGTTCGTTGATGTTGATTTAATTTCCTCTATTTGTATTTTCATTTCAGTAATGCTTTCCTTAATCAGAGTTGTGGTTCCCTCGTTAGCTAACTTGATTTCAGCAATTTCTGTTTTTACTTCCGTTATATTATCTTGCATTTTACCTAATATTTGCTCATTAGATTCTATATATTTTTCTAATTAAGAAGTTATACGTGTAATGTCTGCACGCATTTCATTTATTTGTGATGGACATTCACATTCATTATCAAACCGTTGTTTTCGTTTTCGAACTGTTATTAGAGAGTCCGTCTCCATATTAGTTAGCTTCGAAAGGTCGGGCTGCGATCCGCCGCAAGCAGTTTTGGCGGGAGAACGCATGAGGCTCATTGCGTATATAAAGCTGAGTGTAAGCGAGCAAAAAATAGCAACTGTTCTGCTTCCGCGGGGGTGCTTAGAGGGGTCACGCGTGCACTGCTGGCCGGCCGATGTTTGAGTCCAAGTGTGTAACAACTCATGTGACGTATTGGTAGCACAATGAAATGGTTTTCATATTCGATAGTGGTAGGTTCACTTTTAACTGGCACTGTTTACTTGTGTCGGGAATAAAAATTGCGACGCGACTGTACACATTGACGTTCGAACGACGACCATCATGTGGCAAAGACATCTGTACTTATACAGCCATACCTTAATAAAATAAAGGCTAAACTTTAAAAAAAATATAAAAATAAATACCCTTAAAATTTGGCACTGGACTCGTTTCAATTTGCCCTAAGATTAAATTTAAGTTCTTAGTCTCTCTCTTTTTAAGTTCTTAGTCTCTTCTCTGATAATTAAGAAACGTCAAATTAAGTGATGCGATATATATACATAGTATTTTTGCGTGTTTTTGTCTTAATCGAATGACTAATACTAAATTATCTATTGATTCTCAAAGTTTCTAACCAACTGACAGCTGTTTAGTCTGACATTTCTAAATTCATATAGTCTGCCTCTTTTCGTTTGTTAGGCAGAGAAAGGGAGAGACTGAACTTAATTTTAATCATAGATAGGGCACATTAGAAACGCGCCCAAAATTCACATAAAATGAAGTTGATGCCACTATCCACAAAAGTTTATCTATCCACTTTCATTTCATTGATTATTTTCAATTATTTGTAATATTGAATTTTTGATTACACTAAACCGTTAAAAATATATGGATGAATAGCAATAATAGGATTACGTTTTGACAGTCCTTAAAAAGTACAGTCGACCAAATTGAATCATGACCCACCTTATGGTCATTTTTCTACTGTCATTCTATACAAGTAAGTTAAAATTCGCTTGAACATACATTTCCTAGAAACGAACGTGTCATCATTTTATTAGACACTGACAGTCACTGACAAGGCTATGGTCGCTATCTGTACGAATAAGTTTGTATGAAAATCGGCAAGAACTTCATTTCTTGTGGGTAAGGGTTGCAATGCAACACACAAGTAGGTAGGTAGATATTCGGGATTCGGCACGGCCGGGCGCCAAGTCTGTATTGGGAACCAGTTTCTTTTATAAAAGTTCCAGTGGAACTTGTGTTTGCCATGATGAAATAAAACAGTATACTTAGTTAAAGAAAATAATATTTATTTTAAGTATATATTTAACAAGTGGCATTAAATTGGTAAAGTGAAAAGTAACCCGATTAGACGACAAATGTCACTTCCCCAATCCAAACACCACAAATTTTCATCTGGGGACCTAGACGGCCATGGAATAAGAGTGAATGCATCTTCATGCTAGGTAAACCAATTCGAGACAATTCTGGCAGTATGCACTGGACAGTTATCATGAACAAAGGAGACTACTGGCACTTCTTCACGCAAGTAAACTGTTCGCAAAGTCGGTAACATTGATTCTTCCATTAAATTGACATAGTTTATAGCGTTATGACGAGGAGAAATTTGAACAAGTTTTCCGACACTTCCGGCATCCATCCAGGCACACATGTTAGCTGAAATTCAGCTGGATAATTGGTTGGGCACAACGTGATCCTCTGTGTATCGCGTGTTATCGTAACGCCACGAAGTTAAGCGACCATGTTGAGACAAGCGAAATGATTTCTCGTCTGTAAATATGTTATCCGTAATAGTGTTGCATTTCCGTTCTCTTCCGTTCCGTTCTTGATTCGACGAACGCCATGATTATGTCGTCGTCTGTCTTCGAGGGTACCCTCTTTAGCATGCCGGCTGATCCAGGTTCTGACTGTGTTCCGACTTATTCTTAGCTGTTTGTTCTGCCAAATTGGCCATTATAAGATTTGTTTGTAGATATTGACTTAGGTTTTTATAAAATTTCTGACTTACTAGTAGGTATACTTGACATTTGACACACGACGTTTTTTATTTTTTAAATTATAATACATTTTTCTTCGTAGTGAAAAGAGTTTGGATTATGGACTTATTTTAAATTCATATTAAGAGTGGTTTATCTAAAACATGTCTAGTGCAGTTATAATAAAGGTTAAACTTGCATAAATCTCTGACCCGTTATGACGCATTTTTATTCATATTTAAAACGTACTATGTGCAACATGCATGACAGCGAAGAAAACCTTACTACATTTATAAATGCAAAGGAATAATCGGCAAAGTGGGTCATGATTCAATTTGCTCGACTGTACGTCAACCGGCATACGGCACGAATGAATCCTATTAATAGTGAAACCCTATTTCTTGAAAATAACAGCATATTTCGAACACTCCTTTATTGATATTTCTGCAATTTTAATAGCAAAAAATAAAGAACTGTAAGTCGCAGCCGCCTTCCTATTTCCAAGTTGATAATGTCGAACTGCAGGGCAAATACCTCCCAACTCTTTTCCCTCTCTCCACAATTTTGGGCAGCTGTTCCTACGCTTTTTACTTGCTAGGTACTGTAGACGTTTGGAGCTACGCGTAAAACCTCTATGTCTCGCTCGTTCGACTCTTCGATGTATAAATAAAAAGAAAGTTTCTTTGTACGTCAATTTTGAAATAACGTCAGATAGATTTTGGAGTTGTTTGGAAAAGATCAAGTCGATGTCAAAAAATGTTACATTGATAAAGATTTTATCTGTAAAAGTAAAATGAAGAAATAAACAACTGGAAAAAAGATAAGTGTTTTTAGTGTTATATAGTTAAATACAATTTCTCGAGTATATAGATACTTTCATAGGATATAGGGACTTCGCATCCAGAGGAAGTTCTAGAGTAGTCATGCCAACGCTTTCTGACGATGATGTAATGTTGATGTATGTAATGTGCTAACATATACACACACACAAACACAGCCGCACGAGAGCCAACCCCAATTTGACCTTAAAGCCTATTTCCTACGTAATAAAAGTGGTTTTCGCAGTTGCCATGGGAAACCTGACCTGTTGCCGAGCATACATTAACCGTAAGATACTTACCGAGCCTGAACCTGCCGAGGTAGTATATCTGGAAGGTCATAACGAGGCACGTGACGAGGTGCAGTGCCGTGAACGCGATCCAGAAGTATAGATTCGCGTTCAGCACGCCCACAAGGCCTGGGGAATAAATCAATAAATTATTGCAACAACCACACCAATTACCTAAGCGTGAGCTTGTGCTATGGCGACTAGGAGATCAGATAAACATGAGTACTTATACAGTGTTATAATTATTTTTATAACTTAAGCAATCATTTTGAAAGTTTTTACGAAATCAAATTGAATTTCGCTCACAAAAATTAATCGACTGTGTCATCCGGTGGGACTCGAACCCACGTCACTTCGCTATCCGGGCGAGTGCTCTTACCAACTGAGCTTACCATCGTAACTGATGGTTAAATATTAGTAAAAATATTTCCATCGGATACATTCCCCAAGTATTGATGAAATCGAACGCCGGCTCACTGGCGTAGCAAGCACTTGCAAAAATTCGTCGGCTGACTAACGTCCTCCGTAGCTCAGTTGGTAAGAGCACTCGCCCGGATAGCGAAGGGACGTGGGTTCGAGTCCCACCGGATGACACAGTCGATTAATTTTTGTGAGCGAAATTCAATTTGATTACTTATATAGTGTGTCCGGGTTTGGACAAGCGATAATTTATGGGCTATTAATTCATCAAATGTTATCGACAAAAACCCCCATGTTGGGTTCTAACTCATGAACAACACATGAAAATGATTAATTTCATCATCAAACTACTGCAGCTGCTAGCATCAAAATTAGATATTCAAAATTATTAACCACAATAGAAGAAAAAATAATTTATAAGAAAATATATTTATTAATACATACATTTTTATTTTTTCATTTTTAATTTAACAATTTAAAATTTGATAAATTAAAGGCGCTTAAATTATCGCTAGTCGGAACCCGGACACAGTGTACGAGGGTCAAACTGAAAGTTCTTAGAACTGGCCACTTATAAACAATATAATAAAAAAAATATTCTAAAATTTGAAAATAGAACTCTTTGCCAATATTACTGAGTATATATTTCATTCATTTGTCATTTGTTTTACGACTTGGCGGCAAATTGAAAATTGTCTGTGTCACGTCAAAATGAATTTAACACGAGAAAATTTTCGTGCAATGATTTTTTATGACTTTCGATGTCATTTAAGTCAACAAGAAAGTTATGATAGACTACGATTGGCCTTTCACGATGAAGCCCCATCTCGTGCGACTGTTTACAACTGGTTTAATGAGTTTAAACGTGGTCGCACTAATCTCACTGATGATGTACGTGAGGGACGGCCTTCTACGGCGACGACTGAAAATAACATCTGTGTTGTGCGGCGTATGATAGAGACTGACAAAAGAGTGACCTATCAGCAGATTCGGACAAGCTTAGGCATCGGTATGAGTCAAGTGCACAAAATCCTCCACAAACATTTAGCGGTCAGGAAGCTTTGCGCCCGGTGGATACCTCATAATTTGACTAAGGCTCAAAAACTCCATCGTGTGGATTGGTGCCGTAAAATGATTGAAAGATTTAACGGAGGTGACTCAAATGCTGTGTTCGACATACTAACAGGTGACGAAAGCTGGATTTACTGTTATGATCCTGAAACCAAAAGACAATCTGCTCAGTGGGTGTTTCCTTTCGAGGAGTTGCCAACTAAAGTGAAGAGAGATCGAAGTGCGGGAAAAAAAATGGTGGCCTCGTTCTTTGGAAGGATAGGTCATTTCGCAACAATTGTGTTAGAGGATCAAAAAACAGTTTCTGCAGAATGGTACACTACCAATTGTTTGCCACTTGTCTTGGAAAAAGTTCGAGAGAAACGACCTCGCAGTAGGATCCTCCTTCACCACGACAACGCCTCGTCGCACACCGCCAAGCGAACGATCGACTATTTGGCGACATCAAACGTTGAATTACTGGGTCACCCGCCGTATAGCCCCGACCTCGCGCCTTGTGATTTTTATTTATTTCCAAAAATTAAAGGAAAACTTAAAGGAAAGCGGTTTATGAATGCTGAAGAAGCGGTGGCTGCGTATCGCGATGCCATTGAAGAGACCCCTAAGGACGAGTGGGCAAAGTGCTTTTCCCAGTGGTTCCATCGCATGCAGCGGTGTATTGACGTCAATGGACAATATTTTGAAAAGATATAATAAAACTAATAACTGGCTAATGTAATCAGTTTTTGATTTTCTAAGAACTTTCAGTTTGACCCTCGTATATGTCGCAGTCATCTGGTTGGATCTCCTATTTGATTGAATGACTTGCGCGTTCATTGAATGACGACATTGAATTGAATGAATAGGCCGAACGTTGATTGAACAAGCGTCACTCAACGTCCCATTAGTTAGCGGATTGTAACATAGCTCTTTGAATAGAGCGGACGTAAATTCAGTCAGGTGATTGTAATTTAAAAACAATACAATAAAACTGATCCTGTGATTATAAATTTTTAGTTTTTTTTATAACCTAAACCCTTATTTCACAAGGTAATAAAGACTTAAGTTAACAAACTTTGGAGTCTCAGAGACTCCCATATTTGAATAAATTACTTTTGAAAAAATATGATAAATTGTTAGCCTATCTTAAGAATTAAAAATACAATATAAAATCATAATAAGGTGTGTTATGTATGTCATGTCAACATTAAAGTAAGTTAACTTTTAAGTTGCGAACTTATGGTCACCCTAACCAAATATTACAAAGTCGGCTATATCCCATTCAACGACTATGCTAAATGACGTTCAGTCAAGACGTTGAACGTTACATTATACAACTTGACGAGTTGTCCTTTAGTCATTCAATTAAATGTCGTGATTCCATGAACGCGCTAGTCATACAATCAAATAGCAAATTTAACCAGATGACTGCGACATATATACAGGGTGTCTCGTAAATGACAGATTAACCTTTAGGTACAAATACTTTACATCATCCCTATGATATGCCAAAAAAAAACAAGTAAGTGTTACAATTTTCGAAATACAAATATATATTTTTTTAATTCAAATTACTTTGTATGAGTACTTCTACAAATAATGACATAAGTCTATTTCTATTTTAATACTCGTGAATATTCCAAACACCGAACTCAATACAAACTTTTTACTAAAAATAATACTAAGGCTCCCAAAAATAATAAAAACTAAAAACCAAAATCTCAAAAATGTCAGCACTTTTACTTACAATTTTTGGCATCTAGTAGAATGTGATGTAACTAATCAGTACCTAAAGGATTATCCTTTATTAACGGGACACCCTGTATATGTATTATGGGTAAAACAAAAAAGGTGCACGGTAGCAATCTCGTAAATAAGTATTCAAAATTTTAACACTTTTTACAATGCTTACCGACGAATATAATAAGCGCTAGCACGCCGAAGGTGGCGTGCGCGCGCGCGTTGATGTCGGGGTGCCGCGACTGGTAGATCTTCACCATGCACAGCACCGACGTCACGTACATGAACGACGTGTCTGTGACAGATAGAAAACATGTTTTTTTTTTTATTTATTGAAAACTGCCACACGGTAGACCCAGTAGACCGGTGGCGTGACGAGCTAGACTAATATAGAGGAGACTGGGAGGCAGTGGCCCAAAATCGTGCAGTGGAGAAAGGGTAGGGAGGCCTTTGCCCTGCAGTGGGACACGACAGGCTCCTAATAATCAAAATAATATTGAGGACAAAGTTGAGTGCACCGTGACAAAATATTGTTTTATTTTATTTATTGAGGACAACAAAGCGTACCATACCCAATATTTGAAATATCATTTTATAGTACTCCTTTAATTATAGGCTTCCACGACGTACAGAAACATTATGACTTCTTAACCCTTAAATACATAATTTTCCTAAATATTAAGTGTTATAAGCAGAGGTCGGAATTAGGTAGAATTATTCATGTATGTACGTACACTGATTTCATACAGCGAAAGAATAAAGTGGATATGCCTCAAATCCCGATATTAATTTTAAAGAGCAGAAAAATCCCGTGATTTTTTTTAGTAAAAAATTATTTACTTTTACAAAATTTAAACTACTGCACGCGCGACGTTGCTAAACTTACATCATCGGATGTCTAAAGTTGCAAAATTCCAATACGCACGATGTTTCCACAGTTGTACTTCGCACAACATAGCTTGTGAGAACAAAAGAATACAATAGCGGAAATGCGGAGCACTCCGCGCTTTACGGAATGTACTAGATTTTGTCTCTTTCTACCGCATTCAAACTATCTATTTTCAATAAATCGGTTTACTTATTCACACAGCTCATTCGCTTACCTCGGTTTGTCGCATGCGCTCACTTGTTTCCTATTGTGTTTTGTGTGGTTAATCCTGTTTGAACCTGGCTTATTTACTGGATTCTGGACTCTACTTAATACGGGACACGGGATTGTCCATTAGAAATCCCGGGTAGGTCCACATTAATATCAACATTTCGATGCAAGTACATAAATAACTCTACCTAATTCCGACCTCTGGTTATAAGTTTCTCTACGTGCCATAAGCTAGCCACCTGTGGTAAGAGGTTCTAGAAGACGGGACTATAGTAAGCAATCTCACCAAATTGTAAGTTCATGCTGTTGGGGCAGACAGCAGCTCCCAATCTGGATCTAAAAGATGGCAGAACGTTCTATAGGTAAACAACGTTAAGAAATCTCCCCGAACTGGCATTTCATGCTGTTGGCAGACGTGATAGCAAATTCTCCGTCTAATAGATATCTAGTAGTTTTTTTTTTAATACTAATACGTAAACTTACCAAACTCATATTAAGACGGAAGTTTCTCACAGACTAGCGATCCCCAGATCATTCTGGCAAAGGATTCCCAAATATTTTTGGCCAAATTTCTTGTCTTATCCAAATAGAACTGATTTATCTGATTTCCATAGTCAAATCATTTTCAAAATCCTATCTTTAGTTCATCTTTTCGTAATAATCCAAAATGATAACCCCCCAAAAAATTATGGACTCGTGGTAAACCGATACACTTTGGGAATCCCTGTTCTAGAAGGTTCAAGAAGATGGTTGTAGTAAGCAAACTCAGCAACTGGAAGTTCATGTTGTAAGGGAGACAACACTCCAATGTGTCCTCCTAGGTGATTATCGAAGATTCTAAAAGAGGGAACAGGAAGCAGTGGAATAGTAAGCAAACTCACTTACTCACTGAATAATCTTACTACTCGTATTCGTGGCAAACGACAGCTCAAAGTTTTCTTCAGAATGTTCCAGAAGTTAAGACAACGGTACACAAATTCGCCTGCCGGATTCAAATTCACTCACCAGGTCCTACCTAATCTGATTCTAGAAGGAGGCAGAAGGTTCTAGAAGAAGGGGCTAAAGTAAACTGCGGGATAACCAGCTCCTTCTGCAGGACTAGAGAACCTTCTACAAGCTGGCAATGGTAAGAACACTCACCGAACTGGAAGATCATGCTGTTGGCAGACGTGGTAGTAACACCCAGCCCAAATTCTTCGTCTTATAGGTACCTAGCAGAAATTTTGAGAATACTAATACGTAAACTCACCAAACTCATATCAAGACGGAAGCTATAGCGTTCCCCAGATCTTTCTAGCAGGGATTCCCAAATATTTTGGGAAATATTTCTAGTCTTTTCCAAAATGAACTAATATATCTGACTTCCATAGTCAAATTACTTTCAAAATCCTATCTTTAGTCACAGAATAAGTACTAGTACTTCGTACAGAAGTATGACTTAGCAATTGTATTAAAAAAAATGTCTACTCAATGTCATCAACAATATGGCGTAATTTAGTTCGCCTCAGAGTCAAGCACATTTTCGTGTAGACACCTACAAAACACCATTGCAAGATAATTTCATACTTTTTGCTCTGGAATATGATTCATAATACACTAAACCTATACAGTGACGTAATATCACGCCACGCGATAGGGTTGACTGCTACGAGAAGCTTCTAACGCCATCTAGCGCCTCTTTCTAGTACTTTATTCATTCTCGTCCAGCCAGCAACGTAGCCGCGCGGCCGCCGGTGAATAAAACGCGCGAGCGTGTCGCTGGCCGGTAGCGACACGCAAGTTGCGTGTCGCTACCGGTTTTAGCCCCGTTTCTGTCGTTTCTGTCGTTTTAGCCCCTAAGTAAGGGTCGCCGCGCGTAGGTACGTTTTTGCTACCTACGCGGGGAGATACACAGGCCTGCTTTAGTTCATCTTTTCGTAATAATACAAAATACGTACCTCCCAAAAATTAATGTCGAATCCTGGTCAACCGATACACTTTGGTAATGCCTGTTGATGATAGAATGTTCCAGAAGTTGAGACAACGGTACATAAATACACCGAACTAGAAGTTCATGCTGTTAGTGTAGACAGCAGCCCATATCTGGTTCTAGAAGGGGCAGAAGGTTCTAGAAGATGGGACTATAGTAAGCAAACTCACCGAACTGGAAGTCCATGCTGTTGGGGTAGACAGCAGCTCCTAACCTGGTTCTAGAAAATGGCAGAAGGTTCTAGAGGAAGGGACTATGGTAAGCAGTCTCACCGAACTGAAAGTTCATGCTGTTGGGACACACGTGGTAGGCGGCGGAGAGCAGCCCCTCGCTGACGAGCGCCACGCCCATCGCGTACAGCAGACCGAAGTGCTGCGGAATGCCTAACTCCTTCTAGAATAGAAGAGAACAGAACTTGTTGAGAGAAGGAGTGATTTAAGCTTAAGACCTACTCAACGATACCCCACACGATGAGGTGGACGACGAAAAAAAATCATCCCTACTTCACATGTCAAGATTAGTCAGAGGCCCTAGGGCGGCTTGATAATCTATAATTAATCTTACTTAAACTACACTGGACTGAAATTACTTTCATTATTGTATTGTTTTACATTTTACTTAATATTTAATTTGAAAAATTGTAAAAAGAAATCTTATATTTAAGGTGTAAATGTCTCACAAATACAAATGCATTTATTTGCGTAAGTTTGGGTATACATTAAGGTCTTACATATTTGGGTATACATATTTATTGTTCCTCATATTTATTACTAAAAATACTATTGCATGCAAATGATGTTGTGAAAACTAAGGGTATCATTCTAGTTAGATTAGTTATTCGCTTTCAAGCTTTTTGGTAATTGTTTTGAATGTAACCTGTAATGTTTTCCAAATAAAATAAAAAACATCTGACAGTAAGGTTGTTCACTTGCCTTACAGACATCCCTCCACCAATCCGCGCTGAGCCCAGGTGAAGGAATATGGCTCGTACCTCCTCATAGTTGAGGTGCCTATGCCTAGCAGTGGAATCTTTATATTCTTCTAAACAAAAAAATACTACTACCTAAATAAAAAAAAAACACAGTTTTATTTCACTACTTTGTCGGCGTAATTAATACACATACATAATTACAGCTTTCTAGTACTAACGGTCTCTTAGCAAAACCACAGAATAAGTACTAGTACTCGGTACAGAAGTATGACTTTGCAATGAAATTTAAAAAAAAATCTACTCAATGTTGTTAACGATATGGTGTAATTCAGTTCGCCTCTGACTCAAGCACATTTTTGTAAAGACACCTACAAAAATACATTGCAAGATAATTTCATTCTTATAACTCTGGAATATGATTCATAATACACTTAACCTATTCAGTGACGTACTATCACGCAACGCGATAGGGTTGACTGCCACAAGAAGCTACTTACGCCATCTAGCGCATCTTTCTAGGACTTTATTCACGCTCGTCTAACCAGCAACCTAGTGCCGCGCACCGCCGGTGAATAAAACGCGGGAGCGTGTCGCTGCCGGCTAGCGACACACAACTTGTTAAGGCCCTTACCAAGGGGTCGCCGCGCGTAGGTACGTTCTTGCTACCTACGCGGGAAGATACACAGGCCTGACAAAACCTCGGACAGACACACGGACCTGACGAAACTATAAGGGTTCCTTATCAGGACTACGGAACCCTAAAAAACGTAAAAAATTGTTTGGAAAAAAAGCAGTACGTGCAAGTTTCATTCGTTTCCAACATTAAAGAAGTTTAAATAGAAACCAAAAATTCGCACAAGGGTAGAATTTGAACCCACGTCCTTTGGCCTTCTTTGGCTAACTGGGCCAATGCTCTTACCAACTGAGCTACCGTGCAGTTCATCCACCAGTGCGAAATTCTTGGTCTCTTTTGAATACGTCATTGCGTGAGTCGTGACGTCAGCGACATCTACCTGTGCTGTATTGCAACAGCTGTTGCTAAAGTCACACAATGACGTATTCAAAAGGAACCAAGAATTTCGTACTCGTGGATGGACTGATATAAGAAAGATCACTGTGAGTGTTAAAAATATTATACACAAGTGCGTAGAATTATCCCTACAAAGTTAAGTTAGTACCTGACTGCAAATTCTAAGCAAGCAAACAAAGCATTTTCAATTTAACCGGGTACTAGGTCCATTTTTTTTACGTAAACTACCAAGAGGTTTTATGCCGCTGAAAATACATTTATATTTTGGAATAATAGTATTTACCAAGGGGGTAAAGTGATGTCTTAAGTCACGGGCGTCATCTTGAATCTTGAGCGTAACGAAGGATTCGAGAGTTAACTCCAGAGCGCAGCGAGGGAGTTTAGTGTTGTAAAAGTAGAATCCTGAGTGGAGCAAGGGATTTAAGCTCGCCTAAGACGAAGACATCTTTATGCCCGAGGAGAATACTCTGCTTTTTGCTTTTCACACTTCCTACGAGGCATTAAAAAATATGTACTACAAAAAACGTATTATATCTATAAGTAAATATCCTTTGACTTTTCTGGCAGTAAATTATTACTATTAACAATGTCAGCAGCTTTGCATCTAATGGACTCCGGTGTCATAAACTTCGTCACTCTACAGTTTTACGAAAACATTAATTGTAATTTCTTAAAATACATAGGTTTTTTTCTTTATTTATTTCTTTTTTTAGAAACGCGCGTTGTTTTTTTCATTCTATTCGTGCTTATATTCTTGGCTGCCAGGTTCAAATTTCAAATATGTTCTCTTTGGTGCGGGACGGGCTAGTGTAATCATGCCTACGAACTCTTATTCGAAATTCAAATCACTTTGCCTTCCTAGGGGCGTAATGAAATTTCATACAACATTACGTCCCTAGGGATGCAATGACTCACTTTGAGTCAGGTTTACTTGATGTGTAATTGAACATTACCGAGTAGGTAGTGTGAAAATATATTAAACGTGTCCCTAAATAAGGTGAAAGAACATTTTTTTTTCTTATTGCACAAACAGAGTACAAATGGCGGACTTAATGTCTTAAGGCATTCTCTGCCAGTCAACCAGTGGGTGAGGCAGAAATAGTCGTGGCGGCGTAAAAAGAACAACATACTAATTATTTATTATTATCAAATTATTTATAACTCACAACAATTTGTTATAAAATAAGTATTTGCATTTATTACTAAAATTATAATTTTGAAGTAGGCTGTATGGCTATATGTAACCAATATACATTTGGCGCGTGAAAAAAAAACTTCCTCCTTATTTTTTGTATAGCATTTGTTGCTGTGCGTGTAGTAAATAATTAGGAATTTTCCTAGTGTCAAAAATCAGTACTTAAAAACGCGCTAGATGGCGTAAGCGTTGAACAACATAAGTCATGTAGATTTTTATTTATGAAAAGGACTGGTTTTGGCACTGATCATGGTATATTGTTCATATTTTCGTATCACACGTCATCATCCTCCTATCGTTATCCCGGTTGTGCACTCGCACGCGAGGGCCCAGGGTCCACTGACCATGATCCAGGATGTGGCAGATCAGGTAATTACAGTGGAGCGACTGCCATCTGACCCTGTTGCCAGAGGAACCTAACCAGTTTTGGATCATTGTTACACATTCAGTCGCCTGAATGTGCAGGTTTCCTCACGATGTTCCCTCACCGTAAGAGCATCGGTTAGTAAAACAACTAATGTACATAATGTTTTCGATTCACGCGTACTAACAGGTAATTTTTTAACAATAAAGTGATTAATTTCATCCAAGGCGTTTTATCCATTTCAATTTATTTTAACTACATTTGGAATCTCGCTTATTTTTGATGGTAGTAGTAAGCTTCATATAGCCTTCGCTTCTAAGTATATGTATATATTTTTCTTGTCTTCTAGCTACATATCTGTGAAAACTAGTGGCTAAATGTTAATTATTTTGTAACTTATATTGATTTGGTAAAAGGTATTTGGTTACCTTGACAATAAAATTTAATAAAAACTTAATAATCCGCTTTGTTTCAACACCCCCCATATTTCAAAATTGAAGTCAGCCTATATATATAGATCCCACTGCTGGGAAAAGGCCTCACCTCAACTATGAGGAGGAACGAGCCATACTTCACCACGCGGGCTCAGTGCGGATTGGTGGAGGGGTGTATGTAAGGCAAGTGACAAACCTTACTGTCAGAAGTTATCAAGCCGCCCTAGCGCCTCTGACTAGGCCTTACGACTAATACCAACAGATATTAGCCGGGACCAACTGCTTAACGTGCCTTCCGAAGCACGGAGATGCTTGTCATGGACGTCACTTAAATGGTCGGGATGGTCACCCATCCAATCACGACCGCGTTGTGGGTTGCTTAGCTTTTGGTATCAATACCAAAGCGCTGCCGCTACTGCGCTACAAGCACCTCCTCACCATTTCAACATACCTCATAAGAATTCCTGTTCGCGTACCGCTGCTGCCGTCTCCTGACTTGCAACAGGAATAACAATCCAAGTAGTACGTAGCCAAGGTTAGAGTACACGTGGTTGAAGTCTGATAGCACCAGGAGGGGATGGGCGCATAGGAAGTTGAAGTAGCATAGATCCTGGTTGCCTGATTGGTTTAGAAGCTGCAAGAAACAAATTGATAACGTAAGTAAATTTTGCACACAGACTGTGCCGTCCAGTGGGACTTGAACCCATGAGCCTACGTTATCAGCATTACGATTCACTAAGCAAATGACAACGCTGTCATCGAGAACGATAAGATAGTTTGACGATTTTCTTTTACTTCAACATTGAGCAGCGCCTTTGGAACCGTCAAGCTATTCTGAAATTCAAGCTCGACGTCGAACACAGCGGTGATGTCGCCGTCAGTAAATCGCCCCCCAGGGCAAATGCTCTTCCAAGTGAGCTACGGTGGACGTTAGTCAGTTGAAGACATTCTGTAAGTGCATGCTGCGTCAGTAAAATTAAATTATAAAAATAATTATATGATAACGGACTGATTGAGAGTGATTGAATCCTCACAGACACTATTATAATATGGCCAAATGAAAAAAGTTTAATATTTCTTTTCCTTTTAATTTTTTTTTTTTTTTTCTATTTGAGAAAGAGGCAAAATTCAAAAAACGTCAAACTGTTGTTTTTTCTTTATTTACACTTACTTTTTTGCATTTTTCTGTTTAATTTTAGAATTTTTTATTTGAAAAAAGAGCTCTAAATCAATTGAAAACCCTAGCACTAAAGTGTATCTAAACTAAAGCGATACTTAAGCGTCACTTACCCTCTGATATGTGACCACTAGCTGTATGACAGGCAGTGTGTAGAACACTGCAACTGTCAGTACATTCCATAGGTACATCTTGGATCGGGCAGACAAAACCCGGGGGCGGCATCTGTATCACAAATATGCAGGATGTATTAGTGGAGGCAGTTATGAAGTTGACCTTCTTTCTATTAAGCTTAATTTATTAATTATTTATTAAACATGTCGTAGCCGGTCATGAAAACGAACACTAAACGGAACGCAAGCGCGCCCCCTAGCGGCGTAGGCCACGCAACACTAAACTCTGTTCAAGTGAAATTCATCGTTCTCGTCGCACGATCCCTATGTCTGCCCACACGCTGTTGGAAGGCTCGAGCCCAAATCCTGACGCCAGCCCCGACAAACATAATATGTGATGAAGCTCATCATCATCACATATTATGTACCTTGAGGATTGCTAAGCATTCTTAGTCCGGGGGCGAGAAGAAACATGCGGCAAGCATCTTTGTACCCCCCTCCCCGTACAAAGACGGCCAACACCCTTCAACTTTTAAAAATAATAATAATGTCCCCCTAGCCGATTTCGACTACGGCGGCCTGTCTTAACAGAGATTAGCCAACTGCGCGGGACATATTATAGTGCACAAGTGTGTGCGCAATACACAGGTGCACTCTCTGTTCCTTCACTCTCATAATTCGGTGAGACGGCAGTCCGACATGACCGTAGAGAGATCAGGCGCAGGACCAACGGCTTAACGTGCGCACCGAGGCACGGGGGTGTTAACACCACCAACTTCCTGACTCCGGTGCTGTGTCTGAGTAATTCGACCGACGACCGTCTTGGTGTAGTCGTTTGCGCACCGGAGTTCTAAACCAGGCGGTTGCGGGTTCGAATCCCGCAGGGGGCAAATGTTTGTGTGATAAGCACGAGCATTTGTACCTAAGTCATGGATGTTTATATGTATTTAAGTATTTCTATCCGTTGTCTTAGTCACCATAGCACAAGTTCACGCTTAGTTTGGGGCTAGGTAATTAGTGTGTTTAAAAAAAATTCAAGACAGAAAAACCCAAACACTCTCAGCCCGACCCGGGATTAGAACCCGGGACCTCGTGGATAGTACCCAGCGTGCTGACCACTAGACCAACGAGGCAGTCAAACTTTTTTGACTTTTGAAAAAACCTATGCGTGTCCAGGGCTAAGCAAATCTGGTATCAGGGGCCCAATTCTCGCGCCTTCGATATTATATCACATACGATATTTATCGAAGAAACAAGGCGGATATCAAACAATTGTTATGTTGCGTATTCTCGAAGTATGAAAATGTCGGATATTTTTATCAGATTTTGTGATATCCGCCATGTTTTTTCGACAAATATCGTAAGTGATATAATATCGAGGACGCGAGAATTAGGCCCCTGGTATTCTTAAAACCGAAGGCGTAGAAATCATTGCTGGTAATTATATTTTAAGTGTTTTATTGTAATTTTACAAGGAAAACGTAAAACGTCGAAAATCTCGGTTGCAGATCTCTGCTTTGAGAGCTTATATTTTTTGTATAGTGATAAAAAATATCAAACAAAAAAACTGTGATAAAGCACATTTTATTTTACACAGATTATAAAAATACATACTTTTAAAAATATCTTTTGCAAAAAGACGGTGAAACCATTATAAACAGCAGTTCTGAACAAACAAATCCCTCACTACGGATTCTCGCACATTTGTTGCAGAAAAGCAGCCTTAAGGTATAAGTTCGTAGCCGACCCCATGTCGCAGCGCCGGACCTCGTGTCGACGCGACATGTCGCAACCACACGTAGCGACGTCGTGTCGCTTTAGTCATGATTCCGAGCCCGACCGCAGCAAATGACAGACCGCAGCGCCACTCACTCCACAGAGTCGGCCACCTACGCAATGAGCTCTATATAAAAGTACTCGAACTATCAATAACTTTATCGACTACTTAAGTACTCGATACCATATAATAATGCCATATAATGATTGAGGTCGCTCACAGCGCCACCCTATCGGACATACTGGAAAAATTCTTAAATGGGCCTGGCAAAAAAAAACGAACGAGGTGAACTTTGACGTGTCAGTCACACATGAAGTATATGTTTTATATCAAACGTCAATGTTTAACGGATCATACATTGATTAAATGTCAGACCGACATAATGCACCAAATAAATTGTCGTTCAATGTAAGTTATATTATTTTTTCCTCTATACAGTTTAAGGCTTTTCACCAAAGAACTTTGCCGTTCTTCTTTCATCTAAATCGATTCAGTGGTTTATATTTTGTACGCCTTTGTTCGTCAAACAAGGACTGATGGCTACAGTCATGACAACCGATTAATGTCAGCCAGAGAAAAAATAATACCGGCCCCCTAAGAATCAGAAACAATGCAGTTTCTGAACCAGCCATGTTCCAGTATTCGTACCATGATCCTTGAATTAGCAGGCCCGAAGTGGAGCAGATTGTGTTAACCTGTCACCAATCGAATAAAATGAAATAGATATATGTGGATGTATAGCCCATCTCGCTCTCTTATCTTGTAAACCTATCACCTTGTGTACGCTCATAGTAAGAGTTCAAGCTATCTTAAAGTTGGTTAGTTTCTGATTGGTGGCAATTTATTTTGGATTTGGATTTGAATCTGGATAGTTATTTTGTTGATAGTACGGGCCCAGATGTTAAATAGTCATAGACAACGGGCATAGAGAATTTAGGGCTGCATCACGCTGACATGTGAGCTCATAGCTTATATTTTAGTCTTTGGTGAAAAACCTAATATTATTAGAGGAAAAATATAACTGTCACCTATGATGGCTGACATTGAATGACAAAAAAATCGGAAATAAAATATGACTAGCGGTTTCCCGCGACTTAGTCTGCGCAAAGGTTGAATTTACCATACAAGTTTTCACCCTCATTAATAATGATTTCTGGGATAAAAATGTCAATCTTACTTATGTCGTTTTTCGGGACTCAAACTATCTCAATACTAAATTTTGTCTGGATTGGTTTCGCGGTTTAAGCGTCTCGTGAAAAGCTAAGAGACAAATACACTTTCGTATTTAAAATATTAGTATGGATTTGGTGTGACAGATGTCGGCGACACATCAGATCCACAAATTAGAAAGAATATGAGTACTGATCTGCGGTCGAGCGCCAGTGTGGTCTACCGCTTGACGACGTGTCGCTAGCTTCATGTCGCGAGCTACGAATGGTATTTCATAGAAATACATAGAAACCAGTAGTGTCGCGTCGACACGTGGTTTGACGCCGCGACGTGTGGTCGGCTACGAACTTATACCTTTAAGGTGCGTGTTAATAAGGATAAAATATGCTTACCTGGCCAAGTTGGCGACACACAGCTTGCCTCCCATCCTGTATACGTCTTTCTCAGTATTGGCATCGTCGAGCGTCGAAAAATCTGATTCAGTGTCTGATGATGAACTGCATTCCGCTGTAATAGAAAGATGTATTATTCAATGACAGTGTATTAAAAAAGAGGTAGACATATCTAGCGTTGCCGCACTATAAATAGTGATTTTAATATTGAACTTCGATACTATCGAAAGATTGCTGTGTATCGATAGTATTTATTAACGGAGCTATCGATACTATCCGATAGCCTATCGATACTATTGCTTTTGCCTCAACTATCGATAGTCTATCGAAAAATTATCGATAGTGGACTATCGAGCGTTAAAGCTAGACATGTCATTTCGTACTGCGCAGCTATTTGAATTTGATGCGCCCAGCACACGTTCGTTATGTGTCATATGACATATGTGTACGAAATTTAAATGCAAAATTGAGCAAATTGCTCAATTTGTGGCAAGCAATTTCCGCGCGCTAATGACACATCTTTCTATGCTGTTTTTAAATGCACTTTCGTTGATATTACTTAGGTAGTAGGTATGTATGTTTATTGATCTGTTTCACTCGTTTTGATTATTTCAATTCAATCCTAACAGCGTACAAACGTTTATATGTAAAAAATGGTTTAGCAGCTTTTATTGCTCCGTGCCACTTCCTTTTAACAAGAAAAATAAAAATAAAATAAAACACGACTGCGTTAAAACTAAATTTAACTAATAAGTACATTTATCACGTTTTACAGGTATAAAACCCGCTTAACATGCATACATACATGAACTCTGAAAACAATTAACTTGTTTTAATGGGCACTCGTGTAAAAATACAATTGTTTTTCTTTTACCTAAAGGTTGTTTGGAAGAGACCGCTAAAATAATACTTCCGTTTTTTTTTTTTTTGTATCCTTGTTCTTAATTGTACATGAAAGAATATACACGCTGAAATTTTAATGGTTGTTTTCCCGCAGTAAAATTAGTGCATTGCCTAGTGCGTAGAGCTTCTTTTGCTTTAAGCATTGATTTCGTGCGGCTAGCAGTACCCAAACACGTCAATTTTCGCTAAAGAAACTATCGTTTCTCATGTTTTCGAGTTGAGGATTATTTTTTGATTACTTGAGAACAAAAATATTTTTAGTTTAAAAAAATATCTCGCTTGATTCGATAGTACTACTAAATCGTTGTGCTGCGGGAAAACAACCACTAAAATTTCAGCCTGTATATCTATTTATCTACAAAAATAATTATCAACATAAAGGAACTATAAACTACAATTATGTATTAACATTTGTATAACAAAAATCATCAAACATGATCCAAAATCGGTCAGGCTCCCCTTAACATAGTCACGAAGGTCAGATGGCAGTCACTCAAATGTAATTACCTGATCTGCCACATCCTGGATCATGGTCAGCGGACCCTGGGACCGCGCGTGCGAGTGCACAACCGGGATAACCCTCGGGTGACGATGATGATTTTTGAAACAAAAATAAATTCATTCACTCATTCATTGATTCAATGCTCTCTAGCGCCAGTTACCGGTCCTCTGTTGCGACAGGTAGTCGTCCCCCGCGCCCCGGCGGCGCCTCGCACCCGACGACCCGCTCGCGTCGGGCTGGCTGTGGCCTATAGCGACTGGCGTGAGTCGCCCTTCTGCGATATTAAAAAAAAAATGTTTAAGTACCTTTACCATCACAAACAAAGAGATTAACTCCTATGCTATCCTCTTTGTTTGTCTGCAAAACAAACGAAAATAGACAGTTGCTAAGGAAATTGGAGAATACATTACAATTTAGTAGGGAAATTATTTGACGACGACTAAAGTTAGACGAAAAACCAGGTAGGAACCAGGATAGTTCCTTTAATTCGTATCATGGACCCGAAAATTATCAGGCCCGCAGCAGGGCAGTTTTGTTAACCTAGCACTAATCAGTCATACGAAATAGACATATAGTGAATTTATAGCACCATCTCGCTCTTACATCCTGTAAACCTGTCACGTTTTGAACGCTGATGGTACGAGTTTTAACTATACTAAAGCTGGGCAGTTTTCAGATTGTGGCAATAATAGTTATTTTGCTGATAGAACGGGCCAAGACCAAGCTGTCCCATTGCAACGCACAAATTTCGCCAAAAAATGGGCTTTTGGCAATTTTATGAATGAAAATTTAAACAAAGACGAAAACAAATGGCACAAAATGTTTAGTACTATTTGTTATCGTCTTTTTTGTATCGAGAAACAGGATAAAAGAGAAGGGGCTAGGGGTTTATTATCACTCTGTTGCAAACAATTTTGGATTGAAATAGTTTGAAAAAGTACCATTTTACAGTATAAGTTTCCCTGTTAGGCTGGCCATTCACGGCCAGTTAAAATGATGATCCCACTCACTGGTTTAAACCAAACGTCAGGATTTCATTCAGTGTTACCGGAACGTGGCCAATGTCCTTAATTTAGGCTTTGTACAAGGGCAAAAAGGGTGGGAAGGTCTTTGAACTAGTAAAACATGGTCAATTTTGGAAAAATATGTAATCTATGAGTTAATCCGCGGTTTGCTGGCAATTCAAAAATTTTCAACTGATGATTTCGTACACACGGTTAAATTTTAGACTGACAGTGAATGGTGAGCTTCGGCAACAAATGAAAACATTAATTTACATGTGAAAACCCCATAAGACCCGCGGTCAGCTTGATAACAATAAAATTTCTATTGTGTCTGGAAACATTATAACGTGAAGTTAAATCAAATTTCACTAACAAAAATTAATCGACTGTGTCATCCGGTGGGACTCGAACCCACGTCCCTTCGCTATCCAGGCGAGTGCTCTTACCAACTAAGCTACGGAGAACGTTAGTCAGTCGACGAATTTTTGCAAGTGCTTGCTACGCCAGTGAGCCGGCGTTTTATTTTTGTAAGTGAAATTTGATTTAATTTCGTAACAACTTGCAAAATGATTGCTTAAGTTATAAAAAGTATATAATTATACGTGAAGGTTTTAATAGTTTCATAATCAGCTAGCCATACCCAATGGTTCCCCATGGCAAACTGTCAAATTAGTTCCTTATAGAGGGCGCCAAATGTTTGTTACTTAGGAACTGTCAAAACCCATACAAATATTTGTTGTTTTGTTGTTATTAGTTAGTATTTTTTAAAATGGGGCGCTGTGCAGCTATGGGGTGTGGTCAAATAGGTTCCTACAAATTCCCCAGTAATCCACAGCAAAGGATAAAAATGGGAAAGGCATTGAGAAGAGGAAACTTTAAATCAAGTGACTTTTCAAGGTTATGTGGCAAACATTTCGAAGAAACTGATTTTGAGACTACTTCTAAGACTACAGGTAGGTAAACAATGAAAGCTGAAGATACATAGTATTGTAACAAATACATTATGCTAAGCTTATATTTATGCTTTTAGAGGTTATGTGGAGTTTACAATTTTTTAACCTTTACAAATAATAAAACTGGTATTTTTGTACAAGAAGCTTTTAGTTTAGACTTTATTTTAACAAATTTAATCCTAGATTTGCTATGAAAACGTGTAAAAGTATAAAAAAACACTGTTATCTTACCTGTCGACTAGGTCAGCTTTTTTTCCTTTTAACGAAGCTCCACGTTTTCTCAATTCTTCCTTTAGCCTATCCACACGCCATCAGAAGGAATACATTGTAGTAAGTCCACAAAAAAAGGGTCTAGAGTCAAAAAAGTTCACAAATCCACAAAAGCAAAAAAGTATTCAGAGTAACAATATTTGACATGTAACAAACACACAGCGCCCTCTACCAAAAAGTTTTGCGTAATCTTCCCCATTCTTAACGTCTCGAGCCTCATAAGGACCCTGTTATCAATTGATTGCCTATTGCGTCTGAAAACATGGTAATATAAGTATTATATTTTGTTTCTAAATTTGAACAAGAAGGTTATGTCACCTTCACTATTGGCACTCTCGTTGACAACAACGACCGTTGCCGCCATCTGCCGCCGCTGGCACAGTATGACGATGATGAACGCCACGTAGAACGACAGGAAGAATCCTAAGGCCACGCCAGCGGCTATCAGGTATTCTTGGTAGGAGATAGTCTCTATTATTTTGAAGCTGAAACAAGGTAGGTAATTTGTGTCTCGTGTTTATTCAAAACTTCGAAGTTTTTAAAACACACTCGAGACAAAACGTAGCGTCCTCGAAAGTTTTTGTGTAACGATTTCTAGAAAAAATGAAAAAAATATACAGGTTGTCCCAAAAAGTATGGTAAAGCCGAAGCCCAGTGATAGAGCACCTCTTGGGGTACCCGAATCACCCCCATATATGTTCCGCGATTTCCCATAATATTTAGAGTTATAATTATTTTTTTGAATTATAGAGAATTTTCGATCTGAATCGATTTGAAGAAGCTGCAATAAAAAATCTTCAACTTTTTTTTTTTTTGTTATCTGATGGCCAAATTGTTTAGAATTTTCTACCTTGAGTCTTTGAAGGCCGTTTTTAGCCAAAAGTAGCCTATTCAGTGCTACTTTTTTTTAAATGATTATTAATTTGAGAGTCTGGATTTTTTTTGGAAATTACATACTTCAGAACCATAAAGTTTCGATTTTCAATTAAAGTTTAAATTTTAAACCATAATTCATCTAACGTAAATTTTACACTTCGCACCAACATTTTCGTAATTTACTTAGTCACGAATCTGATTATTTTAGACATCAAAGTACAACTCACGAAGATTTAGCTGCAATGAAGAAATCTCATAAAAAATAGTTGCAGAGTTTGAAAATTCAGAAAGAAGAACATTGAAAACTATGAAAAATCGCGGAACATACATGGGGGTGATTGGGTACCCCAAGTGGTGCTCTCTGGACTTCCGCTTTACCATACTTTTTGGGACAACCTGTATTTTATTTTAACTTAGTTTTTAATAGAAAAACACTGTATTTTTGGTCATTTAAAATTTCAAAACAGTTTTCTTGTAATAAAAAAACGGTGTTGTAGTATTATAATTTAGCGCAACTGGTTAGGAAGAAAAATGGAAGCACTTCCTACCGACCGGTTGGTATGGTCGGGGACCAAGGTCCATTGATCAAAAATTTCGCGGATTGCGTTGCGGTCTTCAAGCGCCATCTAGCTTTTTGAAGTCGAGTAAGGACGTTATATCTGTTAAAGTTGCTAGTGTAGGCGACAGTGATAAGACGTCGCCACAATAACAGAAAACTAAACATTTTACAGGGTGCCATCCTAAGACCCCTATCCTTCCTACTCACCTAAACTGTTTGACTCGGCCATCGTTAGTGGGGACGTACACTGTGTCTCCCCCCCACCCCCAAGCCGCCATCTTGGGGAGGGTGCTGTTGGTGGGGATGTGGTCGGAGCAGTCGTCGTCTGAGGTTTTGACGATGAACACTATGTAGAAACCTATGGGGAATGAGTCTTGCTGGAAAGAAAACATCAATCAATTTGTGTACTAAATAATTATATATTTTTTTATAATAAAATTAATATTTATTTTATGATAAAATATTAAAAATTGATATAATTTTTATAGATACCAAAAAATCTCACACGGTTCAAATCCTAATCCTATTAATAAGAAAGAACACTAAGTGTTAAAAAATATTACATACGGATTTAGTAAGTATTGGTGGTAATAATAAGGGTGACTTTAGTTAAAATTTTCTTAAAGAATTTAAAGAAAAAAATGTACTTAGTAAAAACCTTGGTCTTTTGGGCTAATATTTGTATATTTGGAATATTTAAAATAAGAATATTAAAGCTTACCGTCAAAGTAATGCCTCCACGTCTCGTCATCGTCAAGTAATACCCATCGTACAGAATATCTCGTTCATTGTCAAACACTGGGCACTGAAATATATTAATAATATTAATATTGGATCACAGCTTGGTGTTATGGAAATCAGAAACAGTGGTGGTATCACAACACCCGAGACAATACAATTCTATATTGACTCGACCAGGGATTGAACCTAGGACCTCAGAGGTGGCAACACCTTAAAAACCGGTGATGGAACCACCACTCGACCACGGAGGCCGTCGGAGGAAATACTTCAAATTAAATTTATTATTGCATAAAGGCCCAACAAGGGGCTTAAGGGCACCTATACTAGCCCCAATATTGACCCTGCCACCGCTTCGGGATAATTGTGGGTAAGTGCTGAGAAGAAGCAGCGCAAAAAATTCAGTCACTGTTGTCAAAGCCTCTTTTTAAAGTTTTACAATTGTAGCTTCGTAATTATTAGCCTATACAATTTTTATAATTTAAATAATCTATTTTACATCGGAACCTTTTATCATCGAAGTATTATTTTAACAACTAGATCAAATAAAATCTGACAACATGGCCACCCACAAGTTAAGCAAAATGGCACAAAAACTTTTGATGAAATTATTTATAAAATCAAAAGTACATTCAGCTTCAAAAACATACCACACACTTAATATCAAATGTCAATGTTGACATATGTCAAAAGTGTCATACACATATTTGGCGCTAATTCAGTCGCAAAACGATTACTTACCGAATAATTCTGTATCGACACCACCGCGCATATATCATCATCTGACTCTATCATCACAATGACACTCTTAGGCCTCGACATCCATCCGTCATCTTTGATGAAACTGCTCCTCAAGTAATACGACTCCAGCACACTCTGCTCATTGTCATCTAACTTCTCGTGACACATGTGTTTTCTTTTGACACTTTGCGTTGACAGATCCATCATGTCATTCGGTCCTTGCTTGAATGGATAGAAGTAATACTTTGGCTGACTTGGTGTGCTTGTCAAGTTGGTTTCCGTATTCAGTTTGATGAAGAAATCCACCACAGTCTCAACCACTATAGTGACCTTGATATTGTCCGGAGATGAAGAAGTGAGATGCACGATCGGATTGTTGAGCGATGATATATCTGGAAAGAGAAGGGGCATGTTGCTGTGTTTCTAGTTTTTACATCTGTGAATTTATTATATTATACAGATGGTTTAAACGTGCGTATTTTGTATGTGTGTTTGTGGATGATTTTTTATGTGAGTGTGATTTTGAAGTGTTGATTTCACGGTCTTTTTAAAGCGCTCTTTAACCGCGTTTAAGAAGCTGCCACTGCAATGTCAGCGATGATAAATTCTTAACTTAGGTTAGAAGTTAAAAGCGGTTAAGGTAACAGTGAAATCAGCGCTAAGTCATGACATGATGAATTCTACATAGGACACGCTGACTCAGTATTAATACTGTGTATCTTAAGATAAAAGCCGTATCTAGCTAGCATTTAAACGATGTGTGGTACAGAAGTAATCTTAAATTACTAGCTACTGAGAAAGCGCTTGATTTGTATGAGAACTGGTGAAAAATATTAATGATGAACTGTCTCCTTAAGTGAACTGGCTTATTGAATAATAATATAGTGATAAATTGATTGAATGATGCCACAAATATAACTAATGTAACACTAGGTGAAATTCGAAATCTAAAAAAGCGTCTAAAATTAGTTACTTAGTTACTTCTGATGACCTTTAATTCATAACTAAGAGCTGCGCTCTAGTCTTGCTCTTTCTTTATATATCTATCAATACGATAATACAATTGACGATGGAAAAAGAATTGGTCCTTCGCTGCCAGACCTCCGGTTCGACGGACCAATTTTTGTAACTTCCCTTGAGATAGTTGCATAAGAAATGTACGAAACCATTTTTAGTAATCTGTAGATAGTTTTTCATAGTACACTCGGCTACAAGTCATACTTTGAATGTAGACATGAGACCGCCTCTATTCCCTACGTAATAAAAGCCGTTTTCGTAATTCAACTGTTTACCTTCACGTGTTGCTGACTGTACTATTATGATTGCTAAATGAAACGATGACGTCTTACCTGTGACATCTAAACGATTCTGTATAATATAAACAATTGACAGATGTATAAGCAATTATTTTATACAATGCGACATGGATTACAATGAACGAGTAAAATATCTGATTCAGCAATGTCAGATGCTTTTGGCGACAAATCCTGTCACCAAATAAATATTGTATTATAATAATAACCAAATTGTATGTGGAACTGCAGACATATTTTGGAAAAGCTTCTTAGAAGAATATCTAACTTTTATATATATATTTAATGGGCATTTATAGATTTAGCCAAAAATGTAGATAATAAGAAAATCGCCAAAACTTTTAATGGCGTAATAGATTCTTTTCTGATGAGAATGTTAGTTATTTAACTAATAGTCGACTAAATTCTACAACGTGTTAGATAACCGACCCGACAAACTTTAAGGGCTTCTTCTACATACAATTTTAATCATAAAATGTCCCATACATGTGGGGTGAAAAACCAACTTAAGATTTTTGGGATGAATTAGAGCAACTTTAATTTTGTCAGTATTTTTTGGGTAAAAATATTTTTTTAAACAGTCTACGATATTGTTTTCGATACTTAAGTGATATTTATTGGATTGCCACTCGTTTTGAGTTATCCGACAATACTTTTCCTACACGATGATCAAATAATTAAAATGCCGCCATTCAGAAAGGGTTGAGTTTTCATCCCACTTATATAGGACATTTTATCATTAAAAATCACCGTAGAAAAAGCCCTTAAAGTTTGTCGGGTCGGTTCCCAAACACATTGTATAATAACGGGAGTATTCTATATCTATAATAAAGGTGCTCCGTGGAACCCTGTCTGGGGTTCTGCGGAAATCACTTTTATTATCATAATTGAGATCCGCCAAAAACTATAATCACTTGGGTTCCGTAAAAAAAACGAAAAGAATAGGGAACTTTTGATACAACTCATTCTTTGGCCACGTTCACTGCAAGTCATGTCGCAATGTAGGTATAATAAATATTTATTTACGTATAACAGGCCCACAGAAGGTTTTAATCCACTTCCCACAGACTTAAGTATGCGTGAACAGAAAGAAAAATAATTTTAAAGTAGTTTAGGACTTATTACTTGGACACTAATGACTATTTTCACCAACCAGGTCTGTTAGGTAGTTCTTAAGTTAACCGGCTACCATTTTTTATTTTTTGTTTAGATAAGAAGTATCCAAAATATCTTTTGTGACAAAAACTTGTAAAAGCCCCTTAAGCTTAGAAGAGGAGGGGCTATTGGTGAAAACAGACATTATACACTTAATTGTTACAATTAGATTATTATATTTTTAAAAAGACCAATTCTGATTGGTCAAGGAGCCTACCTTTTATTAACCTGAAGAAATAATTTTAAAATCAGTCAATACTGTTACATAAAATTTCTATATCACACTTGGACTAACTAATATTTATTTTACAAAAAAATGCACATTCTTGCATTTGAATTAATTTTATAATGTTCAAGGAATTGAACCCAAAATCTTTGATTCATCATCATCATCATATCAGCCTATTGCAGTCCACTGCTGGATATAGGCCTCTCCAAGACGGCGCCAACTTTCACGGTCCTCCGCTTCTCGCATCCAGCCACCACCGGTCACCTTCCTCAGGTCATCGGTCCACCTAGCAGGGGGGCGTCCAACACTACGTTTCCCGAGACTTGGTCTCCATTCGAGAACCTTCCTACGCCCGTCGGTTCTGCGACAGACATGACCAGCCCACTGCCACTTCAGCTTACTGCACCTCTGAACGATATCTATGACTTTCGTCTTTTGGCGGATGATCTCGTTCCGGATTCTATCCCTTAGCGAGATCCCCAGCATAGACCGGTTCATAGCTCGCTGAGCGACATGCAGTCGGTGGGCCAGCTTGACTGTCAAGTTCCACGTCTCGGCCCCGTAGGTCATGACAGGTAGGACGCACTGGTTATATACCCTGCTCTTCAGGCATTGCGGTAGAGGCGACGAGAAGATGTGACGCAACTTCCCAAATGCTGCCCAACCTAGTTGCACCCTTCTGGCGATTTCGCGGTCGAAGTTGTCTTTACCCAGTTGCAACACTTGTCCGAGGTAAACGTATTCCTGGACAACTTCGAGCATCTCGCCGCTGACTGCTATCGGTTCCGGGACAATATGTTCGTTGAACATGAACTTAGTCTTGTCCAAGTTCATCCGGAGACCAACGCATCGCGAGGCAGAGTCTAGGCTGTGCAGCATTTTTGCAGATCCCGCGGCGATTCTGCCATTAGAACTATGTCGTCGGCAAAGCGGAGGTACGTGAGATATTCGCCGTTGACATTGATGCCCAATCCCTCCCAGTCAAGAGTCTTGAAGACATCCTCCAGTGCACTTGAGAACAGTTTCGGGGAAATAACGTCACCCTGTCTCACACCTCTGAGCAGCTGGATGGGTCTTGTCTTGTGACCTTGAACTTGGACGGACATCGTTGCCATATCATACAGGCCTCTCAGCACCTCCACATATCGCCAGTCGACTTGGCATCGCTGCAAGGATTCCAAAACAGCTCAGGTTTCGACGGAGTCGAAGGCTTTTTCGTAGTCCACAAAAGCTAGACACAATGGCTGGTTATACTCTTCGGACTTCTGTATAACCTGCCTGACTGTGTGGATGTGGTCTACGGTACTGTAGCCTTTACGAAACCCGGCCTGTTCCGGTGGCTGGAAGGCGTCCAATCTTGCGGCGAGGCGATTTGCGAGGACTCTCGAGAACAGCTTGTAGACGTGGCTCAGGAGCGCGATTGGCCTGTAGTTTTTCAAGAGCGACTTGTCGCCTTTCTTGAAAAACAGCGCTACAACGCTCCCACTCCTCGCCTCCGGGGTAGTCCCATTTGCAATGACGGCATTAAATATCCTCACGAGCTCCTTGATGACTGGAGGTCCTCCTGCCTTCAGGAGCTCGGATGTAATGCCGTCTTCACCGGGAGCCTTCCCATTGCTAAGCTGTTTGAGAGCCCCCGCAACTTCGTCTTCGTCCACATTTGGGAGGTCTTCAGTGTAGTGGCGTGTCAGCGTGGTCAGTCGCACCGGGAGGAGGCTTCGAGACATGCGAGGCATATAGTCGGCCGTAGAAGCCTTCAACTTCGGCGAGAATCTCTGGAATTGAAGTGACTACGTCGCCGTTCGAGGTTTTGAGTTTCGTCAGATGGCTCTTGTCCAGTCTTTTAGTAAAGACTTTTGACCCCCGATTTTGCTCAATCGCTTCTCGTATGAGCTGCGTATTGTAGCATCGGAGGTCGCGTCTCACCGACTGTCAGATCTCTTTGCTGAGACGCTGGGTATCTGACGAAGCTCCCTCCGGCATTTCACGTCGAATTTTCATCCATTCCAGAGTTTCCCCCGATAATTTAGATTTCTGGCTACCTCGCTTCCTCCTAAAGTGCCTATTTCCCACTTCGTGGATCACCCTAGTCACGCTTTCGAGGTCCCGGTCAACGCTCTCCGTGGTTGCTAGTTCTGCGAAGCGATTGTGAAGTTCCAGCTGGAACTTTTCGGTGCCAATTTCGGTTTGGAGCACAGTCGGTCGAAGAACGGATTTGACCATCCGACTTCTCTCGACCTTAAAATTGATATTTAGGATGCCTCTTACCAGTCGGTGATCGCTACCGGTGTCAAACCTGCTGATCACAGAGACATCCCTAAATATACGTCTTTTGTCCGTCAAGATGAAGTCTATCTCGTTCTTCGTCTTACCATCCGGGCTCCGCCAGGTCCACTTCCTATGGGGCTTCTTTTGAAAGAACGTGTTCATGCAGAACAGCCCCTGCATGTCGAGGAAGTTGACCAGCATTTGGCCCCTAAGGTTTCTGTGTCCGATTCCGTGTGGCCCGATTTGCGTTTCGTCGCATTCTCGCACTCCCACTTTGGCATTAAAGTCCCCCATGACAACGGTGAAGTGTGTTTTGGTGGTGGTGTGTAGGGCCCTCGAGATATCCTCGTACATGGCCTCAACCTCATTATCCGGGTGTGACGATGTCGGCGCATATACCTGTATGACCTTGAGAGTGTATCTCTCGGTCAGTTTTAGTACGAGGTACGCTACCCGGGTCGACACACTGGATACCTCCAACACGTTGTCACGAAGAAGTTTGTTGACCAGAAAGCCTACGCCACCCTGTGACAGTTGGTCGCCTTCCCGAAAGTAGAACATGTGGCCTGATTCTAGGGTCATCGTGTCCTCCCCCTTTTAACGGACTTCAGACAACCCCAGAACATGCCACTTAATGTTTTTAAGTTCTACCTCTAGTTGGACAAGGCTTTCGTCCTGCCGTAGACTGCGTCCATTAAACGCCGCCAGGGCCAGATTGTGGCAGCCTTCTGTAGCCCGGGGATTCTTCGCACCCCCTGCCCTACCGTTACCGGAGCCGCTGCCGTGGCCCGGAATAGTAGGGCGGCCGGGAACTGGGGGCCGTTTTCTTTTTGGCTCCGTTCTCAAAGGTAATGCCCATACTCACCACGCTGGGCAGGCGGGTTGGTGAGCGCAGGACCGAGCCTCGTACCGGCGACGCTGCTGCCCGCCGCCGGCCAGAGCAATTTGGCTCAGCCTTTAGATGGTTATACCGCCATCGGTTCGGTCGCCACAGCCTCGTCTGTTAGTCGGCAGGGCGCACCACGTGCAGGTGAGGTTGACAATTGGGCTTCGTAAGATGGTATTCGGAGCCCCTTACACCCTCAAAATCTTTACTTACTTGGAATATTTCACCCCCAAAATCTTTACTTACTTGGAATATTTCTAGATTTTTTGATCCACTGATTTTGTCGAAAACTTATTTAGTAACGTAAACTCATATTATTAGCAAAGATCTTATCAATATTATGTCTGGCTCACTCCGCAGTTTAGGTAAAACCTACAAGTACACAGCCGCACGTTAAACTGCGCCACTTTGACTTTGAGACCGCCTGTATTCTCTACGTAATAAAAGCTGCTTTCGTAGTACGAATTGGGTAACCTGACGTGCTGCCGACTGTACATGCGGAGGTCGGACCGGTCGGCAGGGTTGTCACACGCCAGTCGTTAGCTCGAGGACTTACACGCGAGTTCGGAGGAATCAGTCCGCAAAATTGTTCAACTAAGTAGCGACTTTTTCTACGATAGGGATGAAGCGTATTTACGCCACCAGGTTTTAAAACCAGGTTTCTGCTTCGAAGTACGTAAACCAGGTTCCAGCCCCGAAATACTTGCAAGACCTTCAAGGTGTTTTACTTCGTACGCACTCGTACCGTCTCCATCGGGCAGGCGCTCCCGCCCCGTGTAAGAAAAAAGCTTTTGGGCCCTTGATACCTAACTGCCTGAGAATAAGGAACTTAATCGTTTAATCTAAGAAAATACTTTTAAGACTTCCAAGTATTTTCATTTGCCAATAAAAGTGTAATACTTATTTATATGTCACTAGGAATGAATGTCCAACAAAATACCTTGAAGGTTTTTACTCTAAACCCGAGTTCGTCTCGTTCAGGCAAAACGTCATGCTTGGAGTAAGTAGTTCGTAAAAAAACAACTAATGTCGCTTAAAAATCAAAGCAAAATAAAAATTACTCTCGCGCTGTAGCATTTACTCAAAACAAATTACTTAAAAACAATAAAAACCATTTTAATCAAATCAAATCAAATACTCATAATCCTCACAAAACTTTCCACGTTTTGAAACTTGTTAGTTCTAGCTAGACACACGATTTTGTTCCTTATTAGTGTTTGGATAAGGTCGATTTTCCCATACAGTACCAAAAATACTTGCAAGTATTTAGAAACCCGGTTTTGCACTGGTATCTAATATGTTATGTACCAGGGAGCCCTAGTACTCGATTTTACAAGTACGACTCATCTCTACGACACTAAAAAGTGCAATTCGGATCGCCTAGCGCCGAGTTACATATCTGCCTCTCTTTCAACCGCGTAATAGACATGTGTAGTTCCTGAATGAATGATACAATTTAACTACTTTACCTATCTAGTTCATATGTATCACTCACACACTATAGTCCAAAGCAGTTCATTTAGATCAGTAACTCAGTGATATGAAAGTAAAACGTACGGATATATTTGTTAATACTGCAAGAGGGAGACTGCAGTATTCTGCAAAATTCTATGTAAAATTTTCGGTATTAATTAATGCGTTTTTAATACGTAACGTACGTACATTACGTACATAAATAACACTTTACATCCTTTGTTAATGCGTGTAACAATATCTTCAAAATTAATGAAAATGTTTTTAATTCGTAATTCTAGACTGCCTTTATTATAAATGTTATTTTTTAGTCATTAGAATTCTCTGTAGTACACGATACATTTAAACTGAATGAAGTAATAAGTGAGATTTTGATAGTAGATCTGCTGAACTAAATGAACTAATTGAACTAGATGAGTGATACATATCTTTAGCTCCCACTGAACTATATCACTCATTTCACTTCAGTGAACGATTTTGCGCATGTCTACCGCGTAACCTCATCTCACCAAACTGCGTAGGGTCGATCAACACGACGTCGAGCGTGATTTGTCCAGTTAACGTGCGATCTGGCCGGCGTGTAATAACCCTAACGACCGTTACGACCTGCGTATGTACTGGCAGTTATATTTTATTAGATCTGTCTCTCTCCCCGTGTGGGTATCGAAACGCGTAGGTATTGCGTGGCGTCCTGCTACGGCAGGCTAATGCAGTAGGGGCTCGCGAGCGAGCAGTGACACATGCGCACTTTTTATTCACCGATGACACGCGGCACTATGTAGCTAGCTGGCTAGACGAGCATGAATATAGTGCTAGTGAGGTGTGCTAGATGGCGATAGTAGCTTCTTGTGGCAGTCAACCTAGCGCTCCGTATGATGACGTCAATGTAGTGTATTCTGAACTGATATCCAGATTTATAAGAATAAAATTAGCTTGCAATGGATTCCGGTAGGTGTCTAATCGAAAAGGTGCTTGATTCCGAGAAGAGCTAAATTACACCATATTTCTGACGACACTGAGTAGATATTGCTTTGAATACAATTGTAAAGTAATACTTCTGTACTTAATACTAGTACCGTAAATGCGGGTTACTTTAGCTTGGACGGTTAGCTTTAGCCCAAAAGAAGAAAAAACTTTGCCGCCACACCTTTTCGCGTAGGTTTTTCCTAGATTTTTCAATTACAAATCATAGATAACGTTATATTCTTGATGTAAATGCTATTTTGCCATCATAGAGTCGCGTTCTGGCTTGTCAGTTACGACTGAAGTAGTAACAGTTGCACAAAATTTACTACTGCGGACTTTTGTGTGAAACTTAGTTGATTGGTAAGTTACTCATTATTACTACTTAAAGTTACCAACAGTTTTATATCACACGTAAGGGTTTGTTAAATAAATAGATTCCCTGCTTTATGCTTTACATTATCCCTGTAATTTTAAAATGGACGATAAAAGGAAAGAAATTATTTGGGACGAAGAAACCTTTCTCTAACACTAAGATTGGCCCAATTTAAAAAAGAAAACATATAGTTGTGGTTAGTTATTTGTTGCTTCTTTTGTTGTAAGTTGTATTCTTAAGCCACTGAAAAATTTAAAATCAATCTCTATTTTATCTACCTGACAGATTTTTTTATCCAGAAAAAAAAATGGGCAAAATTCGGGTCAAAGTAACCCGCCTTTACCGGTATTTATTCTGTGAAACTACCTAAACTGCGGACTGAGCCAGGCCTAAAAAATAACACACAAACTCGTTTAATTCGACCAGATCTTACCGCAAGAGTCCTCGTCTTCGGAGTAAGGGTTGTTGTGAGGGCACAGAGTGCGCGATATGTTGGTGAACTGTTCCAAGCTGACGGGCGTCTGGACCAGCATCGGTAGTTGCCAAGCAAAGACACCTAAAACAATAACAATTATAACTGTACTGATAACACTTTTTTATTACATTACAAAGTGTGCATTGCTCTCATATAAGGTTACCCTCTGTTGTAAGAGTCAGACTCTTTATAGAAGTAAAATAATATCAAATACAGGCTACAGACATCGGAAGCGTCTGTTGCGCACTGCCTGGCGGGTTGCCTCTCATGCGGCAGGTGCCGGTTCGATCCCACGTGCCGGCATGTACCAATGACTTTTTCTGAGTTATGAACATTACTTGTTTCACTAACCGATGCTCTTACGGTGACAAAAACATCGTGAGGAAACCTGCACATTCAGGCGAAAGAATGTTAAAGATTTTATTTAAACAGGTCAGGTTTCCCTGTTAACAGGGTCACGGAGGTCAGATGGCAGTCGCTCCACTGAAATTACCTGATCTGCCGCATCCTGGATCATGGTCTTAAGCCGACCCTGGGCCCTCGAGTGCGAGTGCCCAACCGGGATAACGCTATGATGACGATGACTGTCACCATAATAGATACTTCCTATGTGAGAAAGAATGTAAAGTCTTATAGGGTAAGTAGGCCTTAGCCCTGCAGTGGGACGCAAGTAGCTTAAAGGTACAGTCGGCAGCACGTCAGATTACCCATGTGAACTACGAAAACAGCTTTTATTACGTAGGGAATAGAGGCGGTCTCAAGGTCAAAGTGGGGTAGTCTGACGTGCAGCCGTGTGTACATACCCTTTTGCTGTCGAGCTGTGATGAACAGAGGATATGTTCTGTTTGCGTCACTGGCCACGGTCACGCGAGCAGGCGTGTCGTATACTTCCTGAAATCAATCATCATCATCTTCTAGATCAGTTTTTCCCAGAGTGGGCGATCCTTGTGGGCGCTGGAGGCCCAGAGGTAAGGGGCCCAAAAAAAAATGGGGTGCTGAAGTTGCATTATTAAATTATTATATCTCTCTCTGGTTAGAAAGTCTTGTTTAGAATATGTTGAATTAAGCTCCAGATGATACTATTATGTTTATGAGCCTTTTATGGTACAAAAAAAAATTGGGGGCGGTACTAAATCAAGGAATTTTAAAGTGGGCGTTAGACAAAATAAGTTTAAGATTCCCAAACTTATTTTGTCTAACGTTCTGTTCTAGATCATAGCTTGACAAGTTCGTGCGAGGCATTCCCCGCAACATCACCCGTCACCCGCTGACGTCTAGCGTGTCTCGCTCCCCGCACTTCTGGCGCCTGCAGGAAGGTCGCGCACAAACTTTTCGGACTATAGAAATCCTCCTCTTCTGTACAACGCATCAAACTTATTGCATGAATCTGACAGTAGACAGTTCAGTAGTTCAAGACAAAACTTCCTTCAAACTGCACTTTTTGTAATATTGTTATATGTATATGGTTTAACCGACACTAAAGGCTCCGCGCAGATGGGCCACCGAACACAGCCACCCGTGGCTAGCGACGAACTGTTAACATTGTTTTTAATATGTTTTGGGTGGAGTAGCAGCACACATGAAGCGAGTCGCGGCCACTCGCGACTTATAAGTGTCCGCCACATGCTATCGGTGGCGACCACTCGCCACTCGCCATGATTTCGACATACCGATACTATTGATAGACAACCACCACCAATCAGTGATGGCGGCCAACGACCACCACGTAAGCCCGGGTCTGAAGGACATGGCACGCGACAGTCACAAGTTGTGGTCAGTTCAGTGGCCCATCTGGATCCATCAAGTATGAATCATGTTTCCGTAAACACAATAGGCAATATTTTTTTATTGTGGCAAATAGTGACCAATTAGTCCACTTTTTCCTTGCAGGATTCAATCCAAAGTCTAATTGAATGATAAAAAATATTTATTTGGTAACAAATATCATTGTTACAAGCAGGCAACCTAATGCCAAACTTAGTACTTATTATCATAAATTCTTGTAACAAAATAATACTCTAAGAAGAAAAATGAAAAAGTTTACAGTTCATATTCCAATCTTACCCCTCCAAACTCCAAAATATACTCTGTGTGTTTGTTCACATACACTGTGTACGGGACGTTGTACTTATATCTGTAACAAACAAACAATTGTGATAATGAAATAATGAAACATATAAATAAGGCGATTACCCACAGGAAAAAGTTATTCTTGGAAGAATAATACTTTGCGCAACAAGTTTTTATAGGCATGACTTTTATTATTGGTATGACTAGTGGAGATTGCTGTGTTGGTCTAGTGGTCAGCACGCTGATAGTACTTCAACGAGGTCCGAATCCTGGGTCGGGCCGAAAGTGTTGGGTTTTACTGTGTTGAAATAACTCAGACACAGCTCTGGAGTCAGGAAGTTGGTGGTGTTAACACCCCTTAGCATCAGAAAGCATGTTAAGCCGTTGGCCCTGCGCCTGATTTCTCTATGGTTATGTCAGACTGCTGTCTCACTGAACACTATAATACAGACATAAACAGACTTGAGCACTATAATATCTCCCCCACAGTCGGCTAATCTCTTTTAAGATTGGCCACTGTAGTCGAAATTCGGCTAAGAGGCCATTTTTATTATGACTAATGGAGTAGTCAAATGCTAGTGGTTGCCGGTTCAAATACTGCAGGTAAAAATAGCAATAGCACAAGCTTTTTCCCTATTTATAAAAGTATTTAGTTGTGTCTATCCACTATCCTAGTCAAAACATTCGCTTGTGCTATGTAACAGTAATATATTATTTGGTGTGAATGTTGAAACAATTTGTTTTGTTTGTTTAACCTTTCGCGACACAATTGTTGCCACCACAATTGTAACTTTATGCTATTAATTTAAGGTTTAAAACCAATTAATGTCAAGAAAAGTATTGCCCACAAAAGGGTGAATCAATGTGCAGAGAGCACTATGTAAAATCACATTATGACATAATATATAATGACATAATATATAATTCAATTGACATACATTTCCAAGGTCAACCGCTTTAAGGCTTTAAGGGCATGGACGCTACAAAATTTCTGGGCATATGGGTCGACAAAAAACTAGATTGGAAGACTCACGTAGAAAAAGTATGCAACAAAATAAACCGATTCTCTTAAGCCTTATACAAACTTACCAAAGTTGCTAGTAGAAGTACAGTACTCACAGCATACTTTTCCTATGTTGAATCTGTTTTGCGTTACGGCATTATTGTATGGGGAAACGGTACCAATGTTAATAAGGCTTTCATCGCGCAAAAATAAGGCTTTCATTGCGCAAAAAAAATGTATCAGGGCTCTATGTGGTACAGCTCCTGACGAGCCATGTAGACCTTTATTTAAGCATCTCAAAATCTTACCACTTCCATGCCTGTATATCTTTGAAGTAGCGAAATTTGACAAACAGAACATGCACAATTTTAGGCAAGCAAAAGACATATATATGCGAAACACGAGAAATGGAAATAGAATAGTATCTGACGAAATTCCCAAGAGTGCTAGGTTTATGAAAAACTGTTACTGGATGTCCATTTCGATATATAATAAGATACCTCAAATAATTAGGGACTTGCCTATCAGTGGATTTAAACGTGCCCTTTTCAATTGGTTAATTGGACATTGTTTCTATTCAGTAAATGAGTTTTAAATTTTATTTGATGTATATTGTATGAATTTAATATTTTTTATTTTAATTAGGTTTGACATTGTATTTTAATTTAGTTTACTTGACATGTTATTTTAATATTACCTGATAATGATTTTAATTTACACGACATGTTTTAGTAATGATAATGTATGAATAATTATAAAAATATTAATATACTGATCCTGTTAAATTACTAGGTACACTATTCTAACGAAGAAATTTATTTTGCTATCTTAGATCTTATGCGTCCGAATTACGTAACCTACCATACCTACCATAAACTATTTGCATGCTATTTATATATAGTGTGAAAAAGATGAACTTAACTGAACCTGTAATTCCATCTAAAATGTAACCTTTTTCTTACGCAAATAAATTTCATTTCATTGTATGTTTAAAAATTAAATACATTCAAGTGTTTGCTGTTTGTGTAGAAAATTAGATTTTTTAAGGTTTTTGAGTTAAAATAGTTTCATTTTAGAGAGTTTCTTCTAAAACACTGATTTGCTATAAGTTTTAAGATATTATGAGACTGAGACTTAGGGACAACAATGAAGTATTGTAAGCAATACTAGAGAAACTTAGTGTAGCTAGCAAATTAAATAGGTACCTACTTTAAATAACACTACAAAGAATTACTGACCTCATAATTATTATGATTAGATAGCTAACTAACATGTTTAATTGCTATATCCACAGTTATGTATGAATCAACATTTATGTTAACTACCTACCTACGATCTTTGAATAAAAATGTGTTTGTAGATTTTTTAGATAAGTAGCATAAAAAAGTAATTTAATTACAATAATAGGAAGAACTCACGTATTGTTGTAATGAAATATAATTTCATTTTTTTCTTGAGAATATGCAGTAGGAATATTCACGGTAACACCACAAAGAAAGAGTATAAGGAACTCCATTTTTATTTCTTTGTACCATATGAATAAACTGATTTTTGGTGACTATGAAAATTTTAATACTGAACTGCACTGTTACTAAAACAAAAAAATCCGAAAAAATATTTATCTGCAGTGCGAAACACACAACAAAAATCGAACTTTTCGACACTTTCCACCTTGACATAATATGTCAAAAGGAATAGGCAAATGTCAATTAGTGACAGTGACAGCAACAGATAGATAAATGAATATAGGTCGATCACATCAAGAAAACCGCATACCGTTTGAACGTTAAATATCAAAGGTGTTATAAGTCCGTCCCTTGACAAACTCGAAAGGATCGTAATGGCTCGTAAACAAATAATAATGGCTCGTAAATATATAAGGGCTTACGCTTTGCTTTTTGTAATAAAGATGCATTTTTGAAGGGTGTTTTTTTAATTATCTGTACATTTTTCTGAAATTTTATAATTGACTTACTAACAAAAACACTAGTAATAAACTATAATAGAAATATCTTACAACTTATTAATTAAAATTAAGAATAAATATTTAATACAAAAGAAAAACAAAAATTATGAAAAGGTTCCTTGTGGTAAGGTTCCCAGGATGCTGGCAGCATTATCACACTGGATAGCGATGCTTATACGCTGAGCAAGGTAGCTGCCAGCTCTTGGGTCACCACTGATGTCAACCTCTTGGAAATCTCTTTGAAAAAAGAGATAGCGTTGGGATCCCACGGACCCAGTGTCAGGCCTGTGTATCTTCCCGCGTAGGTAGCAAAAACATACCTACGCGCGGCGACCCCTTGGTAAGGGACTAAACAAGTTGGGTGTCGCTAGCCGGCAGCGACATGCTCCCGCCTTTTATTCACCGGCGGTGCGCGACACTAGGTTGCTGGTAGGACGAGCGTGAATAAAGTCCTAGAAAGATGCGCTAGATGGCGTAAGTAGCTTCTTGTGACAGTCAAACCTATCGCGTTGCGTGATAGTACGTCACTGAATAGGTTTAGTGTATTTATGAATCATATTCCAGAGTTATAAGAATGAATTTATCTTGCAATGTATTTCTGTAGGTGTCTACACGAAAATGTGCTTGAGTCAGAGGCGAACTGAATTACACCATTTCATTGACAAAATTAAGTAGATATTTCTTTGAATTTCATTGCAAAGTCATACTTCTGTACGGAGTACTAGTATTTATTCTGTGCCAGTGTTTCGACTCCAAACAGTACAAAGTGGTACCGGGAGTCGATCTGCCTGTACTTGTTTTTTTTTTAAGTATTTGGCACTTAACGCAGCCAAACCAGCAACACGGCTTGTTCCGGGCAGATGAGAGGATGCAAGTGTGTCGACACAGGTAGCGTCCTACACAAGAGCCTGACCCATCCGCCAAGGAACAAGTGACATCCCGTCCGGTTTCTTTCCATCATCACGCGTGATACCGTTCGGCTCGAGTAAAGCCGGCACGTTGATAGAGGCAAGAGACCGACGGATGATGTTGTATAGTGGTCTTAAATTAAATAAACTATTTTTGACTTTGACTTAACAAACTACGTAAAACTTATATACTACTTATAATAATACTAATTGATTGTGAGTGAGTGTATGTGTGTGTGTGTGAATAATTAAATATTATTCTAACATTTTTACTTTTAATGAAAAGACTTCTACGATCTATTGTAATTTAAGAAACACTCTGTCTACGGCCTTTTTAACTTGCGCATTACGATTATTCTTAATTTGAAAAGTGAGTACGCCAAAAGATATTTACTTTTACTCCCACTAACTACCTGTTACTGAAAAAAGGTGAATAGGACATTATCGCTGTTTGATTTAACTTAGACATTTGCTACAAAATCGTTTTTGTGAAAAAGGTACCTTATTAACCTCATTTTGCAATTAAATTAGACAACTGTTCAGTAGATAAGAATCTACTAGCTACCTTAGCAGTAAATCAAAGTATTTTTTAACACAATAATAAATAACTGTAGCTAGAATAAAGACTAAGAAAGTGTTAAATAACTAGTAATTTCGGCTGGAAGGATGGAACTCTTGTTTTTCAAACCAGACTACCAATAAAAAACCGTGTATTTAATGAGGCACCCACCCCTGACTTTATTAGTTTCATACTAAGGTTGCGTGGCGGCTGCAGAGGAATAATAACGTTATGTTCGAAGCATAAGGTACATTTTCGTGAGTAGCGGTCTGCGACTGAAAACTGTAGGCTATTATAAAAGTTGGTAGGATGTTCCTAAAATCCAGCCGTCATCACAAACTGGAGTTTAATGCCCGGGTGGATCACAACAATAAAGGTAGATCCTGCACCGACCCAGTACCTAAGTAACTAGATTCGTTATTTTTATGATCTATGTTAATTTTAATTTCCATTATGAACGCAGCTAATTTATTGACCAATCGTAGCGCACAATTTTCTTACCCTAATATTAAAAAAAATATGAAGCCAATCAAATGGCCTTATTCATCTTACCGGTCAAATAGTGCTTTGTGATTGGCTACACGCTTGAACAGGTGCTATGCGTCATCCGCCATAACGTTGTTCTTGTAAATTGTGAAAGTGCGCTTTGTTTGCTAAAAAATAGTGAATATTGTGTGTGTTTGTTTTAAAAAGTGTATTAAATGACTTATTAAACATGACTGAATGGTATAGGATGAAGAACGGATTCGACAACAAGCATAATTCGTCAGAATTATCGGTTGAAAGTTCGTGTGAAATGTCAGACCCTTACAACATGTTTTCGGACAATTTGAGCCCAATACCGGCTACTATATTACCTAGGAAGCTGGATTTTAGCAGTTTCGATGACGATGACGGCATCAGGGATGCGTCCCCAGCCCCTGTATCGTTTAGCCCTCCATATAAAGGAGTCAGAGCTTTAAAGTAAGTACATTCACTTTCACTGATAGTATTCTAAGCCCAAAATAACACGCCACAAGTAGTTTCAGACGTGTCTTGCATACATTTTGCGCATTTGTTACCTAAAAGTATGTTTCGAGACCGTTATTGTTGTTGTTTTCGTGTTTTTTTACACAGAACATGCACAGCTGGTCTTACATGATGCATATTGTGGATCCATTTTAAGTATAACCTGAATTATTACCTATAGTATCCTCTTTAGCGCTTTTAGAACATGATCAATGCATTCTAGCACTCAGGTACCAATCAAATAATCTTTTAAAAGCTGGTTTCTCATAAACTGAATGTGTGATTGGTAATATAAATCTTCTGACGACTAGTTGTGACTACTGGCATGAATAGCAGCACATAATTTTTAATTTTATTATTCAATAACACAATCCATGGACTAATTTGATGACTTTTTTTTATCATTTTATGATTTCTTCTACATTACCTATGTCGAAGACTATTATTAATCTATATTAGTTTGAATTTATGATCATCACTCTGAACAATTACCTGATCTGCCACATCCTGGATCATGGTCCAAAGCAGACCATGGGCTCTTGCGTGCGAGTGCACAACGGAGATAACGCTCTTAACAATGTCCTGTTGTTGAATGAATTTTGTTATTGTAGAGAAATAGTTGACGAAAGTTCTTAAGTGTAAACCATGTGTTGTGTGTAATGAACAGGATATTTTACTTCTTTATAGTTGTATACCTCATGACTGAGGAACATCATTATGTGAAATGAGAACAATGGCAATTTTCATTCAAGTGGTTTGCCATTGCTTTCTCTATGAGAGAAACTTACCTTAGATAATCAATAATGTCCAATATTTCCCACCTGAAACAGTAAAAATACAAATTGCATATATCGCTTCCCGGCAAGACAAGTGTCACTACACATATTGGATACTTAATGATATTTTTGCTGTTAAAATTAAGCCCTATAAACAAGCTATTTACATATAAAATCTCAGTAATCTCACTATTATAGAATAAAATTATTGACAATGAAATAAACAGAGACACTATTATTTTTGTATTGTGACTCTTTTCTTGCCGGGAAGCAATATCATACTGCAGTAATTCTAATTTCAGTCAGGTCACTTTCATTCTATTGATAAGTCCTAAATCCAACAAGCATTGGCAACTTATCAAGTTGTATGCCTACAGACAAAGATGTGACTAGAAAATTGGCTGGTTTTAATGTATTGAGATCACTCTTCTATATTGCACATCATACATAATTAAAATGCTATGATAGCGAGAATCAGCCTGTTATCAGTTGTTTTAACTGCCTGTCTGTCTAAAATAATTTTAAAATACCTGAAAAGTTTATTAAAATGTGTATTTTTTTGTTGCAAAATCACCCATATTATAACTGCATAAGCTGCTTCAATGTTTAGCTTGATATTGTTGTCAGACAATATATTTTTATTACAATATTTACCCCAGTGCAACATCATTTGTTTACAAACCTTGATGTGATGTCTATTTTCTTGTCTAGATAATGCTCTTGCCTATACTACAAAGCCAAATTTAAAATCAACAACCCCTGTAAATAAAATATAAATAAGTAGAATGGCAAATAAAGGCTTTTTTATTTATTTACTTCAAAGCTAAAAAAATGCAAGAAGGGACAGAATTTAAACAAGTAATTGTTGATGTAGGGAAACTGGCTCAATTAAGTGTCACTCTTCACACCATATCGCTAAGCCCTCTCAAATATCATGCCTTGCCATAAAAGTAATTTATCTATGATTGTAGGCCTACAGGGGGCACTTATACATGTCCCAACATATATTTTTTAAGCCTTACCACAAATTCAAATTGTGGGCTAGTGCTGCCCTTTCAAAAGGTAAGATCATGAGGAGTCATATTTGTCCTGATAAGTAAAATTTCTAGGCCCCATATAAGGCAGGATGACTCATGATGCATGACAATGTTCCCACTTGATCCAGTCCCAAATCAGGACATGTTGAAACTTGTCATTATTCAACATTCTTGAACATGTTATTATTTTGCTTTGTTGACCCGTACATAGTCTGCATAGTCGCCAAACAAGTTTTTAGAATGGCAGTTATTCAGAGATTTAAGTGAGTCATGGATGCTTATGAGTGAAAATGAACAGGCTTTTAAATTTCGTTTTTATTTTCAAGTGAAATCTTGTTTGCGATTGATTGGTCAGCCAGTTTACATTTATAGAACTTTGGTCGTTGAATATACATATAGGTATTGTTACTAACTTATTTACATACACATTATTTTGATTCATAAATAATAAAGGGCAGGTCTTAGAAGTCGCTTTAGAAAGTTGCTGAAAGCTGAAATCATCTTTTTTGAAACCATTTTACTATTTTTTTATTTTTTTATTTATTTAGAAAACCAACAGCTTTACAGATATATAAACTAAAAGTATGTATATGATAGCATCGCCAATAATAGGTTTCCCTTAAATTAACACATGATACAACAATCCGTTCTGTGAGTGCTAACAATGACCTTTTAGAAATTACATTATTACACTTTACGACAATTATAGCAATAAAGGAAAATATAGTTAAACTACTATTGGAGTGGAGTTCATGAATGCTACCTAAAAATATCCAATCTAGAACAATACTTTATTATAAAAAGTTAAATATAAAAACAGTGTCAATTACAAATTTATATGTACCTCGACTCGAATGCATGGGCGATAGCGTGCGTACCTAACCTCCGATACAAATAGAAGTGCGCGCACGCGTGAACAGTAGGTATACATACCTACAGGTGCCTGTAAGCCCTACGGAATACACAAGTCCTTGGGATCGGAAACATCAATTAGCCGCGTACAGGCAACCTGTAGGTGAGGCCGAACTAGTGAACCGATCAGCGTCGCACAACAATACAAGGTCAGCCGTTACACTGTGAGCTTTTGATAATGTCCGCTACCTTCTTTTTGAAAGTTAACTTTTTAAAATGAAACAAGTCTACTTTTAAAGAAGTAGACTTGTTTCATATTTCGTTATAAAATCGGGGAAGTCTGGCCATAACGGAGTTATCACCATAGTTTGTACGTCGGTGGGGGACATTTAATAAAGGAGTGTGACGTGTACGTCTCCTAGGCGTGCAGAATGTAACATTGTGCAGCAGGTCTGAACAGTCCAAACGACCTTGAACAACATCAAATAAGAGAGTAACATCAAGTAATTTCCGTCTTATCCTCCAACGTCAGAAGACCAAATTTGTGACAAGCTTCAGGATATGAAACACTCAGTTGATGCTGCCGATACGAGATATGCCTTATAAATATTTTTTGTACTATCTTCTTCTTAGTCGGTATCTTCATTGCTGAAGGTCGTGTCTAGCTTGAAGTGTTAATCACACGATGCACTATGCTTCTCCATGTGTTCCTGTCCTCGGCAGTCTTTATAGCCTTGGTAACTGATAGGCCAGTGAGCGACTTTACTGAGTCCGACCAGCGGGTAGGTGAACGACCGCGTGATCTTCTCCCATCAACTTGGTCAACTACCATCAGCTTTTCTAGGCTGTCAGGGTTTGTAGAATTTTACCAATTACCTACTATTTACTTTAGATACCTTAGTGGTTGGTGTCAGATAACTGTTTAAAAGAGCTCAGTTTTCATACTTATAAAAGTTAATTTTCGTTTCATATGTACATACTTAGTATCTCATGAGAGAATCTCAGCTAATTGATTAAATAACATAATAATGTCTTCCTAGCCGATTTCGACTACGGCGGCCTATCTCAACCGAGATTAGCCAACTGCGCGGGACATATTATAGTGCACAATTGTGTGCGCAATACACAGGTGCACTCTCTATTCCTTCACTCTCATGATTGTGAGACGTGAGACGGCAGTCCGACATGATCGTAGAGAGATTAGGCGCAGGACCAACGGCTTAACTTGCTTTCCGAGGCACGGGGGTGTTAACACCACCAACTTCCTGACTCCGGAGCTGTGTCTGAGTTTTTTTTAAAGACAGATAAACCCAACACTCGGCCCGACCCGGGACCTCGTGGATAGTACCCAGCGTGCTGACCACTAGACTTACGAGTAAGTCAACAACAAACATAATACGACTCTTTTAAGCACTAAAGGGACTCCGAATTTCGGTTAAAATTCAGTTAAAGCACAGTTATCTTGAACAAAACGTGAACATCTGATCTTGAACAGCTGACAATCCGAAAAATATGAAAAAATACGCCTACAAAAACTTATCACCTTGCCTTAATAGCTCAGGGATATTCAACCTTATCCTGAAGGTGATAAAAAGGTCACAACATTCTACCTGCTTCGAGAATTAGGGACCCATGTTTGGTATGGAGAAATAAAATGGATTATACTTTTTTCATTGCTTGTATGTACTCACGAGATTTTTCGTAACAATTACCAAAAAAATATAAAATAAATAAATAAATTGTTTTAACAAACACACCAATTTCCTAGCCCCAAACAAAGCGTGAGCTTGTGCGATGGCGACTAGGATAACGGATAGACATACGTATATACGTTTATATTATACAATTGTTCGTGTTCATCACATAAACATTTGCCCCTTGCGGTATTCGAACCCGCAACCTCTGGTTTTGTAGTTCGGAGCGCGAACCAATACACCAAGAAGTCGTCATAGTTCTCGTTTATCCAGCTTATGAGCGGTTCCATACTACTTCCGAACCCTCAAAATACTGTCCGTCGTTGTCGCAGTACTGTTTTACGACCTACGCACTACATCCGTCATTCCATATTTAAAATAACATGTTTTTAGGGTTCCGTACCCAAAGGCTAAAAACGGGACCCATTTTACTAAGCTGTCTGTCTGTCACCAGGCTGTATCTCATGAACCATGATAGCTGGACAGTTTAAAGTTTGACAGATGATGTATTTCTGTTGCCGCTATAAAACAAATACTAAAAACAGAAAATAATAAATATTTAAGGGGGGCTTCCATACAACAAAAATGTTTTTTTTTGCCGTTTTTGCTCGATATTAATAATGGCAACAAGTAGACGCTTTAAATGTTAACAGAATAATAATTTGTGTTTTCATTTAAAAAAAAAAATTAATAAAAAAAACATAAGTAAAATCAAATCACCAATAAGTAAATCACGTACAAAATTGTTTTTTTTTTCGTATTTCAATGGTACGAAGGTTTCTTTTCTTTTCTAAAGGGTTTCGTAACGAAACCCTTCGTGCGCGAGTCCATCTCGCATTTGGCCGGTTTTTTTAAATAGTTGGCAGACTTTTGGCCGCAATCTCACCTGATAGTTAGCGTCGATGCGGTCGAGGATGGGTCATGTCTGTCTAGAAGCAGCCTATTCACTCTTTTCTAAAAGGAATAAAGAAATACATTTTGACGGATTCTGATCGGACATAGTGCAAAACCGTTTTAAGTGTGAGGGTTGCTATCACAAAATCGAGTCGATACTGTCGTTTCGCCAGTGCCAGTATTTGTCAATTAACTAAAGCTGGCCCAAAGCAATTGCTCAATTGCTTCGGGCCAGAGGGTTCGAATCCCGTAAGGGACAAATGTGTGTGTGATGAGCACGAGCATTTGTACCTAAGTCATGGATGTATATAAAATAAACACAAGCTAACGCTTATTTTGGGGCTACTAGGCTTTATTCGGCTTGTGTCTATCGGTTAGTACATTCAAGTCGACACCTCATCATTAAATTAGCCAATTAATTCCGACCCGCGTCAGCTCGGCATATAGTGCGACAAGTTTTCGCGCCTTCTGCGGTCGCCGGAGGTGCGGGGGGCGGGGCACCCGATGTCGGAGGGGACAGGTGACGTTGCTTGGAAAGGAATTTCTATGACAGTCGCGTGTGATTGGCGCTTCCACGCCCCCCGCATGTCTTGCGGGGAGGGTCATGTTACGAACTTGTCGAACTACAGTGCATATTGCGGCAAAGCCGAGCGGCCTTTTCCCTGAATATTCATCGTTATGTCGATTCTACCGGCTGTGCCGATTCATGCCGGCCGGCCAGCTCATGTGTATAGCAACCCTGACGCTTAAAGTGGAAAATACAGACAACGTAGTGGTTTAAAAAAACAGGAATGTTACAGTTAAAATAAAATAAAATCTCGGACGTTCCTCACGATATAACTATTTCAATAATTGGCACACAGCAAGTGGTCAACAGCTCTCATAAGATTGAACTTTTCCACTTGTCTTAGAATATTCCCCTAGGAGACAACCCTATTGAATGCTATTGAAAACACATTCTTATTCCGTCTACATAAAAATACTGGCTCTCTCAGTACTGTATCGTCTTAACAATACAAGTGCCAATCTTATCTCAATGTGGAAAGGTCTACAATCGTTTTTTTTTTGGATGAGCATTAAAAAACGGGAACACACGTGTCTTCCTTACCATTGCGTTCAAAAGAAGGGTGGAATCACAATGGTCAATGACAAAAGTGGCAAGATGTGTTACTATTACAAAAACTTGCGATGTGTATCGAAGTAAGAACTTTTCTAGAAAGTCGGTTTGGATATTCTAGATAAAAAAAAAAAAAACTGTCGAAAATTCGCCATTAGACGGCACGTCATTGGGTGCCCGGGATTGCCGGGACAGCACCGGAATAGAAAGAAAGTCACCTTAGCATTAGCACAGAATACTAGTACTTCGTACAGAAGTATGACTTAGCAATTGTATTCAAAGAAATGTCTACTCAATGTCGTCAACAATATGGCGTAATTAAGTTCGCCTCAGAGTCAAGCACATATTCGTGTAGACATCTACAAAAATCCATTGCAAGATAATTTCATACTTATTGCTCTGGAATATGATTCATAATACACTAAACCTATTCAGTGACGTAATATCACGCGACGCGATAGGGTTGACTGCTACGAGAAGCTTCTAACGCCATCTAGCGCCTCTTTCTAGTACTTTATTCATTCTCGTCCAGCCAGCAACGTAGCCGCGCGGCCGCCGGTGAATAAAACGCGCGAGGGTGGCTCTGGCCGGTAGCGACACGCAACTTGTTTTAGCACCTACATAGGTGCGCCGCGCGTAGGTACGTTTTTGCTACCTCCGCGGGGAGATACACAGGCCTGGCATTAGTAAGGCCCAAAAAATAAGGAGTTATGTTCTGGCCCTGTATGGCATTAATTGTTATTACACTTACATCATAATTGATTATTACCATCCATAATGGGGCCCCGAGGCGATCTATTGCGATTGTCAATTACGTTATTGATGAGCCAAATGATCGTCTACCGAGCCGAGACATTGAAGCGATTGTCATTTGCAACTACGTGATTAAAAGCGAATGATGGAATTATTATAACCATCCTTTGGTCCATCAATACCGTAAATATTGAAATCTGTCTTGAAATAACTCAGACACAGCTCCCGAGTCAGGACGTTGGTGGTGTTAACACGCCCGTGCCTCGGAAAGCACGTTAAGCAGCTGGTCCTTAACCTGATCTCTCTACGGTCATGTCGGACTGCCGTCTCACCGAATTATGAGAGTGAAGGAACAGAGAGTGCTCGTGTATTGCGCACACACTTGTGCACTATAATATCTCCCGCGCAGTCGACTAATCTCTGTTGAGCCTACACACTACAGTGGCCAACACTGCAGTCGAAATTCGGCTAGGAGGACATTAACGTAAATATTGATAATCGCAATTGATCGCCTCGGGGCCACTGAAGTAGCATTGTCTGTCCTCCATTGAATAAAAAAATAATAACTTTGACTTACTCCTTCCAGATTGTTCGATACGCCTCACACGCCGAAGTCACTGCTGGAGAAATGTTCCACCCCCTCCCACCACCCCGCGAGGTCAAGGCTGTTTCCACCGAAGCTGAACGCGCCGAGTGGTGAGTACAATGTCATAAGAATATAAATAAATAATGGCCAGCCCAGGGTCCGCTTTGGACCATGACCAGGCCTGTGTATTCCCGCGTAGGTAACAAAAACGTACCAACGGGCAGCGACCCCCTGCAATGGGCTAATCAACTTGGGTGTCGCTAGCAAGTAACGACACGTGCGTTCGTTTTATTCACCGGCGTTGCTGGCTAGACGAGCATGAATAAAGTGCTAGAAATATGCGCTAGGTGGAGTAAGTAGCTCCTTGTAGCAGTCAACCCTATCGCATCGCATGATAGTACGCCACTGAATAGGTTAAGTGTATTATGAATCATATTCCAGAGTTATAAGAATGAATTTATCTTGCAATGGTTTTCTGTAGGTGTCTAAACGAAAATGTGCCTGACTCTGAGGCGCAACTAAATTACACCATAGCGTTGACGACATTGAGTAGATATTTCTTTGAATTGTATTGCAAAGTCAAACTTCTGTACGGAGTACTAGTACTTATTCTGTGCCATGACTCAGAATATGGCAGATCAGGTAATTACTTTGGAGCGACTGCCATCTGACGTTCGTGACCGTCAGTAATGGAACGCCCCTTGTTCCCAAAGTAGGGCTCAAGGTCAATATGTTGATGATGATGATAAAGGTCAGGACCGCGGTAGATGCAAGTCGCTCGTTACAGATCACTTTGGAAATCTATGGGGGAGGATTATGTTCAGCAGTAGACATCCTGTGGCTGATGATAATGATGATGATAAAATCAAATAAAATCATATTTATTATAATATTTTTATAACTTAAGCAATTATTTTGCAAGTTTTTACGAAATTAAATCAAATTTCGCTAACAAAAATTAATCGACTGTGTCATCCGGTGGGACTCAAACCCACGTCCCTTCGCTATCCGGGCGAGTGCTCTTACCACTAAGCTACGGAGGACGTTAGGATACATGCGGGTACATTCCCCAAGTATTGATGAAATCAAACGCCGGCTCACTGGCGTAGCAAGCACTTACAAAAATTCGTCGTCTGACTAACGTCCTCCGTAGCTTAGTGGTAAGAGCACTCGCCCGGATAGCGAAGGGACGTGGGTTCGAGTCCCACCGGATGACACAGTCGATTAATTTTTGTGAGCGAAATTTGATTTAATTTCGTAAAAACTTGCAAAATAATTGCTTAAGTTATAAAAATATTATAAGTTAAGCTGATTTCATCTTAACTGATGGTTAAATATTTGTAAAAATATTTCCATCGGATACATGCGGGTACATTCCCCAAGTATTGATGAAATCAAACGCCGGCTCACTGGCGTAGCAAGCACTTACAAAAATTCGTCGTCTGACTAACGTCCTCCGTAGCTTAGTGGTAAGAGCACTCGCCCGGATAGCGAAGGGACGTGGGTTCGAGTCCCACCGGATGACACAGTCGATTAATTTTTGTGAGCGAAATTTGATTTAATATCATATTTATTTGTAAAACATAAAATACATGCTGTTGTTAAATCAGATAGTATTGCTATGTGTGTCCCATTTATTTGGCATAAAAATGTATTTGGTTTTAATTATTATACATCAATAGTTATTATTAATACCATTGTTTGTACTAAGGTTGATCTTCCTCTTACAGGCATGCCATCGGGCTCCAGTCACCACCTGCACCCGCCGTCGGGCGACGAAGACAGTGCTCTAGGCAGTCTACCACCAGATGACATGGACGAATCCAGGTTACGGCCCGTGGCTAACATTAACCCCTTCACGCCTGATGGTTAGTACAAAGATACAACACAGATGCACTCTCTGTTCCTTCACTCTCATAGCTCGGTGAGACATTCCGACATGACCGGAGAGAGATCAGGCCTGATGGTTAGTACAAAGATACAATACACAGGTGCACTCTCTATTCCTTCACTCTCATAGCTCGGTGAGACAGTCCGACATGACCGGAGAGAGATTAGGCCTGATGGTAAGTACAAAGATACAACACAGTTGCACTCTGTTCCTTCACTTTCATAGTTCGTTGAGACAATCTGACATGACCGGAGAGAGATCAGCCCTGATGGTAAGTACAAAGATACAACACAGTTGCACTCTCTGTTCCTTTACTCTCATAGCTCGGTGAGACAGTCTGACATGAACGGAGAGAGAGGCCTGATTGTAAGTACAAAGATACAACACAGTTGCACTCTGTTCTTTCACTCTCATAGCTCAGTGAGACAATCCGACATGACCAGAGAGAGATCAGGCCGGCCCGTGGCTTACATTAACTTGGCCACGCCTGATGGTAAGTACAAAGATACAACACAGGTGCACTCCCTGTTCCTTCACACTCTTAGTTCGGTGAGTAGACAATCCGACATGACCGGAGAGAGATCAGGCGCAGGACCACCGACTTAACTGGACTAGGGTGTATAACTTCCTGACTCCAGAGCTGTATCTAAGTTATTGCAAAACAGAAACCCATAAACAGATTTCGGCCCAAACCGTGATTTGAACCCGGGACCTCGTGGATAGTAACCAGCGTGCTGACCACTAGACCAACGAGGCAGTAATGACCAATAAGTAAGTAAAGTAAAGTAAAGTTAGCCTAAAAAGATCCCACTGCTGTGCAAAGGCCTCACCTCAACTATGAGGAGGTTCGAGCCGTACTCCACCACGCGGGCTCAGTGTGGATTGGTGGAGCGGTGTCTGTAAGGCAAGTGATCAACCTTACTGTCAGATGTTAGGTATCAAGCCTCGGACTACGCTGTGACCAACTGCTTAACGTGCTTTCCGACTCGCACTTTTCCTTGTGAGGTACGGATCCCTAAAAACATTGTTTTGTTGCAGGTCAAGCGTTAAACAAAAAGAAACGTGCCTTATCAAAAACACCGACGTGGGATGCGACGCCCGAACAACCGGCGAAACGACTCAGGGTAAGAAGATACATTAATTTGTTCATGTAAACTTTAATCCCATATTTCACCCCCTAGGGTACTATTTTTACAGAGTGCCCAAAAAACGGGTGGATTGTTTTCAGGGTACATGTATGTATGTATGTTTATTTATTCCACCATAACTTTTAAACGGCTAAGCCGATTTATATGTGTCTTAGATTCCTTTCATTCACCATCTCGGTTGACATAGGATGGATGCCTTAACTTTTAAAATTGAAAACAAAAAGCAACAAAGGCAGAATGACAATTCTTAATATCAAAAAGAAAAAATCTTTTCAGTATAGGTATCAAATATAGTAACATTATGCATGAGCTACTTCTACTACTAATTAATTGACTTTTTAGTTAAATTATATTTTAACGGCAGTTGTGTTTTAAATTATTCCAATTGTTTGATATATTTTTTTTATCAAGTAACACATAACAATTATTAATAAATCAATACTTCTAACTAATATTCCCCTAATTCAGCATCCGCTGAAAACCAGTTTCGTGGTATGCTCCCGAGCTGCCACAAATTATGCTGAGCAAGAAACAAGATGATCCACCGTCAAGGCATCCCTTTACGGTGGATCATCTTGTTTCTTTTTATTTATTTATTCTCAATATGTAAGGGTTTTATTTTGATCGCCGAATAAATCATTTTCTTTCTTTCTAATTATTAAATAAATAACCGCAGTTCGCTGCGGCCTTACAATTTGTTTTTTTTTTAACCAGTATTATCCAAACAAGTAACTGCTTTTTGACCCAATTCTATCATTCATAGCCCTCTGACTCTTCTGAAGAGTATAGATCTTATAATTTGCTCATATACACCTTTTTACCCACCAGGAATCGAACATATCCCGCTACAACATCGAGTTCATAGAACTCGGCGTGATAGGCCGCGGGCAATTCGGCCGCGTGACCAAGTGTGTGAACAAGCTGGACGGGTGCGTGTACGCGGTCAAACGGTCGTTGCGGCCTGTTGCCGGCTCTGCGGCCGAACGAGCTGCACTCACCGAGGTCTACGCTCACGCCGCGCTAGGGAAACACCCTCATGTTGTCAGGTATGTCGTCAAAGTCGTGCAGGTGGCGTCAAAAGTGGCTCGGAAGTCGTCAAAGCGGCGCGGGTGTCGTCAAAAATGGCTCGTTGTATGTGTTCAAAAATTCGTAAGTCTTTTAAAAAACGTGCATTTCGTCAATTGTAACGCATTATGTCGTCAGAACACAAGCCACTAGTCATGCAAAAGTTGCTATCAAAATAAAAAAATGTCCTCCTAGTCGAACTTCGAAGCAGCCAATTTCAACAAATTACCCGCGGGAGAAAATAATGTGCACAAGTGTGCACAATACACAGATGTGATCTCTGTTTCTTCACACGCAGAATTCGGTGAGACGGCAGTCCGACATTACCGTAGAGAGATCAGGCGCAGGACCAACGGCTTGACGTTCCTTCCAAGGCACGGGGGTGTTAACACCACCAACTTCCTGACCCGGAGTCAAGGTGGTGTTAACACCCCCGTGCCTCAGCTGTGACTCAGTTATTTCGAGACGGAAAAACCCAACTCTTCCCTTTTGATTTTAGCTCACTACTTACGTCCGTTAAATCCAGGAATTGCCAGATTTTTCAGGGAGTGAGTTTTGTTATCTCATCCGGGTGCATGCCCTAGATGGATATTTAAACTTAAGGCTCCGCGCTGATGGGCCACCCACCTCTGCCATTGGTAGGTGTAGTGCGCCACGGCGTTTAGTCCCGCGCAAACGAAGGTGCTCGGTGTTGAGTGCATTTGAGTTAGTGCTTAAAGATTTTCAATGGTAATTATTAAGCAGACTAGCCTTTAACTGTAAAAAGTATCGAACTCGACAGAAAAGCACCTTCGACATACCTGTTTGTAGGACTAATTACCGTAAAAATAGTTTTATAATAAGAGCCACAAGCAAATACAATGCATCTTATAGTCATATAGATATTTTTCATGAGCGATTGACAAGTTTTCGTCGCCTTTTAAGATCTGCATAAATACAAACATATTTCGTTATATATAATTAGTGAACCCTCTTTTTTTGTAAAAGTTTTCATGTATGGATGTAAAAAAAAAAAAATGTTGCATGTTGCCTTACTTTTCGCATATTACGAGTATGTCTTCTTATTGGCACGTATTGTAAAAGTTAGCATTGGAAACTTTAAATGCTAGTGTATAAGCTAATTTGTTACCTTTTTAAATGTACTATAAGACAGCTGTTTGTTTCCTTAATAAAGAAATAAATAAATAAATAAATAAATGATCCTCAGTGGCTAAAGATGCGACTTTAAACTTAAATCATGTATTATAAAAAAAATTGACCCGGTTTAAACTGGGTCTAAATATTAGCGGACAACAGAGGAATGAATGACACATTCGTAACCTAACCAAATAGAGGAACGCTTTTCTAATTGGCTAGCTTAAAGCTTAGTCCTGGCTTAAACCCGGTACTAAGTTTTTGTAATAACCCCCCGTTATTAATATATTTAAAAAAATAATGTTCTGTTATTTGATAACACATTTTAAAAAACAAATTGACACTCATCCGCTAGATCCTATGACAGACGTTTTGTCAAAATGGCGAGTATCCGCCACTCGCTTTACGTGTGCGACGACTCCATACAAAACGTATTAAAAACAATAAAACCGGCCAAGTGCGAGTCGGACTCGTGCGCGAAGGGTTCCGTACCATTAACTTAAAACATTAGGCAGTATAGGCAAAAAAAGGTATATATTTTTATTTTATTTATAATTTCATAAGTATTCATCACAGGATACCCGAAACAATTTTAAACAAGAGTTTCCGCGCCTGTTTCCTTACGTGAGTGATTTGAAAATTATAGGTTCAAGATTTTAGAAATTACAGGGGGGGGGGGGACACCGTGCAAACGACTTTGACGAACTTCTCGAGCGAAATGGGTCGATTTCGCCCCTTGTATAACAATCTACTATTATAGCTATCTAACATTTCCCTACTATTTCCAGATACTACTCAGCATGGGCGGAGGACGATCACATGATAATTCAAAATGAATACTGCGACGGTGGTTCATTACAACTGAAGATGGAGTCCGGACCATTACAAGAGAGTGAATTATTGCTGCTGTTGGCGCATATAGCTGATGGATTATCGTGAGTAGCTTAGTAGTTATCGTTCATTTAATCATTCACTCACTCTAGAATTATTGTAACCTTATAAAACGAACCTTCTGTTTTAATGATTGTAAAGATTTGTTCAGACAACTGCCCATTCAGTATTACTTACTAGAAGAGCTTTATTTATTCGCTATTAATGTAACTTTAAAACTTTGCTGACATGCATTCCGTTTATATTTTTCAATATTCCATTATTTAATCTTGGGTCTTATAGGCCCAATAAATTTAAAAAAACTTGATTACCTAATATTCGTTCGCCCAATCATTCGTTCATCATTCTGCTGCATGGGAAAACACATTTTTCTCAATTTCTGTTTGTACCACGTCTGGCTTAGTCTAGAGTCAAGAACAAACCCATTTCAAATAAAAAAATAAAAAAAAATAAGGGACTTTCTCCAACTCAAAATTATATTTATATTTTTCGTTTATAGATAGCGTTATTTATCTTAGTTATATAAATATTGCCTTGAGCATAAAACAAAACCAAATTATTGCAATATTATATGTACAGACATCTAGTGGAAACTAAGTACTTATGTTGAAAAATAGCTAGTTTCAAATTGAAGTTAAAAATAAAATTTAATGAAATAAACCCGACCTGTTAGTACGCGTGCATCAAAAACGTGCTAAAAATAAACATTATAACGTAATAAACGCTTAAATAAAAATCTATCTGATTTAATATGGTCAGGCCTGCGTATCTTCCCGCGTAGGTAGCAAAAACGTACCTACGCGCGGCGACCCCTACGTAAAGGACTAAACAAGTTGGGTGTCGCTAGCCGGCAGCGACACGCTCCCGCGTTTTATTCACCGGCGGTGCGCGGCACTAGGTTGCTGGTTGGACGAGCGTGAATAAAGTCCTAGAAAGATGCGCTAGATGGCGTAAGTAGCTTCTTGTGGCAGTCAACCCTATCGCGTTGCGTGATAGTACGTCACTGAATAGGTTTAGTGTATTATGAATCATATTTCAGAGTTATAACAATGAAATTATCTTGCAATGTATTTCTGTAGGTGTCTACACGAAAATGTGCTTGAGTCAGAGGCGAACTGAATTACACCATATCGTTGACAACATTGAGTAGATATTTCTTTGAATTTCATTGCAAAGTCATACTTGTGTACGGAGTACTAGTACTTATTCTGTGATATGGTCAACGCCATGTAGCGGATTTTTAATTACTGAATTTTGACACTAGAAAAATCCCTCATTTCGGTGTTGGTCACATTATCTTATAGAGAGAGTTGTTATATTTGAGCACCAGCCTTGAAGTTATTGATGTTATTAAAATAACCCTCAAATTCTCAAATGTTTAAACCCACATTTTCCCTTCACAGTTACATCCACTCCCGTCACTTAGTGCACATGGACGTCAAACCCGGGAACATATTCCTGTGCAGCGGGGAGGGGTCGCCGTCGCACGACTCAGACGACGGATACGACGACGAAGACTCGCCTGCCCCCACGCACTACTATAAGATTGGTTAGTTCCTGATGTTGCACTTTTTAATATGAGACAAAGAGAACATGCACTCTGCGGACAGCGAATGTATGTTTGGCGCAACTGTGTTAGGAAGGCAAAGGGGAGCGCTTCCTACCGACCGGTTGTTATGGTCGGGGACCAAGGTCCGATGGTCACCGTCTTGGTTTATCTATATGTAGTCAAGCTCGTGCTAAATCTTACATATCGCGGTTTGTGTTGTATGGAGCGGGCTATCAGCGCCATCTAGCCTGTAGGAGCCGAGTCAGGGCGTCGCGTCTTGAAGTTGCTTGCTAGTGTGGGCGACAGTGGTAAGATGTCGCTACATATGTATGGTGTCTCTCCCCAGACAATGGCACACCTATTGTCATGCCCTGCGTGCCCCTACACCTGTGCAACTCTACTGATAATGCTTTGTTCGTCGCCGAGTATTGGTCCTCAAAAATATAACGCCAGTGTCGACACTACAAGAAGGAGAAGACGACATGATGTCCAATTTCAAATTAAAATTATTTATTTGGCACTAAGTTACAAAAAAGAAACGAGACAGTTAAAAAACGAAAATTGATCGACCGTATCATCACCTCATCATTCATTCATTGATCATGAACGGCTCACTGGCGTAGCAAGCACATACAAAAATTCGTCGAATGACTAAAATCCTCCGTAGCTCAGTTGGTAAAAGCATTTGCCCGGATAGTAAAGGGGCGTGGGTGTGAGTTCGAGTCCCACCGAAAGACACGGTTGATTAATTTTTTGAACGAAATTTAATTTATTTCCTAAAAATTTGCAAACTAATTGCTTAAGTTATAAAAAAATTATACATAAAAATTAATACTACCTACATAATATTTAAAATTACTGTATGTGTCGTGACTTTTCTACGATACCAATTTTGTCGTGGAATATTTTTTTAATTATGTATGGAACTGCATTCAAAGATCTTCAAAAAAAAATATCTAAATGAACGTATATAATACTACCTACATAATATTTAAAATTACTGTATGTGTCGTGACTTTTCTACGATACCAATTTTGTCGTGGAATATTTTTTTAATTATGTATGGAACTGCATTCAAAGATCTTCAAAAAAAAAATATCTAAATGAACGTATATTAGATAAAGTCACTTTTTCTTTGCTTGGCAAACGAAACAATTTTGACATTCTTTTCTATTGCAAGTATGTATTTAATTTCAATGACTATTGCAAGTATTTTACAATCGAAAGATGAATTTGAAAAATCGATTCTCATTAGCGATGCCGCACTATCGATAGTTTCACTATCGATAATTGTACTCGAAAATCATCTACAATATCGACGGGCCTATCTATAGTATCGATACTATCAATAGTATCCATAGCTTTATTAGGGTCAATACTGTCGACAACAGGAATAGTATCGAAGTTCAATAATAAAATCGCTATCAATAGTATCGGCTCTGGCTATTGCAACAACTATCGACACTTTTGCTTTTGCCTCAACTATCGATAGTCTATCGAAAGTGGACTATTGAGCGGCAACGTTAATTCTGACTATAATATGTTCTTCTTACAGGCGACCTAGGTCACGTGACGTGCGTGTCATCTCCCTCCGTGGAGGAGGGGGACTGCCGGTACCTGCCTAAGGAGGTCCTACAGGAAGACTTCACGCATCTCACAAAAGCCGACATCTTTGCTTTTGGTAAGTGAAACGACAAACACACATTGCACCAAAAAAAACAATTGGCGGACTTAATGCCTTAAGGCATTCTAATTAAATTTAAGTTCGGACTCTCTCATTCTCTGCCAAACAAACGAAAAGGAACAGACTATATTAATTTAGAAACGTAAGACAAAACAGCTGTCAGTTGCTAAGGAAATTAGAGAATCCATAGACTATTTAGTAGGGATGACATTCGATGACGACTAAAATTAGACTAAAACATGCAAAAACTCATATATTTAAGTTATGACGCTCGCGGGTGTTCCAAAAATAACGCAAGATTTAAAAATTGCCGCTTACATCAGTATAAATCATTTTAATATTGCAATGAACTCACTGCTATTGAAAATACTCAAAATAATCCGATTAGTTCGATCACGTGACGTACAGACGAAACACATCAAGCATAAGACTCTGCCAATTTATGCAGTTGTATTAAGGGTTATCTATTTTGCAATAAAAAAATTTAGTATGATCAGCTGATACGCTTGTCACTGCCTTAATAGATTATTTCATCTTTATCTCGTATTATATCGATATCAAGTCACTTTAAATTGAACTTTGAAATCACGTTTTTATTACTTTTATACTCATGCTCATAAATAGCAAATTGATTCTTTTAAAATAAAATATACACAGTAAATCATATGATATTTCACCAGGAAGTTAAAAAATATTGCTTTAACAAGAAATCACCACAATTCTTCAAAAGAGGAGATGAATTTAAATATAAACTTCTTGCTATACAGGGTGTGGCGTAAATAGTGGTCCAAAGCAAAGGTGTGGATACACTGTACACTGAAGCACCACATACCAGTATTTAAAAAAAAATTATATACAGGGTTTTCAAAAAAAAAAAAATTTTTTTTATTTTTTTAGAAATCGTTACCTTGCCTTACAAATTTGGTTATAATTTCCAAAAATGACGGTTTTTTTTTTATCAATTTTTTTTATTATTATTGCTGATCACTTGTACTTAGTACTCCATTCGTTTTTTGTTTTTACAAACTGAATTTAATAAAAAAAACCCTGAAAACCCTGTACATAATTTTTTTTTAAATACTGGTATGTGGTGCTTCAGTGTACAGTGTATCCACACCTTTGCTTTGGACCACACAGAAAAAATTACAACCCTTGTAAACCCTTGAACTTCAAATAAATTGTTTTTCTGAATTGGGCTCCTTTTTGTTTCGAAAAGCAATAACTTTTTTCCTGTAAGTCGTAACACTTATTGTTGCACCATTTTAGAATCTGCAAAAGATGGGCATTTTTTTTAAACAATGGGCACTGACAGTGTGGTACATTTTTTTTGCACCAAAAGCATTGAAAGTCAAACGATTTGCTAGCAGTGAGTATTGAATTTTGAAAGAAACTTAATTTTTTTTATTAAATTCAGTTTGTAAAAAAAAAAACGAATGGAGTACTAAGTACAAGTGATCAGCAATAATAATAAAAAAAATGGATAAAAAAAACCGTCATTTTTGGAAATTATAACCAAATTTGTAAGGCAAGGTAACGATTTCTAAAAAAATTAAAAATTTTTTTTTTTTGAAAACCCTGTACATAATTTTTTTTTAAATACTAGTATGTGGTGCTTCAGTGTACAGTGTATCCACACCTTTGCTTTGGACCACTATTCACGCCACACCCTGTATATTGTTAATAACAAAAATATTTATCTAATCCAAAAATAAAACGTTGTGTCGTTAAACTCTGTTTAATAAATTAATCTGTTTGTATAATCATGTACATCATAGGTAAAATAACATATGATCCAATCACTAAAACAGGCAGGCAAAAAACAGAGCTTATATTTATATTGTTTATGTCACAAAAATTGTCACAATTCAGACTTTCACGACGGCCTTGCCCACGTTCTCACCGGCCAACATTCCAATGAACGCGTCGTATATCTTATCAAAGCCTTCAGTGACATGCTCCTGGGTCTTCAGCTTCCCAGATTTGATCCACTCGGCCAGCTCTGCAAACGCCTCGCCCCACCTATTGATCCATCTGTGCACCAAAAACCCTTCCAATTTCAACTGCTTGAACACCAACGAGGGCTGGACTATTGTAGCTTTTCCCACTCCGTGTGGAAAGTCGTTGTAGGAACTTATACTCCCGCATACGGCAACTCGCCCGAAATCATTCATTTGCCCCATGATGATACTGCTTATTTCTGCTCCAACGTTGTCGAAGTAGCAATCCACTCCGTTCGGAGCGGCTTCTTTTAAAGCTGAGTTGACATCAACAGTTTTATAATTCAAAGCCTTGTCGAAACCCAGTTCTTTTTCCAACCAAGCGCATTTCTCGTCAGTGCCAGCGAATCCGATCACTCTACAGCCTTTGATCTTGGCTATTTGCCCGACTATGGAGCCTACACCACCAGCTGCCCCAGTCACTACAACAGTTTCGCCCGGTTTTGGTTGACAGAGTTCCAAAAATCCGAAGTAAGCAGTCGCTCCCGGCATGCCTACAGCTCCTACGCCCAAAGACGGCGATAGTCCTTTCAAGTCAGGCAGCTTGTACACTTTATCCATTGCCGAGTTGCCTTCATTGGCATTGGCGATGGTATAGTCGCGCCAGCCTTTGTGTGTGACCACTTTGGTGCCGACAGGGAAGCGTGGGTCCTTGGAGTCTTCGACAGTGCCGACTTGGAAGCCGAACTGGTCGTATGGTGTTGGGTATCTCATGTTGTAAGCGCGTTGGTAGGGATCAACGCTGATCCACTCCGCCTTGATGAGAATCTCTCCATTTTTGATTGGAGGGAGCTCGTGCTCTACTATCTCGAAGTCCTCCCTCTTGGGTACACCTTCGAAGGTTCTGAGCACCACGTATTTACGTGCTTTCACCATGGTGGTTCGGTGACGACTGAGCAACGTACGATTGTGATTAGCTTGGTGATATAGACATTATCGTGATTGTATTAGGGTTGTCAGGGGAGTTGCGACCTTAGAACAACGTAAATAAAAAGCCACGAGACATTTTCAGATCCCCCCTTTTCCAAATATGCTATGCAACAAAGGACTTTAAATCAAATACTCATTTACATTATCGCTAAAACTTAAACCGCTGAACCGATTTAGATGAAATTTAATATACATATAGTTTGTATCCTGGGAGAAGACATACGATAGATGAAAGTTTATATAGGAAATTTGACATTTTACCAATTTTTAATTTTATCAAAATGATTTATACCGAGTCAATTTATTTTTTTAAGTAGCAGCCCTAACTAAATTATGATATCTATTGCATAAATAGATATAAAAATATCATAGAAAGATAATAGTCCCGAAAACGATATTATTTGAAAGATTCAAATGCGATATCTAAGAAACTTATATATTTTATCTTAGATAGCAATATAGGTGAATATTTTTTATTTAAATTGATAATAGATATCCCTATCAAGCTATCGTCGTTATTAGTGATGAGCGTTGCATCATACAATATGGCCCGTCGAATAATTTTTTTATTGCAACACTGACTGAGTATAGTCATACCCATTAAAATTGGCCACTGACCATTTAGCGAATAAATCTTACAATAGTTTTTTTTAAATATTTATATAAGTTTAAATAAGAAACCAAAAAATCGCACACAGGTAGGATTTGAACTCACTTCCTTTGGCTAACCGGGCATCTTCTTATTTAGACTTATATAAATAGAAAGAACACTGTAAGTGTTAAAAATATTTAAAAAAAACTATTGAATAGCAAAAGCGTCATCATGATTAAAGTTGAATTTATTCTGTAAATAATAACTACTTGGCCCACTGCTGTTGTAATACAGCTCGGGTAGATGTCGCTGACGTCACGCAATAAATCATACAATTGAATAACAATGACAATATCGTGACAACAATGATATCTTAAATTTGCTGTTTCTATTATTGATACGACTGTCTTGGTATAGTGGTGCGCGCTCTGGTCAACGAAACCAGCGGTTACGGGTTCGAATCCTGCAAAGGGCAAATGTTTCTGTGATGAGCACGAGCATTTGTTGTCATGGATGTTTATCGCTTATAAAAGTTATACATATATTTATTTATGTTGATCTTACTAGCACACGTTGTGATAGGGATAGACATGGGATTTTTGGTTTTACAAAGGTGATACAATGGAGAATAACACGAAGTAATAAAAACCACCTGTAAAATGGGCATTATTTGGAGAAATTTCTCAAATAATTATAAATCACTAATTAAAATACAGATGTTTCTTAAAAAGTAACAGTTTATTACTATTAGTTGCCGTTTTCTCGACATTTTATGTATTTTATAAGTATCACCTGTTATTTAGCATCATAACTGTTTTTATTTTATTAGGATATACCTCTTAGATCAAAAGTTAAGGTTGAAGGTAGTTAAAAGTTAAAAAAAAATTAAAAAATCTTAGATTTTTTATGACATTATTTCCTTTGATAATCGAAAATGGGTCCAACTTCACCCCCTTTCATATGTTCACTCACACTGTGGCAAAAAAAAAATACAAATTACATATACCAATTCAGATACATCTTATAAATTAACATTTAGAGCAGACTAAAAACAAAGAAACTTAATAATATTGAGCCTAAATAAAATTACAGAGGAAAAACTAACGTCAAACATTCCAAGCGAACTATTAGCAGCCACAAGAAAGATTATATCTATCTCTCTCTTACAGGTCTAACCTTATTCGAGGCGGGGGGCGGGGGTCCATTACCTAAAAACGGGCAACAGTGGCACGACTACCGGGATGGGAAGTTACCGGACCTACCTGGTCTGTCCAGAGAATTCAACCAGCTTTTGAAGGTAAGGAATAAAAAAATGTAATTGAATTTCGCTCACAAAAAATAATCGACTTTGTCATCCGGTGGGACACGAACCCACGTTCCTTCGCTATCCGGGCGAATGTTCTTACCAACTGAGCTACGGAGGACGTTAGTCAGTCGACGAATTTTTGTAAATGCTTGCTACGCCAGTGAGCCGGCGTTCAAACACAGTCGATTAATTTTTGTGAGCGAAATTCAATTTGATTTCGTAAAAACTTGCAAAATAATTGCTTAAGTTATAAAAATAATTATAAGGTAAGGAATAAGTTATTTTTACCCGACTGCGGAAGGAGGGTTATGTTTTTCGAGAGTATGTATGTATAATTGTTTGGCACGCCCTACAGCCCAAACGGGTGGACATTTTTTGTCATATGAGGTGTCGTTGTATTTGTCAAAATTGTGATAATGACATTGGCTATATATATTTAAAAATGGCACTCGCTAATGGAAATAAAGGGGGAGGAGGGGTTGATTTTTTCCTTATCATAGCAATATGTAATTCTAAAATTTATTTAAAACTAGTAGTTCACCGCGACTTCGCCCGCGCCAAAAGTCGTATTTTTCATACAAACGATCACCCCACATTTCACTCCCCTGATGATTTTATATCGCGATAAAAAGTAGTCTATGTCCTTCCCAGGGTCTTAAATTAACTCTGTACAAAATTTCATTTAAATCAGTCCAGTCGTTTTGGAGCCTATTGACGATATAGGTATTTAAACTGATAATATTTTTCACATTTATTTGACTGCCTCATTGGTTTAGTGTTCAGCATGTTAGGTACTATCCAAGAGGGGACCCGGGACGGGTTCGAATCCCGTGTTTGGCCGAAAGTTTCTGGGTTTTTGTGTCTTAAAATAACTCAGACACAGCTCCGGAGTCAGGAAGTTGGTGGTGTTAACACCCCCGTGCCTCGGTGCGCACGTTAAGCCGTTGGTCCTGCGCCTGATCTCTTTACGGTCATGTCGGACTGCCGTCTCACCGAATCATTAGAGTAAAGGAACAGAGAGTTCACCTGTGCATTGCTTACGCACTTGTGCACTATAATATCTCCCGCGTAGTTGGCTAAATCTCGGTTGAGATTGGCCGCTGTGGTCGAAATTCGGCTGGGATGACATTGTTCATTATTTTTTACAGAAAATGGTCGACCCAGACCCGTCCGTCCGTCCGTCAGCAGCTCGCCTCCGCAAGCATCCACTGCTTCATCCGTCGTGTAATAAAAGCAAATCTCAACTGCGTAGAGAGCTGGCTGCGGCCAAGATGAAGAACGAGCTGCTGGCTAGGAAGCTGCAGGAGGCCGCGAGGTAAGCTATACTACATTCTAGAATATAATTTGCTAGACACACTCTCACACACACGCACGCACACACGCAAACACAGACAGATAGATAGAGAAGGGGAGAAAAAGAAAGAACAAGAGAGAGAGATAGAGATAAAGGTGGAGAGAAAGAGACAGACAGAAAAATAAAAAGACCCAGGGAAAGAAAGAGTAAGAGACAGAGGGAAGCGCGGAGAGAGATGTTAGAAGGGGGGAGAGAAAGAGTCAGTCACAAATACAGACTCTAAACACACTAACACTCGGCCGGCGCCGCTCGGGTCGATGCAGATCCGTCCGCTGTTGGCTAGGAAGTAGCAAGAAGCTGCAAGGTAAACATTATAAACGTAAAAAAAAATATATATATACATAATATAACCACACAACACACACGCACACACACCACACACACGCTCCCATACACACAAGCACGCACACACACAAGTGGGAAAGTAAGAGACAGAAAGGAAAGATAAAACACAGGGAAAGTATGGAACAGAAGATAGGGGAAGAGAAAGCGAGACAAAAAGGCAAAAGGAAAGACAGAGAGGGATAGAAAGAGACAGAAAAGGAGAGTACAGCACAGGGAGAGAGGAATAGTAAATCAGGAAGATTTAGTGAGAGGCATAAGTATAGTAAGAGACAGAGCGAGCGTAAAAGACAGAGAGGGAGAATGTAGGAAACTGATAGAGAGTGGGAGTGAGAGACAGAGAAAATATAAGACAGGGAAATTAAGGTACAGAGACGAGGGGAGAGAGAAAGAAACAGCGAATGGGGAGAGAAAGAGTCGGAAATAGGAAAGAAAGAGACAGAAAAGGGTGAACGATGAGGCGAATTTCCAAAAAGCCTTTCTTTGTTTCACCTACACTATTTAAGGAAGCATGTTGCAAAATTTCACATTTATAATCCTAGTAGTTTGGGCTGTGGGTTAATATGTTTGTCAGTCATTCAATTTTCCTTTTTACACTAGTGGTACCCCGCGACTTCGCCCGCAAGAGTTGGAATTTTCATATAAACTGTCATCCCCCATTTCACGCCCTTAATGTTTTCATATCGCGACAAAATGTAGCCTATGTCCTTTCTAGGGTCTCGAACTGTCTCCACACCAAATTTCATCTCAATCGGTACAGTGGTTTAAGCGTCAAGAAGTAACAGACAGACAGACACACTTTACATTTATGATATTAGTATGGATATTTAGAAGCTTATAATATGATCGATTAAGGATATTAAATTAAATTTCGCTCTCAACTATTGATCGACTGTGTCATCCGGTGGGATTCGAACCCATAGATAGATTGATCAAGGATAGTTATGGCAAGCAATTGGCAAGGATTTAAATATAAATAAATAAATCTATACATATAATAAAACTGTAAAACCAATGTGTCTGTACATTGAGTATTTTTACAAAAAACTAATTGAGAGTGATGTTAAAATAGTAACAGAATTGGAATCTACAACTTTTAATTTTTTTGTCTGTTTGTACACGCTAATCTCCGGAACTTCTGAACGGATTTGAATGAACTTTTTTTTATTGTGTAGCTATTGGGTCTAGGCAAATACTAGGCTATAATTTATTTTGAAGATCGAAGTACCTGACGTGGAACCTTAGCAGTACACTTAAACTAAGACAGATATCAAAATAGCGCTTTAAGAAAGGTTATCCAGCGTGATGAGCATTTACTATTGACGTACACAAATTGAAGATCTAGAGCAACTGATACGGAATCCTAGCAGTCCAGCTAAACTATAAGAGATATGAATAAAACGCCTTAGGAAACATTGTTCAGCGTGATGAGCGTTTTTTATTGACTAACCAAAATTGCAGGTCTGGAGCAACTGATATGAATCCCTAGCAGCTCAGATCAACTTTATGAGATATGAATAGAGCGCCTTAGTAAACATTGTTCAGCGTAATGAGCATTTTTTACTGACTTACACAAATTGAAGTCTGAAGCAACAAAGTCTGAAGCAACTGATATGGAACAATAGCAGCTCAGCTAAATTACTTTAGACTGATTTTTCATTTCTCTCTTCTCCTTACGACATAATAGACTAAGAAATCATGATAGCTGGATGGCGACGGGAGTATAAACATTTTGTATCATCAAGTCCACGCGGACGAAGTCGCGGGAAACAGCTAGTAATAAATAATTTGTTTCAACAAACACACCAATTACCTAGCTTGTGCTATGGTGACTAGGATAACGGATAGACATACTTATATACATTTTATAAACATCCATGACTTAGGTACAAATGCTCGTGCTCATCACACAAACATTTGCCCCGTGCGGGATTCGAACCCGCAACCGCCTGGTTTATAAGTCCGTGGCGCGAACCTCTACACCAAGACGGTCGTATAAAAAATAAGTTTCTAAATATAATAATTTACACAGATTCAGAAGGTGTGCTAGTGACTGATGCATTGTGCAGCCGCTCCATGATGCCATGCTTGGACAGGCGACCACGGTCGCAGGCAACAATGCAGTTATTTTTGTAATTATTAAAAAAACCGGCCAAGTGCGAGACGGACTCGCGCACGAAGGGTTCCGTACCATTATCTATAATACAACAGTATACTTACCACCTTTTTTAGTTTGAAATATGCAAAAAAAGCAATGTTGTATGGGTCCCCCTCTTAAATATATTTTTATTCTAATTTAAATTTTTATCCTGTAAGTGAATATAACACACTTATATTCTGTAAATATTTCAAGCGTCTGCCTGTTGCCATTATTAATATCAAGCAAAAACAGCAAAAAAATCACGTCTCTTGTATGAGAGCATCCCTTAAATATTTTTAATTTTTTGATATATTTTTTAAATTTACATACAACTTAATATTCTGTGAACATTTCAAGCGTCTACCTGTTGCCATTATTCATACCGAGCAAAAAATAGTTTAAAAAATCACGTCTCTTATATGGGAGCCCTCTTAATATATAATTTAATTAATAGTTATAGCGGCAACATAAATACGTCATTTGTGAAAATTTCAATTTTCTAGCTATCACGGTTCATGAGGTACAGCCTGGTGACGGACAGACAGCGGAGGCTTAGTAATAGGGTCCCGTTTTCACTTCTTTTGGTACGGAACCCTAAAAAAGAGAGTAGGAAAAGTGTAACGACTATTATACTATATGTGGTATTAACGCTATATTTTTCCTTCCACAGATGTATAAAATCATTAACACCCAACATGGTCTCGTCCCAAGACTCTGCAAAGTTCCGGACTCGATCCGCCAAGCGACTACAGAAGCCTCGCATAGATTCACAAATTGTGGACATCATACAATCAGTCACTTCGCCTATGAGGATAGACAGACGGACAGACAGGCGGGGGAAGAAGGTATAGTTTATTTATATATATATATATATATATATATAGAGTCGTTGTAGCTAAGTGTATGTGTTTTTTGATGTAGTTTGGCAGTAGTATTATCCCTGTAAGAACAGATGTTTTAGTAATTTGGAAATTGTTGCATTGTCTGGTTTGATTTTAATTTAAATAAGTAATTAAACAACTTGTATTAAATTCGTCATTCAATAAGTCAAATTTAACATTTGAAAAATTATTACAATTTTATAAATCGATTAAAACTAACAGTTGATCTGAAAATATTTTACTTTGCAACAAAAAAAAAACTATTTTTTCTATACATTTCTGTGTAGTTCTGAATAAAAATACATAAATAAAAATATATACAACTAGCTTCAAACTTTGATATGACATGTAAAATAATAAAAAATATTATAAAAAAACATAAATTTAAGCTTATCAATGCGTTAAATGACTACCACCGGTTTATATGTAAAAAAATAAATATAATATATGGAAAGGAGTGTACTTCAGGTTGCTAAGATATTCCACTATAATATGTCGTAGGCAAACAGTGAGATTGGCCATTTTAAAAGTAAACTATTTCTTTAGTACTTCAACTATCAGCCAGGCAATTAATACAATTTTGCTAGCTGCCTGTCCAGCTTTCCATAGTATATTAAGCGTGTTTATTGCTTAGCTTAATGCACAGGTTTTTTCCTGATACACAAATTACAAAAGAAATATTGACAAATAAATAGATTCAAGAACCTAATAAACTCCTCAACTTTTGTGATTTATAAAATGGCCATCCAAATTCGATATGTCTATTACGTAAACTGAGCAAGACAAAATAATGAGAAATGAGTTTAACTAAATGTAGATTTAAAAAGATCTTTTTTACTACTATTTGTCGTCACTGGTTTTTCAAATAGGAGACATCGTAATTGAAATCATAGCACAAAAATACATTATAATATTACCACCTTAAATACATACTTGGTACATAAACATAAACAATTTCACAGAAGATAAATCTATAGAAAAACTTAAAACATGAAAATACATGAAAGACTTGTTTTTAACACGTTTATAGCATAGGTTAAAACTGGACGCAGTTTTAACGGAATAAATAAATACGATGTAAAATTGTAAATGACTTACTATTTGTATCTTGCTCTCTCCAATACTGTGGAGTAAATAAAGATACAAAAACGTCATTTTATCCAGTACTACGGATGAGAAGTTATGTATTTTATTGAATTTAACTGCTTTAATAATTAAATATCTTTTATTCGTAGTTTTTATATTTTTTGTTCGTAGTTAACTGCAAAGATCTTTTATCGTCTGTTCAATACAAAAAATGCAAAGTTTTTATGCTCCACACATTTTTCTGTTGTAGAGAGATTTTGCATAAAAACTAAGTTTATCTTTTTTAAATAACCTGAATAATAGTTCTTCGTACGTCTTAATACCGACTGAATACACATATATTGACAATAAAATACATAACTTGATAGACACCCTGTAAATTAGCAATCACATCAGTAGATGATGTACTGATATGTCTGAAATGTGACAGGACGTCACCAAACTTTGGAGAGCGACGAAGGGACTTCGCCTAGTGGCATAATTGTCGTGTCACGTGACCCGTCTTCGAACGTGTTAATCGACGGATGCGACAAAATTAAAAAAAATATTGTATATAACATGTATACAAAAAAATCGCGGATTTAGACTTTATAACGACGCCAATAAGGCTCGATTTCCAATGACAATACATGATTTGACTCTTATAAAGGTGCCTTCAGTAAAAAAGAAAAATTATATGTGATCGTAGTATGTGCTTTTTAAAACGAATTTACTTGTATAAATGATAAATGAATAGTAATAAAAATATTGTTTTTTAAATAATAATAATTAGTAATAATACACAAAGCTGTCCTATAAATTCTTCCATTTATTCTCGATGTGATATCTGCTTGGAGATTTAGGTTTTAGTTATTGTAAGTTGCATTTTATGTAGTGTGGGTTTTGTATACAACTTCAGATAACATGGTCTTGAAGTAAGGATGTAGCAGTAATTTTAGTAGGGTAATAATCACGAATAAACTTATACTGGTAATAAATCCATTGATCTTTCATAGCAATTAATCACGCCAATAAATCTTTATAATAATATATATACAAAAAATTCATTAAAATATTTTTGTATACAAAAGTCATTCTATGCAAAATGCAACATTAAGCTACATATTTGTAATATTAAGGCAGCATTTTAAATAGTAGTTATATTAAATACTCATTTACTAGCTAAGCGTGTATCCAAATAGATCCGAATTTCAACACCTAAAAACATTGCCTTGGTCAATGCTAGAAAAAACAGCTAACATTTAGGATCTTATTGCTAAGAGATAGGGTTCACAGATTTCATAAATGACAGCTATACGACTCCAAACTGATTCGTAATGAAGGGGCAGAAATAGACTTTCTTTTTAACTGTAAAATATATATCAACATTTCCTTTGCAACAAGTTTTGAAATCAGTTGGTCCCGGCTAATATCTGTGGTCGTTAAGCCTAGTCAGAGGCCCTAGGGCGGCTTGATAACTTCTGACAGTAAGGTTTGTCACTTGCCTTACATACACTCCTCCACCAATCCGCACTGAGCCCGCGTGGTGCAGTATGGCTCGTACCACAGATTATATAATAGTTACTACGTAACAGATAAATCACTCCAAGGAAAATCGTCCATACCTACTCTTATAATAGCCTACAATTTTTTGTCGCAGACCGCTGCGCCCGAAAATGTGCCTTAAGTTTCGAACATTACGTTATTATTCCTCTGCAGCTACGCGACCTTGGAGTAAAACTAATAAAGTCAGGATTGCCTCTTTCGATACAAGGCCTATTTTATTTGTAGCTTGGTTTGAAATATTTTACAATGATATAGTGTTTTACAGTTTTAATAAGTGGTAATAAACAAGATCTAAGATGTTGTTCTGTGCTAAATTATTTTTAAAAATGTATTCATACATAGTTGTAAAAAGCATCTGTGGGAACTTTCAATCTGCCGTAAAATTATAATGACGTATTAAAAGATTTAAAAATTTCAAACGTTCGAGACTATGATAAGTCCAGAATTTTATTTAAATCTGAGACTAATATAGGGCATATTATGCTTCTGGTTGCATTTGTACAGTAAATACCAGATGTATAAATCATATTACTTAATTAGTTTGCATAAAAACGAATCAACCGTAACAAATAATTCAACAGTACGTACGCGCGCGCCCGTCGGTTGTTGGCAGCCAACTGATTTACGCCCCGCCGTCGGTGCGCTCGAGAGTAGGCTATTAACGCGCGCAAGTACATTGAGTGAGAGATGCCTGCTCGTACCTCCTCATAGTTGAGGTGAGGCCTTTTCCCAGCAGTGGGATCTTATAGGCTGACGTTACTAAGTTTTAAAATCAAACTTATTTAATCTAAAATTCTATCTTTGCTATTTAACTCAGAGTTGATCAAGTCATTCATTTCTGTATGTAGACCCACATGTACTTATTCACTTCCCAACATAATTACAGGCCCTACCACTGCTTTGGAATAAATTGTGGGTTTGTACCGAGAAAACGCAGCGCAGAATCTTAGTCACTATAGTTATCTTCAAAAAAACTGTTGAGATGCAGATATTGTTTTTAACCAGATTTAGGTAAAGTATGAATTTAAAATTTAGTGCAAATGTCTTTTACAGTTTTTATTGAAGTAATTAAAAAAAAAAAAACATTATCAAAATCAACGCGCTCAGCTATCAAAATGGGTAGAATATTATAAAAGAATCGAATAAAATTTATGTAATATTTATATTGATAATGATATACTTGTATAGGTGTAAAAATAACAAATATATTTGAAATTAGAATGTAAGTTTATATAATGAGCTGTTCGGAGTTATAGTATACTAGTATTCCCCGCGACGGCGCTCACGCAAATGTCCAATTCCCTATATAAATTTTAACTCCCCATTTCACCCCTTAAATTTTTCAAATTGCAACAAAAACGAAATGAAAGGACTCAATCTCTATACCAAGATTTAAATCGGTTTAACTGGTTCCATGCCACAGCACGCACCGGTGTGAGATAACAATTGATTTTGTATTGTGTCTCGAAATTGGCAGCGAATGGGTTAACAGCTAAATCGTTAAGAGACAAACACTTTCTCATTTATAACATTAGTATGGATGTTGTTGTATCAGATAAAATCATGATATTTTTCTTCTTGCACACGTGCGGTGCCAGAGCGGATCGCTTGTATGTAGTTTACTATAATTACGAAATATGTAACTCCGAAATGTAGAGTAGTCTTAAAATGTAAAAGAAATGTAATCCCATACTAAGTTAAATTAATTTAATTTCTTTATTGTATTACCTTTAAAATGTGCCTTACGATTTTAGTCTGTTTTAAATAATGTTGATTATTTAATAACACTTTTTTAATCATGACGCCTCTTACTTTAAAATTTAACCCCATAACTTAGGTTTTCTATTTTAAAACTAGAATATTGAAAAAATGACTTTTTTGATTTTTAAGTAACTTCCGTCTTCTTTTTATAATTAGCACAAAATAATGACTTTTTGAGGTATGAAAGTAACTAAAATAAATAATTAAAATAGATTGGACGTATTTCCATGGTAAGAGTCCAACCCACAACTTCTCTCAAATTGACTTAAGTGGCAAAATGGCCTTAATGTCATATACTTAACATATGTAACTGTTAACAGATATGATTTTCTTTGAACTAAATTAAAAGATGGCAAATATAAGTTCAAAACCCTAGAAGAATCAAGATCCAAGTTTAAAACTTGAATATCTCAAAACTATCTCTGAGTGGGTTGGATCTTTAACATGGAAATACGTCCGATTTTGTGATGTTATTACATTTGCGAGGTGTCATGTGTCTTTAACATTATAATTAATAATTTTTATGTAAGAATTCAATTGCACAATTGTTAAAACAGCCACTTATAGACCTAGTATTAGATTTTTTGGATTTTTGTTTGCGTACCGTTACAAGCCCAGTAAAAAAATCCGTCAAACTGTCAATTCCTGTCATTATTTGACAGATAAGTTTTTTTGAATGCGGGTATTTTTACAAAACAGACTTAAAAATATTTAAAAGTAAGGTATCTTTTTATAAATAAATATTATTACCACTTTGTTTCCTATTACAGCAACGTCCATTATTTCGACCGATTCAATGTGTAGAGGTCGGTATATAATTTTTATTGTTTAAAGTTGCCGTTGTGTTAAAATAAATACGTAGAATTGATTTTTTATAAGTAAAAATATAGTGAGCTCGCTCCACCGTCGACTCTGTCTACGCCACGTCTGGCTTAGTCTAGACTCAGGAGCAAACCAAAAAAAAAAACTGTTGTTTTTTTTTCTCTGCCATCTCTGACTGGCGTTGTCATTAAGGCAAGCTGCAGCAGGCGTTTCAGCGGCACTAAAAAAAGTATGTGTTTGTTATATTTAAATTCTGTATGATTTTTTCGTCAACGGTAGCTCGATAGTTAAGTATGAATTAATATGTTAAATTTATTCATTGATATGCTAACTCTTTTTACGTTTAAGGTATAAATATGTCAGTCTAAAGATCGCATCTTGATAATAGCTTTTAATAATTTATGAAAAGTAATATGACTGTCTCACATGGTGGGCGGTCTGCTTTTAAAATAAATGTTGTACGGATCTCATCGATTTCTTTCTTTTTTGATATTTTATCGCTAATTTAATAGATATTTTCTCTTATGGGATACGTCGTTTGGTCGTGGGTTAAAAACGTGTTAAAATTATGTCAATACAGGTCTTAACATGTTTGCTGAATTTTTGAGATATGTCCCATGCATGTTGTTGACACGTCCTAAGCTATGTTGATCAGCTACACATCAGGATATGTCACATATGTAAATGTTACAGACAAAACTTATAAGCGGTCAAACCCACTTTTAACTGTCACATGGCAATAACACTGAAATGTTAATAGTTATTCAAAAAGAGTTGTAACACTTTTTTTTTGGTATTTTTTATATTTACTAATCTCATTAACGTTTTATGAGCACTGTTCTGATTTAAAGTTTGATTTAAAAGTCAAATCCACTTTTGACCAAGAACTTTGTAACCACTTCACTACAAAAATCTGTCAGTTCAGATATCGGGCATCGGACATAAGCACTTTTGTCACACTTTTAGAACCTAAGTGTTCATATTCGTGACAAATCGATGTATAATTTCATTTCATTTTTACATACAGTCAAAGGCTATTTTGACTAGTTACGAGTTTTGACTATAACATAGACACATCTTTTAAGTTCAGGCATTTTAAGACATGTAGATGTGTGGCATGTGAAACAACGCGCGACTAGTATGTGGCTGTTCGGTTGTAGAACCAAAGGTGTTGGATATGTAGTTGTGAATAAAATGTTTGTATATTTGCTATTAAAATGAATATTGTATTAAATAAATGTGCTTGTTTCGATTATCTGCTGGTTTGTTTTTTAACCTGAAACCGTAGATTTTAAAAACCGGCCAAGTGCGAGTCGGAATCGCGCACAAAGGCAGGCCTGTGTATCTTCCCGCGTAGATAGCAAAAACGTATCTACGCGCGGCGACCCCTTGGAAAGGGCCTAAACAAGTTGAGTGTCGCTAGCCGGCACCGACACGCTCCCGCGTTTTATTCACCGGCGGTGCGCGGCACTAGGTTGCTGGTTGGACGAGCGTGAATAAGGTCCTAGAAAGATGCGCTATATGGCGTAAGTAGCTTCTTGTGGCAGTCAACCCTATCGCGTTGCGTGATAGTACGTCACTGAATAGGTTTAGTGTATTATGAATCATATTCCAGAGTTATAAGAATGAAATTATCTTGCAATGTATTTCTGTAGGTGTCTACACGAAAATGTGCTTGAGTCAGAGGTGAACTGAATTACACCATATCGGTGACAACATTAAGTAGATATTTCTTTGAATTTCATTGCAAAGTCATACTTCTGTACGGAGTACTAGTACTTATTCTGTGACGAAGGTTTCCGTACCATTATCTACTTATACAACATTAGACACTACATATATTATAACTTTTATTAATTTTGGAAACGATAAAAATATCACGGTTCTTGTCTGGGAGCCCCACTTAAATATTTATTTTATTCTGTTTTTAGTATTTAAAGATATAACTTTAGCTATCACGATTAATGAGATACAGCCTTGTGATAGTCAGAGTCTTAGTAATTAGGTCTCGTTTTTACTCTTTGTGTACGGAACCCTAAAAGTGTAGTCTCAACTAGATGAAATTTATTATGGGTTTAGTAAGTTTATTGTGAATTCTGTTCGTAGCGTTCGTTTTAGCGTAGCATAAATAAAAAAGCAATTTTAAATTTTGTCTAAAACGAGACATTTATTTGCATGTGTATGACCGTCAAAGAAACACTGATTAACTGACAAACAGATGCCACCATCTCATCAGCGCTACCAAGGCACCAAGCGATATTGAGTAAAAGCATCTTTTGTTTATGGCGACATCTTAGTGCATAGCTAAGCTATTACGAGCCGCCGCCAGTAAATTCCGCCAATGACAAAAGTCTGTGCCCGCTACTACGCCGTACCGTACCCTGGAACCATTTAAAAAGTAGCGTGAAAAGTTAAGTTCAAAATGTTCATCGATGCAACGTTTTGGCACTTAAAACGAACACCGCTACAGTAGCGCCATCAAGCGGGATATATCTGATCCTGCCATTGCGTGCAGTTATTAGATAGAATGGAAACGTTTTAATTTCGCCACTAGACGATGGATGGCGATGCTTAAAGATTCAACATGCTTTTCTAGGTTTAGCTACTTGATACAAGATGACACTAGGGGTCTGGTGATTATAAAACTATTCGTGGTTGATTATAAATAAAGAATTAAAGAAAACTTAATTTTGTATAAAAAATCGAATATGTAAAAACCTCCGTTATAAAACATACAATGAGCATTCATTGTATGTTTTATACGGAGGTTTTTACATATTCGCTTCTTATTTGCTTATGCAATTTTACGATTTATACTTAATTAATTAGGAGGTGTTACTGCTTTTATTTCTTCAATTTTAACTAACGTCAAGTCCACTAATTAATTGCAATTTATGAGAGTTCATAAAGTTTTTATAATGAAATGTATATATAAAAAATATTTCAAATAATATTTATAAGTAGAACTCATGTCGCATCTTTGTCTTGGATCTATTTAATGATAAATAATTTTAAATAACCATAGAAATTACTAATATTAATAAGATATACGCTGAGGTGGGTCACAAAGTCACACAATTCAAAATTGTTTAGTCAAAAGAACTTAGTTACATTTTTACGCCGATGCTTCCTAGTAAGTAATCATCAGAGATACTTGTGGTGGGAATGTCTTGCTACTTCCCAAACGGTATAAACTATTAAACTAATTATGGTAATATAGGTAAATGGTACATTGCTATGACTAAAAAATACACACAAAAATTGTTTTTTTTTTGGTAACAAAAACAGCCATTAATCGTATTATGAAAGTACAAAAAATACTAAAGACTAAGAGAAACTGGACTAATGCCCTTAAATTTTACACCTTTGCGCTAAACACAAGTTGCGTAGGTAAACAAGGCTAAAATTAAAATACAATGATTGTGTAAATGGGTAGTTTTTACACTGGCCAAAGAATAATTAACCGGCTGCTAAAATACACAGTTACCGAACCTTCGTATCATGTTTCCAGACACAATAGAAAATTAATTGTTATATGTTCGAAAAGTAAAAATAATTCATTGATGATGGTCAAAAAAGAAAATAAGTGGTGACGTCTTTTAATCACATCTTGAATTTTTTTCATTATCATTATTTCCTGGCTATTGAAAAATCACCGCTCGCTAGTAGATAAAATTACGGCTGGGGTCGACGATGAATGAAATTAGATAAAGTATTTAACTATATGCAAGTTGAGATCGCGTCAAAATATTTTACCACGCCAAATACGATTTCACAGCGTTTTTGTCGTAATTAATTAGAAAACCGGTTTAACCTCAATCTGCGTGACACATTTGAATAAAATTAAAAACCGAAGCGTGAAATACCCCATTACTATTGTTGAATGAGCAAAATACGCAATAAATAAAACTATAAAACGGAATGACAAAACAAAATCTCCGTAACGAAGCTATGAGCGGGGAGTGTGACGAATTGTACAAAAGAGGGCGCCACGTGCGCGCGTTTCGCGCCAAAATGTGTGTCAAACGTCAAACGCATGTGTCCATAGATTATATTAATATGCAATTACTTTTTTTGATCGAGGGTGGTTTTGGAGGATGGATATCACAATAATGTAAGAAGGTATCTTGCATGCAGTGCCCATCAAAATTATAATGCAAATCACTAATCCCTATTAACTATTACCTAGGTAACCTATAAAAATAATTCAGCCTGGAAAGATATAGAAATAGCTCATAGCCGCCTACGCCTACCGCTACCGCCTACTTTGTTTGTACATATTTCTGTGTAAATTGCTTTATATATTTTTGTAATTGCTTTATATATTTTTTGTAAATACTTTTCACATCATATCGATGGACCGATTTGGATATACTTAAAATAGATATGATCGATTTAATACTTATGTCTTATTGGTGGGATCTGGCCTTTCTTGTAAGTTATTATTAAACTTGGATGCGACGTTCTTGCACACGACAGCACGTCGAGGTAAAAAGTAGATGCATCTTATGCAGTTGCAATAGATATGGTTTTACAACAAATATCTATGTATTAGTCTGAAGCAGGCATGCATATTTCAGTCAATTATACCTACTATAGTATGAAATAGAAAAATAATAAAAGTTTAAAGATATTTTTTTTCTCATAAAAAATATTACAAATTCACTCCCTGAGAAAACGTTACAAATTTGAAAAAGTGATAAAAACAACACATAGCGAGCGCACACATATATTCAAATAATATAATATCATACAATTATAAGGGGTAGTTCTATATTAACTAGCGGATTCAAAGTAGCCGTCGTACACCCTGTAATATAGAATGAATAATAGTATTTTCATCGGTAGGTAATTCAGTGTCTGGAATGCACCCTCGCAGCATTAGTACCGAAACGCATTCACGACTAATCGTCGCTCACTGTGTAAGTACTGGTTGTTTTTCCTGAATTTTCCAAAAGTACGAAGTGTATTTATTTATTATTTCTATATTTTTTTTGTAAAGTTTAAAAAAGTACCCGTCCGTGCCCCACGTTGGGCGCCAATTTATAATTATCGAGTTCGTTTATTTATTTTAACTAAGTAAGTAAAGTCTCAACTAAAAAGTGTAACGAAAGTGTATTTACGTTATCTGTCATTAAAATCAGCCTAATTTTATAATCTATCGATCCATTGCACACGTTAATTTCATAACGCCCTAAAATTGTTATTACCGCGGGAATACCATGACAGTTAGGAGCTCGATTCAAATGAGCGGCGTATTCGTCAATTAGATCGATTCGTTGCGGACAGTTGGCAGACAGGGGCGCTGATTCTTCTCCATCATGTTCAACTTAGGAGTTTGGGGAGAGTCATTGCCAAACTCCGTGATTCTAGAAATAAAATATAAAGCATTTTCGAGGGTTAAGTATTTTATTTTAGACCAGTCAAATCTAATCTCCTAAATAGAATTGTTTTATACAATCTCCTCATTGAGAAAATTTCAGTAGGTTATTTTTGATTCGCTAGATGGAGCTAGGTGTCCTTACCTTTTGTGACAACCCTACTGAAACAGGTGCCAATTTTGAACGCTCTCAGGAAGCTTTCCCTCTGTACCCTCTTTGCCTACTCCTGTGGCAAAAGGCTAATATGATGATGACGATGATAATATACTCGTAGAGGTAGGTTAGTGGTATGAAATAAAATTCCACTGATATTTGATGATAATCAACCTTTATGTGTTGAAAGAGGCTTTGACAATTTTGACTGAGTTTCTGTGACTGTGAGTGACTGAGTTTTTAAAAGAGGCTTTGACAATAGTGACTGATTTTCTTGCGCTGCTTCTTTTCAGCACTAGCCCACAATTTGTCCCGAAGCAGTGGTAGGGCTTAAAAATAATATGTTGGGACGTGTATAAGTGCCCCCTGTGGGCCTACATACATAAATAAATGACTTTTATGACTTTTACTTTTATGACTTTTGACGACCGTCTTGGTGCTTTTACTTGTATCTGTGGTTCGCGCATTTTAATGCCAGCGGTTGTGTGTAAAAATATTTGTGTGATGAGCACGAGCATTTATGGGTGTTTATAAAGGTATACAACTGTGCATGTCTGCCTATCTATCCGTTATTCTTTAGTCACCATAGCACATGATAAAGATTGGCGGAGATTTTTTAAAATTTCTATTGCCTAAAAATTTTGCCGTATGACACTTCGTAAGCAATTGGTGTATATTTGTTTAATACGTGCGTAAGTTAATTGAAATTTACATATATTTTAAGGCTCTAACGGCTTGCAACATTGAAATTTTTTATTGCGGAATATTAAAAATTACAGTGGCGCAGATTCGTCAAAGGATAAAGATTTAGGCATAATATTATTAACTTAATTATACTCACACAAATCTAATGAAATGGTGTTAACTTTACCCATCCATTCATACAAAACGGAGACCTAAATTAATAATTATGCTCTGAACTGACTGACCCAGTGACGTCATTTGACTCACAAAATACATCAACAAAAATTCATTGTCCGAACATTTGATACACTACCTTCCTCTTCGAATTCATAAGCTAAATACGACCATACAGATCTGGAAGTAAGATTGAAAATCAAATAGTGGTAAGCTGCGAAGCTATGACGTTTAATCGTAAACGCATCAGCCAATAACATAAAAGTGGGTGTGGCTAATTTCAAAATTGGAATCCTTTTTCTTCGTGCGCATTTCTTTTTCTTTTGTTCTCCATTTTGAATAATCCATAGAGTGTAGAGTTGTCAAAGCGGTCCGAATTGAGTTGTAAGTGATTACTTGTCTGGTTGGAGACGTGGAGGTATTTTGATTTCCTTTGAGTACTTCAACATTTGATTGATAGTCTGAATCTGTTTCTAACGTATCCTTTATGAGATGATTTTGTCTATGTATTAACTAAGTATTTACTATTAAATCCATTCCATCCTTTACAATTTTTAAAGCAAGATAAGTTACTCTTCATTGCACACTATTCACATACAGTTAATAAAATGTTAAATTGTACAAAAAGCGGACGTACTTATTTGCTAAAATACGGATGTCCGGCTTTCGTAACATACAAAACATGATAAAATAAATTAAATCCTTTTTATAGGAGGAGAGATACAGAGTGGAAACCAAAACATGCCAAATTTTTAAATGTAAAAGTAATTTTATTCTTCTCTCTTCAAGTCTTTAGGTCTTCAAAAACAGTAGTAATACAGGCCGGACACCGTCTAATTTAGAAAGAAATAAAAATATTTATTTTGAACATTACACAAAATTGCACAATGTTAAAAAAATTAAGAATATAATCTTTTAATTAGGTTGCAATGTTACCAAACTGTACCTTATCTACTTAATGTAAGCAAACTGGTCCACTCAGCTTGGTAAGCCATGGCGCTAATATTCTGTGGGAACCATTGTTATGGCTGAATTTAGTCGCACATGCAAACAAAATAGCTCCAAATAACCTGACTGCCGAATTGGGTACTTGACACTATCCATAAATAATTCCGAAAACCTATTCCTTGAAAATAACATCACATTTTAAAACACACTATCATTGATATTTTTAACTATCTGCAGTATTTGATTTTTAATTAAGTCATAAGTACTCGATAAAAAGTATGTTAGTTGAGTATAGTGAAATGTGACGTCATAGTTTACTATTCCCATTCAAAATATATGGAAGAAGAGCGTTTTGACAGTTTAATAAAAGTACGTCAACGATTGGTGGTGTCAAGTAGTCAATACGGTGGCCTGCATGCTTAGACTAGTCAATACATCCAAGCCTGCATGGCATACTATGCCAATCGCGCCTGACCGTTTGAATTTCATTCTGAGATTGTTGTCAAAAGCAAGAAATATAACAAATCTAAAAAAAGTAATCACATCTCAGAATAGGTAGTAATTTTCGATAGTACCCGTCTTAGGTAGGTAAGTGTTTACCAATACGAACGCCATACATTAGGTATTGCATATTCAAATGTAGTTAGGTCGCGCGTTCGATTTCCGGTTCAACCTAACAATGTGTGGGTACCTACAAAACTTACTCAGACTTGCAATCTGCTACATGACATGTTTGTAATAAGAAATAACATTTCAATAGGTAAGTAACTTACCTAGGTTTATTTCAGGCTAAGAAAATGGATAGACGCTTTGACAATGAAATCAGTTTCTTTTTGTAAAATCGTGCCTAAAATCAGAGACCGCAAAATGAGTTCAAAAGAAAAATTTCTTACGACATAAAAATGTTTCACAAACAAACCGAACGGACTGTAAACGATATTGATAAATTATCCTAAAAAAGCCAAATGAAAAATAAATGACTCCCGAATCAAAATAGACGCAAAGAAAATCCTTTTACAAAAAAATATACACGACCATTCTCCTTCGTGCCATGAATATAACACACAGAGGCAAGGTTGTGTTGTCTCAATAAACACTGCAAATATGATTTGCCACTTAATCAAAGGAAAACCAACATTATGACTCAAGAAATAGAAGCGAAAATTAAGATTTGAGAAACGCATTTACAATCTTGTAAGTGAGTTAAGCGACCCCTCTAAGATGAGCTCGAGATGACGATCAAATCGGCTTAACTCAGACCGAATAGAGACTTTGTGGTAAAACAAGGTAGGTCACCGTAAATTGGTCGTGCCCACACAAAAGCTAAGCGAAAAAGCCACCCCTGAATCCCGCCCCTATTTAAGAACCACTCCCTTTTAACTCAGTCGATTTCGGACCGTTTAACTGCGCACATGCTCGTTACGACCATGCGCGATTCGGACCGCGAATTCGAATTCCAACGTTCCATTTTCGATTTTAAAAATCTGAAATAAAGAGTGCCGTGACAAAAATAACTCGTTATTTTTAACGTTTTTTTTATTCGTCGTTATTATGACCGTAGGATGTATCCTACAGATAAGCATGGACCGCTAAAGTTGAATCCGTTCAATCAAAAGAGTTTGGACCACAACATTATGTTGAAAACGATACAGAACTTATGTTACAACAAGAATAGTGCTCCCTTTAACATGACCTCCCCTTTTTTGGTGGACAACATTCTGCATCAACAGAAAACAGTGAATTTCCACAACCAGTACTTGAACCAGCAAATTGAGAACTACGTGTTGCAGAGGCAGAGCTACGAGAGATCTAGAGAGAATTCTCCTGAGACAGAAGATAAAAAAATGGCTGAAATTGAGGATGAAGGGAATCGAAATGAGGAATTGGAAGAAACTAAAATAGAAGATGAAGATTCGAAAAGCAGAGACGAAGAGGAAGGGTTTAACGGAATTAAGAATGAGCAAGTGTATTATAACGGAGATTACTATAGGGGCGACGATAGAAATGAGAAAGAGGTTTTGAATATACCGAATTTGAATAGGCGTTGCCAGAGCTGTGGGTCGTTTGACTGTCCGCCGTTTGTATGTAAAAAATCAGGGATCCGTCGGTTGGAAGAGTTGGAAAAACGCTTCAACTTGCACAGTTATCAAGACAATTCTGGTGATGAGGCAGAGATTAAGGATAAAGCGTTTAACACGGACGAAATGGTGAGGAGTTGTGAGGAATTCAGCGAGCAGAAAAAGCCTACGTTGAAATTTAGTGTCAGTGCTATTTTGGGCGATCGGGAGGACGTGGCTGCTAAAAACAATGTCAATGGTGAGTTATATTGCCACGTTTTTAATGAAGTTAGTACATACCTTTATGTTCGTATTGGAAGTGCATTAGTGTACCTGGTGCCCTGGGGATGACAGTAGGTTATGTGAGACTTTTATTTACTAAAACCTCCGCTTAGCATCACAGGACGACGAAGGATCGCTGTTAGCGTGCATTTCGTCGTCCCAGCAGTCTACATCCCATCTTTGCTATTAAAAATTACCTTTGAATGCAATCCATTGATATTTACTTGCTGAATTCACGTAGCTTTCTAACCATCGCCTGTCTGTAACGAATGCGGCGTTGTAGAGGGTGTGTATCATGTTGTGGTGCTGTGTATCAGGAACTAGGCTGAAAAAAGACCATCCTTTCATGATATAACTGGTATTTGTATTATTTGGTATTTATGAAATTTGATATAATTTCGTAAAAACTTGCAAAATAATTGCTTAAGTTATAATAATATAATAATTTGTAATATTGTTTTATCTTACCGGTCTAGGTACTGGTAACGCAAAAAAGTTATGAACAAACATTCTCCTTGTTCTGACGCAGTCGGGTAAAAAGGCGATAAACAGGCGGAATATTTTTATATCGGCTTAAGTGTGAGACTTATTTCTGCGAATCTCGTCTTTTACTTAAAAAAACAGTAAAATTAATTGAAAATTATAAAAAATGAGGTATTTTAGGAAGTTCATAGCCAACTTCAAACCTGTGTTCAAAAAAATAGTTAATGATAATAGACAATTACCGGCTTTTACCGAAGCAAAATCTATTATCGCCAAATTAGATTTTTTCTTTTACGAGTATCTAGCACTATCTGCGATGATCACGTCATATTGCACATTTATGTGGGATTGCAGTTCACCATAGTCTGCATACCTTAACCCTTATATGTTACTGTCTGTAATTCTGTTTTGCTTACTGAATAAAATAAGTAAATCACTCAGGGTTAGATTTATTTCAATTCAATGCAGTTAATATAACGAGCTCATTTGTTTTTTATCCAAAACTTCGTCGCGAAAAATTGCTTTCCCTTATTTCGGTATGTAAAATAAAAAACCACATATGGTAATTTCAAAACCATTTAAAGATATTTTGCCCATAATCACTATACAGTTACTTATACCACCTAAAATTGAAGTTATTTGTACGACAAGACGGATTTTAATTCATCCTTCATATGCCCTCTAAATGCACCGGGTACCGACATACGAGTATGACGTTACTATTTGCATGTGTGGGAGTTTCCAATCGAGGAAAAAGTTTGCTTCCAAAGACAATCCTGTAAATATGAGAGATAGTCGTCATAGGCATGCTTATGACGTCACAAGTTTAAATTTTCAATAATTAATTACAATATAAAGCTGAATAAAAATTCCAAATACTCAAATTACTTTCTTATTTTGGTCTTTACTTTAAGAAAAAAATATAAAACACTTCTCCTAAAATTTTTCTTTCATACCGAATTTCTATAATTTCCTATCGCCTCATCTCCTCTGCCGTTAGAAGTCGAATCAGCACATCTATAGTTAACACAGGGTACTTTTAAAAGCATTTAAGGATAAGTAGATCTCAGCGGTGCCGGTGGGCGGCGCCAGGCGGTCCCGCCCGCCCTTCCCTTAATTTGTGCGTGTTTAATAGCTTTGAAGCCCTTTGTCGATAATTTTTATTATAAACCTCTTTGGGTCTATACCACGATTGATTTTAACTTTTCTGTTAGTCGGGCTATGTTTTGCATTATACGGAAGTACGGTACTTATTTTGGTATACTATTCCTAAATCAAAATAAGATTAATGTATTATTATGTAAGTAAGAACCTAATTATTTATTTATTATTACCAAAAACATTAAAAAAAATGTTTTTTGAATCCCGCAGCGTACTTCATATTGCTTCCAGTGTTAAATTAAATTCAGTTTAATACCGTACTTATGAGAAATAATAAGATTATAGATTATTATAATAACCTATAATAACCTTAAAAAACCCTAGCTTTTCTTACCGATATTTTTAAATTTTCTGATTTCTTAATTTCTTATGAATGTTCATATGATTTTTAATAGTAAGAAATGTACCTTTCCATAATTAATAGTCCGTGCAATAAAAATAGCTAAAGTATGAAGCAGATGCAATATTTAGCCTAACGCTAAAATTGCAACAAGCGGATACTTATTAATACAAATTCTAATTGGACAACATTTAATAGATTTTGATGGTTGGCCGGGCCGGTTTTAGGTTTATTATTAAAAGAGAATGTTTCTGCCGTCGCTAAGGGATGTTAATAAATCCAGCTGTTTGTTTAGATTTTTTAATTCAAGAAGGGTATTATTTCCTTCTTTTTAATCACACGTTTGTTTTTTAATGGTTTTGCATTTCATGGTTCGAAGACGTGGGAGCGGCGTTCGATAAATTCAGTTCTTTCACTACTGTCACAGATAATATAATACTACTAGCTACTGTCTATAAGCTTCCTCCCCCCCCCAGGGCCCTGTTTCACCTAACTGACATATGTCAGTGACCTGACAAGTGTCAATTTTGCAAATTATTTTATATGGAAATTGTAAACATCCCTAGCATTTAATTGTCAGTAATGTCAGCCTATTAGATCCCACTGGTGGGTAAAGGCCTCACCATAACTATGAGAAGGTACGAGCCATACTCCACCACGCGGGCTCAGTGCGGATTAGTGGAGGGGTGTATGTAAAGCAAGTGGCAAACCTTACTGTCAGAAGTTATCAAGCAGCCCTAGGGCCTCTGACTAAGCTAAACGACTAATACCACAGATATTAGCCGGGACGAACTGCTTAACGTGCCTTCCGAAGCGCTTGACATGGAAGTCACTTAAATGGTCGGAATTGTCACCCATCCAATCACGACCGCGGCGTGGGTTGCTTAACTTTGGTATCACTACCAAAGCGCTGCCGCCACTGCGCCACAAGCAGGTCGACAATTGTCTGTATCATAATATTAATGAAAATTGTGTTGTGAAACAAGAATATTTTTACAAGGCGTCATATTTGTAAAATTGTCGGACATTCTTGACATGGGGTCGGACGGAGCTGTGTCTTCGTCATAGTACTACTGTGAGCTATCACACTAAATCGCTAGATTTAGTCGAGTTTCATACAGAAGAAAAAATAACGGATAATATTGCCCGCCCGCTGCCCGCTGCCCGCTACCACCAATTAGCAGTCCCTTTTCACAAAAATTTTATAACTATCTTGCACCGAAGCTTTACACAAGATTCAACGATGAACTTGGACAGTTAAAATGCACTTATTATGAATTAAGAAATCGACTACATACCTTCCTACTATCAATCAGCACTGAAACAATTGAGTCTTATCTGAAGCCGATCTACTAATTGCAATGTCACACACATATATTCATACACACACACACGCACACACAAACATACATACTCTCTTTCTCTCACACACACACACAAACACACGCGCACACACACACCACACACTCACACGAGCACATCAATTAATGCAATGCGTTGTTACTTGCTTATTATTATTTATTATTTTAAACTAAGTAAACTTCTTTTACAATTCAATTATCGAGCCGATATGTTACCAAATCATGAAAACTCGTAGATAACTGTAATATTTTGTTAGGTAATTTATGTTGTACTAATCAATTTATTAAACATTTTGGGAAGACACTGGCTTCCATAACACAATTTATACTAGTTTGGCAGCCAGGGTTTCATACATTTTGTGTAAAACTGATTTGGTGCAAATAAATAAATTTATTATTATTATTCATATCTTAAATTGAAATTAGTAAGTTTGAGTTTTAAGAAAACTATAGGATCAGAAAAACCATTGTGGAATATATAATAAATGAAATAACTTTTAAATGATTTATGACAGTTATCGCGCATGTCGCGTTTGGTGAAATAGGGCCTATCACGCATTGGTACCTATTTGTACTTATAAATTATTATTTTCTAATATTCACTCAAAAATTCATCGAAGTTTGAATTCACGACTCTTCGCTCTCCGGGCGAATACTCTTTTAACTATAAGCTAGAGAGATCGTTGTCACTTGTCGTTTTTTTTTAAATCGGGATATTTCAAATCTGTGGGATAAAATATAGTTTTATCAATACTATAGAGGTATATTGGTGTCTCTCATCACGTCGTCTCTCGTTGTCTACGTGTGCTAATTCTGATAAACAGAATGATCTGGACGACAGTAGGACTAATTAGCAGTGTGTGAGATCGATCGAAGTGATCATGTATTCAGTCAGTCAACCCTATCGCGTTGCAAGATAGTACGTCACTGAATAGGTTTAGTGTATTATGAATCATATTCCAAAGTTATAAGAATGAAATTATTTTGTAATGTATTTCTGTAGGTGTCTACACGAAAATGTGCTTGAGTCAGAGGCGAACTGAATTACACCATATCGTTAACAACATTGAGTAGATATTTCTTTAATTTTCATTGCAAAGTCATACTTCTGTACGGAGTACTAGTACTTATTTTGTTGCTAGTTAATTCATGAAATGAAAGAGGTGATTCATGAATTAGCCAACGTGCTATCCGATCCTCATGTGCCAGCCTTAATAATGTCCTCCTAGCCGTATTTTGCGGGAAATATAGTGCACACGTGTGTGCGCAATACACGGGTGCGCTCTCTGTTCCTTTACTCTCATAGTTCGGTGAGACGGCAGTCCGACATGACCGGAGAGAGATCAGTCGCAGGACCAACGGCTTCACGTGCGCTCCGAGGCACAGGGGTGTTAACGCCACAAACTTCCTGACTCCGGAGCTGTGTCTGAGTTATTTCAAGACATAAAAACCCAGAAACTTTCGGCCCAACCCGGAATTCGAACCCGGGACCAGCCTTACCGACGGGTCGAAAACGCGCCTGTACTTGTGGCTACTTGCCTAAACTGCAGTGTGAACCAGGCCTGGTTATAGTGGCAATATTACATATATCAATCTGTATATCGAAAATTATTTTTATCATGATTTATGAGATTAAGCTCGCTGACAAACGGGTGGGAAGCAAATATTTAGGTTTTTAAGAGCCCATTTGGACCTCTAGGTGAGGATTTCTCATCATCTAATTTAAGAGCTCAACCCTGTCGGTGAAGTCTTTTCCAACTTTCTCTGCTTTCCTAAATACAATAGTATTCGGTAAAAGTAAAAGCCGGACAAGTGCGAGTCGGAACCGCGCGGTGATAATCCCGTACAAAGGGTTTTTTCTGCGATGTAATCACTAGTGGAGCTGCAAAACGTTTCTTCTTGCATTTCATGATCCTAGGTTTACGAGAAGAAACCTTACGGTGTTATTACAAAAAAAATAGACCAGGTTTAAAATAGGTCTAAATATAAGCCGACCACAGAGGAATGAATGCCACATTCGTGACATAACCTAATAGAGAAGCGCTTTTCTAATTGGCTAGTTAGTAGCTTAGTCCTGGCATAAACCCGGTACTAAGTTTTAAGAATAACGGGGTTAAGGTTTAGATTCCCTTGCTAATTGTAAAAAATTAGGCTCAAACGGCCATATCTTTGGACTGCCTTGACTTAGAAGCTTGATTTTTTTAAGCTTTACGAGACCGCAGATCAACGAGGACGTAATGCCGCAGATTATGTGGTGGTAATTTCAACTTGATACCTCTACGACGCGTTCCTGAGAAAAACGTTATTAACAGACAGACGGACAGATGGAAAACAAGGTGATCCTATAAGGGTTCCTTTTTTTCCCTTAGTGGTGCGGAACCCTAAAAAACAAGGCCGTGAAATGTGTAAGTACCTACCTAACGTAGGTAGTTCATTGTGAGAAAAATATCTATGATCCCGATATTGACACATTTTATAATCCCATAGCACAATTATTGAGCCGTGTGTCTTTCATAACCCATAAAAACAAAGCTACAACAAAACTTAATTAAATAAACCCAGCAAAAAATAACAGCCCGTTATCGCGTTATTATTACCGCTATCGGCTATAACTTATAACGGTTCTATCCGTCTACATCTTAATTCACTAGCGGGAAAGTCGCAATATGGCGGGCGACTTTTTCAATAAAACTGGCAACATCTGGTCAGACACTTAAGCGCGGGGGCGGGAACGAGATGCAGTTATACAACATAATGTGAGCGAGAAAGAGACGGGGCTAGTTAGGGTCGGACAGAGGAATTAATATGTCCTTTTCTTAACATTTTCGTCCGAAGCAAGGTTTATTGATGTCGGTATATTCTCTATTAATATATTTTTTCTTGTCTGAAGCTATTAGACGCGTTTGGAACAATTACGGGGCAAATAAGAGAGTGTGTTGTTTAATAACGTCCTAACTCCTAACGGCTCTACTACTAATGGGAGAGTGATTGAAGAACTTGGAAGTCGAGCTGATATTATGATATGATAATACTGAAATAATTGGTTCCGTCCAAATTAATCAAATACGCAAAATTATTTTGCTTAAATGCAGCAATTTATTCTATGGAAACAATATGAAAAATTGGATCCAATACAAACTAAGTATATGAACTCGCTCAATTAGAATGGGGAGTCACAATTTTTTCACCGCAGACATGGTTCCTTACATTAAATTTAAAAGTAGTATTTCATTTGAATATCTTTAGATTTTTTTTATTCATACGTTACCAGTTTTTTTAGTGTAACTTGTTGCAGTAGTCTGCTATCAGACAATACGGTATGCCGGTGTCAGGAAGCCACATCTAAAATGAATTGTACGGACACTATCTGAAAAAACAAAAAGATTTTATTAGTCCACATCATATAAATGGATATGAATCAGCTGCTTCGAAACTAAAATGCAGTCGTATAGTTCCATTTATGGTAGTACTCCGCGAATAGGTACTAAAACCCGAAAATTCAGCTGAAATGGCTTCTTATTCACGACACGTTTGCGGTAAAGCAAGTGTACTGTTCCCAAATTATAACGCCCAGTGAGGGAGGAAGGCTTGGAATATTTTTATATTGCGATAGGATTGTATGGAATAGAAAAACGTGGTATAAGTACCTACTGTGTCATGAAATAGGCAAGGCAAGCAAAATAAAGTTTGAGTACATATTTTCTTCAAATCTTTTAGTATTTCCTTTGATCAATTATACTTGTGTACATGAAACTAACAGCTGGGCATTTTAAAGTCCTTTTACCACACGAAGGGGGACATTAACTCCAGTTATGCATTTTCGGGGTGTTGGTGTAAACAGTCTTGGATATGTGATATCAGACGATGGCATGATAGACGCGGATGTTGCTCATAGAGTCACGGCAGGGTGGAACAAATGGCGCCAACTTAGGTACTAGAGGTACGTGATACAAAGATGCCTGTAAGAACCAAGGGCAAAGTGTGCAAGACTGCAATATGAGGCGGTACTATATGGTACTGAAACATGGGCTGCTAAAAATGTACACTCACAGAAGCTTCACACCGCCGAAATTCGAATGTTGCGATGGTCAAGCGGGGTCACGTTAAAAGACAAGGACAAAGGTGACTCCCATTGGTGATAAACTCGTTGAGACCAGGCTCTGGTGGTATGGCCATTAAATGCGTAGACCAGACGTTTATGACGTGAGGAAGTGCCTTTCCATCGCAACAGGGAAAACGGGAAGAGGTAGACCCTAGCCACATGAGAAACGACTGTCTAAAGGGATATGAAAACTTTCCTGCTTGAGCACATCGACGTGTTTGACCGAAGTAAATTGCGTGACATGGTCAAGAAAGCCGACCCCGTGTAGCGAGACAAAGGCGAGGACAAAGAAGAAGTGTGTACAGTAGTCTTATTCTTAAAGGGGAAGAATATGGCTATCAATACCCTACAACATTTGCTATGGAGACTGATTACACTAACACCCTGTCTGGGTGTTGTGATACCATCGTTATTTTAAATTTCCATAACACAAGTGCTTAAGCTACTTACTTTGGGATCTGAGCAATGTATGTGATGTTGTCTAACATTTATTTTTTAGTAATAATTATCATAATACGATAGTTATTACAATAATAACGTTTGTAACGTTATAAATACCGGTGTTGCTAAACACATCACTAGTATCGTATCGCCGCCATGTTGTGTTTTAGTAAACTAGTTAATGGAGTAGTTGAGTTTAAATGATTATCATACGTGTGTTATGGAAATATAATGGTAAAACCATATAATGGTAATTGGTTATGAATATGTTCGAGTTGCCTTACATACACCCCTCCACCAATCCGCACTGAGCCCGCGTGGTGAAGTATGGCTCGTTCCTCCTCATAGTTGAGGTGAGGCCTTTTCCCAGCAGTGGGATCTAATAGGCTGACTTATTATGTTCGAGTTTTGTCAAATGTGTAATACATTCTGTACAGAGTTCAGAGAAGTTTTTTTAACCGTGCAATGAAAATGGTACAAAATAACTTGTGTTAAAATAGGTACCTAAATCATTCCAAGCGGCGTTTTAACCAACATTGACACACAAATCTTTGCTACTTAGGTAGCTCGACGGTAACGGACAGCAAAAAAGTAAAAATAAGGCTTGATCTACATTATAGGTAAGTAAAGCTAGTGCTGGTATTACAGGCAAGTTCCTGATAGTTACCTCACATGGAAAAAATGACATTTCGAGACTTTTGTCGAGGCACAAGATAAACACTAAGGGCATCTCTTGTACTTAGTAGAAATAGAGGTGATTATTTGCCCCTAGAGGGTTACAAAATTGAAGGCGGACCCTATAGTCTGATGTGTTGGCCACCGTACATTACGCTAAAGTCCCTAAAAGCCTACTAAACTTAGGCCCACTTGCGCCAGTCCCAATTAGCTAATCCGGACTAACTCAAGTGGGCTTTCAACTCAGATAATAGGCCTTGAACAACTCCAGATTAGCTTATCCGGCCGTACGCAAATGCGCCTTATTGATTAGATAACTCTGACTCACGGAATCCCAATATCTAAGTCCATATCCAAAATTCAACGCACGCTCCGTATCTCGAAATCACGCAAAAATCTACACCCGGAGTTATAAAATTATGCATATCGGTCCCAAGACCCATATTAACATGTCATTCGCCGCCATATTGCGATAATATTCGAATTCGGAACGCCTTACGATTGATTCGGCGCTGCCAACTTACAGACTCGAACCGTTGTTCTAATTTCAATCTTGTGTCTTTCAAAATAAGGTTGCGGGTAGCGAGTCTTTATAACACGATTTTGGCGGGTACTTTTTAATGGGTCGTAAAGTTGGAACGGTGGATGTTGGCGCACTAAATCGTTCTCGTAACTTCGATCCGATTATCGGATGGGTGAAATAAAATCGAATTATTGTAACGTTATAGAGTCGACGCTATGATTGCAACGCACAGGTGTGGTTTATATGTTTCTTTTGTGATATTTCACTTGTTTTGGAGACTTGGTGCTTCTGACCGAGATTAAAACTTCTAAGTCTCTCCACCGGCCATGTCTGATTGCTGTTTCATCGGACTATGAGAGTATAGGAACAGAGAGTGCATCTGTGTATTGCCCATGCCCATATGCTTGTGCACAATTATCTCCTGTTTACTTAGCTAACTTCAGTTATTAAAGGCTGCCGGTGCCTTACGTAGTTATCTAGAATCTAGATGCGTGGTAAGGTCACTAACAGACGGCAGTAAATCATCATGTAAAATAAAAAAAACTCAGGCTCTCACCCGCCGTACCTACATGTTGGCGCAATGTAGAGCCACTTGACCTCTTAAATTAAAATCAATTTAACCTCTTCACCTGCACTCATGAAACTTGGTTCACATTATAACAGCCGCCGTAGAAATTGGGAGAACATTATCACTACCCACAACGTTGTGCACGGTAGAATATAAACGAAACATAAATGTCAACAGACAGACACTCCCACACGTGCCACCGCAAAACAACGACAAGCGTTTGTGGTCCACATTATTTTCAGCTTGATAACGGTAATGAGTTAACCACAATATGCCTTAATTCTAACCTACTTTCAGGTATTGATGTAGTAGCTATGGTAATCTACCTACAATTCTGAGATGTAAATAATATGGTAATACTGGAGAGAGCTTAGCCATAGACCTTTTATTAGTGCCATGATATTTTTTTTATTTAAAAGTCTCATGGTTTATTCAAACCATGCCACTTTTGTGGATGTTTTCTTGTATGAAGAATACAAGACAGTGGCACTATGTCCCGAACTATGACACTTTTACTAGAGTCATGTTTTTTTATTTAAAAATCTGTCAGCCAGTCTGTTGTGGAATTTTTGGATAAAAAGTGTCATTATTTACTAAACCAATTTTATTTTTATTAAGTTTATCTTAAACATCTCTGGCTAAGCTATCTCCAGTTTCACTTTGGCACGCTCTTTTTGGGTCATCCAGTATGTTGGACAAATTACATACCTACATTGCTCTGATTTCAAAATAAGTTACTAGAGCTTGTGCAAGTGTTATGGAAATCAGAAACAAAACGGTAGTACCACAACTTTCCACAACACCTAGACCTAAGGGTCAGTCTAAGGACTAAATTGTCTAAGCCTAGACCTGAGACAATTATAAAAGACGGATAGTAGACGGACCCTCATGACCCGACCGGGGATCGAATTCAGGTGATTTTGGAAATGACAATTTACGAGATGGTGGACGTCGACGAAAACCAGCGTGCGAGCCACTCGCCTATGAAAGTCGTCAAACCTATGTCAAAAGCTTAATTTACAACAGCCTATAGATCCCTTGTATTATCCTACTAGAAGTTCCCCGCGCTAAAAGTTGGATATTCCATACAAAGTTTCATCCCTATTTAATAGAAACAATGAATTCGTTCCTCTTATTAATATAGGATAGATTGAATTTTTCAAGCTGAACTGTCGCATAGCAACCTTGATTTTCACAAATAAATAAAACACGGAGGACCTGTGTCGTAAGGCAATTATTAATTGATTCTATATTACAAACTACACTACACTTACATTATTACATTACACTTGTGCCCTATACTATCACCCGCACAGTCGGCTAATCTCTGTTTAGGTTGGCTACTGTAGTCGAAATTCGGCTAGGAGGAGATTTTTACAAAATTTAAGTAGGTATGTAGATAATACAAATAGCGGATTTATCAAAATCAAATTGAACTTCGCTCACAAAAATTAATCGACTGTGTCATCCGGTGGGACTCGAACCCACGTCCCTTCGTTATCCGGGCGAGTGCTCTTACCAACTAAGCTACGGAGGACGTTAGTCAGCCGACGAATTTTCGTGAGTGCTTGCTACGCCAGTGAGCCGGCGTTCGATTTCATCAATACTTGGGGAATGTACCCGCATGTATCCGATGGAAATATTTTTACAAATATTTAACCATCAGTTAAGATGAAATCAGCTTAACTTATAATTATTTTTATAACTTAAGCAATTATTTTGCAAGTTTTTACGAAATCAAATTGAACTTCGCTCACAAAAATTAATCGACTGTGTCATCCGGTGGGACTCGAACCCACGTCCCTTCGCTATCCGGGCGAGTGCTCTTACCAACTAAGCTACGGAGGACGTTAGTCAGCCGACGAATTTTCGTGAGTGCTTGCTACGCCAGTGAGCCGGCGTTCGATTTCATCAATACTTGGGGAATGTACCCGCATGTATCCGATGGAAATATTTTTACAAATATTTAACCATCAGTTAAGATGAAATCAGCGGATTTATCGTATGGAATTCTCTACGTAACAACCAATCGAGATGCTTTTTTAAGTATTTCTGGTTCCAATAAATAAAGATAGATAAGTGGCTAGTTATTAAGCAACCCACGCGCGGTCGTGATTGGATAGGTGACTATTCCGACCATTTAAGTGACGTCCATGACAAGCATCTCCGTGCTTCGAAAGGCACTTTAAGAAGTTGGTCCCGGCTAATATCTGTTGATATTAGTCGTTAACCTTAGTCAGAGGCGGCTTGATAACATCTGACAGTAAGCTGGTCACTTGGCTTATAAACACCCTTCCACCAATCCGCACTGAGCCCGCGTGGTGGAGTTTGGCTCGTACCTCCTCATAGTTGAGGTGAGGCCTTTGCCCAGCAGTGGGATATTGTATAGGCTAACTTTACTTTAAGTGGCTAGGTAGCGTATTTATTAAATAAGCTAGCACCGCTGCCATTTAAATAAACATTTTATCATCACACCAGCAATAGGATAAATTGACGCGACGAATTGCAAAAAGCCATCGCTTATAAACTTTGCAATACCAATAGGTGCGGTCCCCAAATCAATTATTTTCGCACCGCGCCTCGCACTTGATCGGGTAGTTAATTAAATAACGTTATAACGCGCCCGGTAACCGTTATTCGTTATTTTCGCAGCCCTATTATCGTTTTTATTGTTTTTTTTATTTATGTTTAATTAGAGTAGCTGAAATGATAATGTTTTGTGCGGTTTATTGTTAAATTGTATCGGCAGAGGTTCACTACCCGTGAGCCAGCGATGTCTTTTAAAATACTATAAATAAAACTAAAGTTGCTTACGACGTCTTCTGCGTTGATTCTTACACTCACGCACTATCGTTCACTCGATGTTTAAAAAATATATTGGGACAATAATATACAACAACATAAATACATTGCTCTGATCCCAAAGTAAAGTACTTATGTTATGGAAATCAGACACAGTGGTGGTACCACAACACCCAGACCCGAGATAATAATAGAAAAAATAAAAATAAATATATTTATCCGACCGGGGATCGAAACCGAAACCTCAGGGATGGCGTTACCTTGAAAATCGTTGTGCAAGCCACTCGGTCTGAGGCGGTTCAAAATCAAACAATAGATATTAATTAATATTCTTTGTTCAAAATGAACTCGTACTCCCATTGCCACGGTCTAGTAACCAGTGTAAAAGTAAAGTCAGCCTATTAGATTCCACTGCTGGGAAAAGGCCACACCTCAACTATGAGGAGGTACGAGCCATACTTCACCACGCGGGCTCAGTGCGGATTGGTGTAGGTATGTAAGGCAAGTGGCAAACTTTACTGTCAGAAGTTAACAAGCCGCCCTAGGGCCTCTGACTAGGCTTAACGACTAATACCACTGATATTAGCCGGGACCAACTGCTTAACGTGCCTTCCGAAGCACGGAGATGCTTGTCATGGACGTCACTTAAATGGTCGGAATGGTCACTCGTCCAATCACGACCGCGCCGTGGGTTGCTGAACTTTGGTATCGCTACCTAAGCGCTGCCGCCACAAGCACCTCCTCTAGTAACCAGTGACCTCATTAAAACACAATTTCACGGATTACTTCGCGATTTATTTACATTTTATTTAAATCCTGACGTTTCGAACACTTTACAGCGTTCGTGGTCACAGGGAGACTAAGGTATTATTTGTCAATCACTTACAAAGATTTAAAAAAATTAAACTACCGTCGCTCATTAAAATTAATTTACGTTCCTATTTACGCAGAAAGAGCTAACCGTGTCTTGAGATCTTGCACTGCAAGTTGTATTGGTTTTTGCTAGAATAGGATCCCATGCCGGTGGAACTTTCCAACCATCTTCTCTATTGAAATTTGGATATTTTCTAATTTCAATGGCACGTAGCATTCGAGGAATAAAACGCCGTTCTTTAGCAAATAAATATAATAAATAAATCGCGAAGTAATCCGTAAAATTATGTTTAATTAGTTCAACGATTCGCGTAAACGTAAGAAACAAATATGTGAACCAGTGACCTCTTATATTTTGTACTATGTCGTAGCATAGTGTAAAAAGGTCACCTGTATCTCTGAATGTATAGTGGTGGGCCCCGCATCAACTTAGATCTGTCTAAATATCTTAAATCTTATGGAACTCTATGTTATCAACATAAGGTTTAAATATGGTTGCAGAAATTTGACAGATCAGGGTATGTACTAGCCACGGTACTAGATAGGCTCAACACTAATATTATAAAGAGGAAAGATTTGATTGTTTGTTTGTATTGAGCAGGCTTCGAAACTACTGGACCGATTCAAATGATATTTGGTTCATAGAATAGTATATAATATTTTTATTGCCTTCATTACAAATAGAGTGATTACAGAAAAACACACAAAAATAGAAAGCAAATGTAAGCTGGCTCAGCTTGTGCTGACATAGGATGTGATCCCACACAGCGCTGGTTTTCAACCACATAGCCTAGTTTTCATAGATAGTATAAGACCCCGGGAAGGACATAGGCTTTCTGTCGCGATATAAAATCATCAGGGGTGGTAAAATGGGGGATAAAACTTTGTATGGAGAATCCGACTTTTGGCGTGGGCAAAGTCGCGTGGAACTGCTAGTACTTTATAATTAAGTCTAGACATGCGCAAAATCGTTCACTGAAATGAAATGAGTGATATAGTTCAGTGGGAGCTGAAGATATGTATCACTCATCTAGTTCAATTAGTTCATTTAGTTCAGCAGATCTACTATCAAAATCTCACTCACTACTTCATTCAGTTTAAATGTATCGTGTACTACAGATAATTCTAATGACTAAAAAATAACATTTATAATATTTAGGCAGTCTAGAATTATGAATTAAAAACATTTTCATTAATTTCGAAGACATTGTTACACGCATTTCACACATAGCGTTAACAAAGGAGTAAAGGGTTATTTATGTACGTACGTTACGTATTAAAATACGTATTAATTTTTACGTAGAAAACTGCAGTGCAGTAGCAGAATACTGCAGTCTCGCTCTTGCAGTATTAACAAATATATCCGTACGTTTTACTCTCATATCACTGAGTTACTGAACTAAATGAACTGCTTTGGACTATAGTGAGTGAGTCAAAGTCAAAAATTCTTTATTTAATTTAGGACACAAAATGCCACTTATGAACGTCACAATATCAATCAATTATGGCCCATATGGGGCAGAACATGTCTCCTTATCATTTGGGCCCTACTAGCGCTTCGAGACAAGACACAGACAATCTGGCAAGTGCTGAGAAAAAACGCCGGAACAAACTCAATCACCACTAGCTGCCACAAAAATAAAACAAATCAAAATAAACAGGTAGGTACATCAGTTTGGTGCAGGCTGGACTGTCCATACATTCTCGTCATTAAGATAGTCTTGAATTTTATAATAACCCTTCGACATTAGGGTAGTTTTGACATGTAACTTAAATTTATTAATAGGTAGTTCGATAACATTATGAGGTATATTATTGAAAAATTTGACACAATTTCCCAAGAATGAAATAATTGTTTTGGCTAATCTGAAGTTTGGAATTGGAGTGATACATACCTATGAACTAGATAGGTGAAGGTACTTCAATCATTCATTCAGAAACTACCCACGTCTAATTAAGTCCCTATGGGACATACACGGTTTTTATGTGCACATATAAACTTAACTTTTGTACACTACTGCTGACATAAATTAATGACTTCCAGTCTGGGTTATTCATGGATTTTCAAATTCAGTATACAGATTTAATGCACTTTTATTAAATGTAATATATAATAAATAACTGCCCTTGTAGGCACTTTTGCTATTTAATTTTATTAAAATCCCCAAATGATACATAGTTGACCGCGCCCGTTGCAATAAAAAACACAACACATCCTTTGTATGTTGGATCAAAACGCAATATTATTTTCGGTGGGATAACTTTTTGTTGTGTTGGCATTATAGCTTGGTTTTTTTATCGTCCCATTCTTTGGGCTATTGTTGAAAAGGGAGCGAAGATTTGCGTTGTTTTTTATTTTGCGTTTTGTTTTCTCAAGTGTTTGTAGCCTATTAAAGATTTTGAATGGATGCTCAATACGTTGATAATGCGTAACGAATGTAATTATTTACTCGTAGCTGCACTTTTTTAAAAAGGCACAAAAAATGACTTATAACCGCTACCACCAGATTGATATTCTACGATGAAAGCTGTTAGTAAAATTATTTATTGTTTTTCGGATCGCCAACAGGCTCTACCAACGCCAGGGTGGCCGAGTAGTAGACAATCGCCCAGTATCCGCCTCTGGTGATTTTGCCAAAAAAAGCCTTGCTGACAGGCCTGAGATCGATTATAAGTACCTATTTGAATGATCTAAGTGACAGGCAGACAGACTGACGAACAGACAGACAAAAACAAAGTGATCCTATAAGGTTCCGTTTTTTCCTCTGAGGTACGGAACCATAAAAATCTAGATATTAGTCAGATATTTTTTTTATTGAAAAAAAAATAATTCCTCTGACCTAATATCGACCCCAAGAATCATTCTCTTAAATAAACTCCGGAATCCTTTAAACAATATTATACTTGGGGTAATCCTAAGCACCCTTAGGGAGTATTTGAGTGTAGGGAGGCGTTCTGTTGGAAAACTTCACCCTAAAGTAAGATCGTGTGATTTTAATTATTGAATTTAATACGATAATTAGAGGGTGGGATTCGATTTAAGGGGATTGCTCGATTATTCAAATATTGATTTCGATGATATAATTTTTCCGCGATTTAATATAGGCGCTTTTAGAAGACTACATTTTGGCGCCCAACGTGTTGATTAAGCAGGTTATACATTTTCAGATCTTGACACAGTATTACAGCCTACACATACCTAATACAGGTATTTCTTACTGCATGTTAAGGACGTCAAGTTATACATTTGAAGTGTTTAGCTAATACTGTGTTTGTTAAAAATTATAGGACGAACATTAGGTTTAGGTTTAAGAAACTATTTCTCACAAAGAATTACAATAATAATTCATTTCTTGAGAAAAACAACATTCATTAAATCAAGACAACTCTTTTTACTTAGATATGCTTACCTATAATATCTGCTGTTTAGTTAATCAGTACTTAATTAATTAAATAGGACCGGTTTTAATTGATTTCTTTAGGTTCTGAAAACATATGAATAAACGATGCACCTAGGCATTTTTAAAGGTACAGTTTTGGCAACCAACGTGTTGTTTTAAAAAAGCTTAGTAAATTAATTACCTACAGCTACAGCTTAGTAAAAGCCGCGATAGCCGAGCGGAAAAAACTACACTTCTCATCCGTGTGGTCGTGAGTTCGATCCCGGTCTGTACCACTGAGTTTGAATAAAAGCTTAAGTACAGTCTTTTTCAAAAAGATATCGCTGCCAAACGGTGAAGGAAAACATCGTGAGGAAACCTGCACACCAGTTAGCTGGTGTGTGAAATGGAGAAGGAAATGGCAAACCACTCCATTAAAATTTGCCAAGAAAGTGTGTGTGTTTCATTCCACATAATGATCACGACCCTCAGTCATGAGGTATGCGACTATGAAGACAGCTTAGTAGGTACTAATGTTTTTATGATAAACTTTTACTAAGTATCATCAGTGCGTATTGTATATAGTTTACTATAACTAGTCACAATTTATCTACAACCAGCATAGATTTTTAAATCATATTGGCGCCCAACGTGGAGTTAAATGCTAACTTACTATGTTTCAAGTTAAATTTCGGCTCGACAACCCGGGATCAACGAGGAAGTATTGTCGAAGATAACTGGAAAAGTTCTAAGCAAAAATATTTAAAATTAGGTTAAATTGTTTAATAAGTTAATGAAATTAGTAAATAGATACCTCTTTATTGCACGCCACGGCACAGAGAAAAAAGTACAGCAATTTACATAGAATGATGTACAATGTATGCGGTCTTATCGCTGTAAGCGATCACTTCTAGACAACCAAAGTAGTAAGTTTCCAAAGCTTGATTATTTGTCGGTTAATTCAACTAGTTTTGTAAAATACTTTTTCCAGTGTAGATGTACTACCGACAAGTTAGTGCGCGACCTTCCAGCGGTCGCCAGAGGTGCGGGGGCGAGGCACTCTAGACGTCAGCGGGTGATGTTCTTCTTCTTCTTTCGTTTATGGCGACATATTAGTGCATAGCTAAGCTAAAATAGGCCGCTGCAGGGAATGGATTTGGTTTGACAATCGCGTGTGATTGGCGCTTTCTGCCCCATCGATTTTTTTATTGTCTTTGGAAGCAAACTTTTATTTTAATTAAAAACTCTCAGACATGCAAATAGTAACGTCATATGTCGGTTTTCTGTGCGTTGAGGATAAAGGATAATTTGTACTCCGTATTTTCGTTAAAACAAGCTCTTTAAATTTTAGTGATTATGGGCTTAAAATCTCAATGGTTTTGAAAATACCATAGGGTTTTTACTTAACATACCGAATTCTACAAGACACATCACTTAACCCCTTCACACACACTGTAATCGGTCCTTTGAGGACTCAATTACATGCAAATCGATGCACACCCTAGGTTAGTCTAAATTAATACCGAGTCAAAAACAAAACGGTTGGGAATATGATTAATAGCTTCACAAAGCGGGCGAAGCAACGCGATATATTATAGGAGGTGTGGGTCTGACAGGAGGGTAAGAAAACTCGGAGGGAACGGGAGGGGGTCGATATGATTTTAAGGTTAAGTCTTGCTTAGTTTGTTGGTTTTTTACTGGCACAGCTATTCGTGTTTCAAACAAACAGTTGACATCAAAAAAGTTTTTTTATATATTTGGAATGGAAAACAAGATGGAAAGATGTGGTCAAGAAAGACCTGACTCTGCAATGTCTCCGTAGACGATGCGTCCGATAGGGCAAAGTGGAAAAGAAAAATTGAGGAGGCAGACCCCGCCATTAGATGGGATTAATAATGCCCAGGAGAGAGAGAGAGAGAGAGATTTGGAATGGGCTTGCTCTTAACTCTAGACTAAGCGTGACTTTTCATTTATAGGATGAGAGCTGGCATATACATTTATATATATATATATATATATATATATATATATATATATATATATATTATTTATTGAATAAATACTTATTATATGTCCTTCCTTAGGACTCAAACTATTTGTGTACCAAATTTCGTCTTAGTTGGTTTTTCAGTTTAATTCAAATTCAAATCTTTCATTTCGAACTCTAAGGTCCAGGTGTTAGTAACAGAAACATCTTGAGAAATAGGGGTTAGTACTCATTTATTTATTTTATTTTAATTATTGTTCCATGTACCTAAGTACTACGCCAAGTTTAAGCGTGAAGACATAGCAGACAGACACATTTATAATATTAGTATGGATTTAATTTTAACATTGATTAACTATTTCATTTATTGACTTTCGTAGGATTTATAGGAACACAAGCTCAATGATGGCGCCCGCCGTGGTGGTGTTTCGTATTAAGTGTAATCTTTGTTATCTTACCTTATGTAACCCTATACTATTTGAAATGTTTTTTTATTAAGTGTAATTGTAACTCACCAAATAATTATTGTATTTCTTTCTTTTATCACATTGGCGCCCAACGTGGCACTATTGAAAAAAAAATTCACGAGCCATTACCATTACCGATCGTCTTAGTGAAGTGGTCCGCGCTCCGGACTTCAAAACACACAAGCTTAGACATAGTTTAGGGCTAGGTAATTGGTGTGTTTGTTGAAACAATTTATTTGCAGTCACTTGGTTAAAAAATAGGTAATCGCTGTCACTGCTCTCTTGCGGCAATCGAAAACAATTTAGGATCGTCCCTCCTCCGTATGGGGCCGACGATTGAGGAGGATTATCGTGTGATGCCTGATTTGTTAATGGGTGTAATTGCTTCTTCATCTTTGAAGGCAGCTTGAGGGCATAACCATATTAAATACCGGACAAGTGCGAGTTGGACTCGCGCACTGAGGATTTCGTACGAACTTGAAAGAAAGAAAATTGATTAGTTTGATTCGTCTGCGAAATGTTAGAAAATAAGCCCTAAATGGCTGAAAACCAAAAAAGAAACATTTTTCAAAATTTTAAGATTCTAATCCGAGTAATTTTGGGTTGTGCGTTGATTGTGGCAATTAGTCAATCAGTTTTAATTTTTATATAGTTATAAGATAATTTCTTTTGTCAGAACAGAACAAAGAAAGTTTTGTCAAAACAGAAATTAGCAGAAATTACCAAAGCAGCAGGGTTCGATGGCTCGAACACTTAGAGAGAATGGAAGAAGATCGTGCCATGAAGAGAGCGTACCTGAGACAACCAAATGGGAGACGCCCGGTTGGACGTCCTAGGTACCGCTGGAAAGACATGGCAGCTCAAGACCTGCTCAACCTCGGCCTTAGCGACTGGCAAGAACTATCGCAAGACCGAGATGCATGGCGTGATCCTGGTGTCGGAGGCCAAGAGCAAGACTCACTTTGGGTCACTGAGTCACCCTAGAGAGAGAGAGAGAGAGAGAGAGAGAAAAGATAGTTTCATCATCCTCCTAGCGGTATCCCGGTTGTGCTCTCTTATGCGAGGGCCCAGGGTCCGCTGACCATGATCCAGGTTGTGGCAGATCAGGTAATTACAATGGAGCGACTGCCATCTGACCACCGTGACCCTGTTACCAGGGGAACCTGACCAGTTTTGGATCATGGTTACACATTCAGTTGCCTGACTGAAAGTGCAGGTTTCCTCACGATGTTTTCCCTCACCGTAAGAGCATCGGTTAGTGAAACAACTAATGTACATAACTCAGAAAAAGTCATTGGTACATGGCGGCACGTGGGATCGAACCGGCACCTCCCGCATGAGAAGCAATCCTCTAGCCACTGCGCCACCGACGCTCGCTAGAGAAAAGATAGTTTATACCTAAATAAATATTATCTTTGTTGCCATAATAAATTGATCTTTGTTTTCCGACACATAAACATTTTTAATACGTACTTGCAAGCTACATCTTTCGATTGCTAAATACTTGCAATAGTATTTCTTTCGAGTGTCCAGGGTATTCATATACTATAAACATCGATGAAAGCAATACGGCATTACAGCGATACAGCACTTGTTAATTTCGAAAGCCTTTGCCAACGTCTGGATGGCCGAGTGGCGGGGCAATCGCCCGGTATGCAAGGTACGCGGGTTCGGTTCCCGCCTCAGGCGGTCATTTTCAAGTGTAATATCTTATATCTAATTTATATTTGTTACAGACTACCGCCAGCCCATGATGGGCAATCCTTGGCCGATCGCGAAACCGATAGCCAGCAGACCTATACCAGTACAGCATCAGCACCTACAGCATCTACTGGCACACTGTCATCATCCTTACTTGGGTAAGTTCTTCACAGTCGTAGGTAACATTGGACGACTTCCATAGTCGAGTGACTGTCACAACGGTTTTTAAATTGTCGCCATCGCTAAGGTGCCGGGTTCGTTCCCCGGTCGGGTCAACATAAAAATTCACACTTTCTATTTAATACCTGGGCCCTTAGACAAGATCGAACTCTCTAGCGAACTTTGCTATCGCCACAAAATGTATGCAAAAGTCAACGATGACGACAAAAGTTAGAAAACACGCGAAAACTTGTAAAACTACGAGAGAAATCGCATGTACTAATTTGACGTTTCTAAATTAAGTCTGTCTCCTTCCGTTTGCTTAGTAGCGAAAGAAACAGAATGAACATTAAATTAATCTTTAGCCATAGTCATAGAGACACGATACGGAATCGATTTAAAACCTAATATTGTCGCTAAATCATTTTTTCGTTTTGGCTTAAAACTTATTTCGTTTGTCGATATCTAGCAATACTTAGGTAAAAGTCACTTTAAGTGTCAAATGGAACTATTGAAAGTTATGCCATATATGGCTATGTAGTGTAATTCATCTATTTGTTAATATTCATTTTAGCACAGACTGGCCCACATTCGTACCACCCTAATAAAAGCCAACAAAATACGTTGCGTTGTCAAAACATAATTTCATAAATATCACACAAAAAACGGACACCACAAAAATGTCAGTTAATAAATATCTTTTATAGACATTTTAATGCTTATTATCATCACATATTTATCTTAGAGATAAACACACAATGGAATCATCCCTTCAATTGGGCAATTGTTACATTTGTTGTTGCAAATGTAACGTGTTTTTAACAACAATACCTTTTTAGCTTTGTGGTGGGATGGTCTTGTTTTTTTTTAAATGTTTTTTATTGGTTTTCGCTACGCATCTTGGCTTAAAGTTGCGTTTTTAAGCGATGCGTGAGGTTAGACCTACCACATATAATAAAAAGTTAAAGGCAAGCCTCAGCGGCGTCACAGAATAAGTACTAGTACTCCGTTCAGAACACTAAATAGTTGTTCAGAAGTATGACTTTGCTATAAAGTTCAAAGAAATATCTACTCAATGTTGTCAACGATATGGTGTAATTACACCTCAGTTCGCCTCAGAGTCAAGAACATGCTCGTTTAGAACCTACAGAAATCCATTGCAAGATAATTTCATTCTTATAACTCTGGAATATGAACCATAATACACTAAACCTATTCAGTGACGTACTATCATGCGACGCGATAGGGTTGACTGCTACAAGAAGCTACTTACTTACGCCATCTAGCGCACCTTTCTAGCACTTTATTCATGCTCGTCCAGCCAGCAACGTAAACCACACATTAGTGCTATGCGCCGCGGTGAATAAAACGCGCTGGCGTCTCGTTGCTCGCTCGCGACACCCAACTTGATTTAGCACCTTCCAAGGGGTCGCCGCGCGTAGGTACTTTTTTGCTGCCTACGCGGGGAGTTACACAGGCCTGGCGGCGTGGTGTGACTGGTCAGTAATTGTCACTAAGGTTAATTATTTTATAATTAAATTATATAAATAAACTTAAGCGATCGAAACATCATGTGACTTTTGCAAATATGGAGAACTGGACCGTGAATGCCGGACTTCTAATTCTAAAAATACTGTTCAAGTTCAGTAATAACTAAATTATTGGGTTGAGATTTGTGAAATACGAACAATAAAGTGATCACTTAAGGGTTCCTTTGGCAATACAAGTGGCTGAATCCTGGGCTGCTACGATGTAATTTTCTCGTGTTCCATCGACACGCTAAGAAGGGTTCCTTTTTAGGGTTCCGTAGTCCGACTGCCGACAAGGAACCCTTATAAGATCGTTCAGTCCGTCCGTCCTAGTCTGTCACAGCAGAATATCTTCTACGTTTATGGACTGATTTGCATGTAACTTGGTTCGAGGATACTTCACAAATAGAACTCATTTTTAAAAAAACAAAAAATTAAAACTACCCCTTTTTAAGGGTACCTCCCTTAAAAACAACCTATGCATGTAAAAGGGGGGGTGAATTATTTTTTTGAGTACACCCCTTTGTGTGGGGTATCGTTGAAAAGGACTATGAAAATTAGATAGGGTTTCCATAAAACACTTTTTTATCAGCTTTACCATTTGCGAGATATAGCCCGCCAAAGTCGTTTACACGGTGTCCCCCCCCCCCCCCCCTGTAATTCCTAAAGTCTTGGACCTATAAACTTCAAATTACTCCCGTAAAGAAACAGCCGCGGAAACTCTTTTTTAAAATTGTTTCGGATATCCTGTGATAAATACTATTGAAATGATAAATAATATAAAAATATATACTTTCTTTGCCTATACTGTCTAATGTTTTAAGTTAATGATACGGAACCCTTCGCGCGCGAGTCCGACTCGCACTTGGCCGGTTTTTTATTTTTGGGTATGGAACTCTAAAAGGTAACAAAGAGATGATTAAGTCATAATAAAAATAAAAACCAATGTACCTACTGCATAACGTCTTAATAATGTCGTCTGCATAATGGCCGATCTGGAAGTCCTTAAACAGGCTTCGGACTCAGGTTGGCCGAAGTAAGGAGAACATGGTCAGGTGGGGATTTTCGGTAAGCTCCGATGTGGACTGTGTTTGTGCAGAGCAAACTATGGCACAGTTAACATCGTGCCCGGCGTGCCCCAACACCTGCACGCCAGCGGATTTAATGGACGGCAGTCGATCCGCAATACAAGTGGCTGAATTCTGGGCTGCTACGATGTCATTTTCTCGTGTTCCATCGACTCGCTAAGAAGAAGAATAACATCTTAAGATACAATATTTTTTAATTGGTTCATTTCTCTGGTGGTTGCATCTGGTGCCCAAATACAACAACTTTCATTATGGGACCAACATGAAAATCGCAAAACTAAATTCACCTCTCCATACAAAATCGCCGATCTGCTTTAGAATAATAATAATATTATAGTGCACAAGTGTGTGCGCAGTACACAGGTGCACTCTCTGTTCCTTCACTCTCATAATTCGGTGAGACGACAGTCCGACATCACCGTAGAGAGATCAGGCGCAGGACCAACGGCTTTACGTGCGCACCAAGGCACGGGGGTGTTACCACCACCAACTTCCTGACTCCGGAGCTGTGTCTGAGTAACTTTAAGACAGAAAAACCCAAACACTCTCGGCCCGACCCGGGATTCGAATCCGGGACCTCGTGGATAGTACTCAGCGTGATGACCACTAGACCAACGAGGCAGTCTTAGAATAACGATCAACTGACATTAGCTTATATGAAGAAGTTATTTTTTTGCGATTTTGATGTTGGTCCAATAATAGTAAAAGTTGTTATTTGAGTACCAGAATCAGCCTCCAAGAGGTTTAGCATTAACAAAAAAACCTTGTATATACAATAGGGAAAATAAAAAAGGAATGAAGCAATTAAAAATATTGCATCTTAAGGGGGTGCAGCGCGAAGCAAGTCGAGTAAGTCTAAACGATCTTCAAACAGAATCGAACTTATTAATATTAGTAATTAGATCCATTTGCTTTAAAGTATTAGACTTGATGATTTAATTAGAACAATAGTTTTATTCTGCGCAATGGGCAAAAACATCAGACATTTGTGAAAAAACTGAAAAGTGTTCATATTTTCTTATTTATATTTTATTAGTATATATTAAAAAGATAAGGACCTGCGGAATATCAGTACAATCATTTTCATGTACAAATTATTGTTTCATGCGCAAAAATCACCAAGTTTTCGAAAAAAAATGCTCTTACATATCATCAGCTACAAGTCATGTTTATTATATCATAAAGAATTTGTTTCAAATTTCAACAAGACCAGGACCTAGTGCAATGATTAGGCTAACGTAAATAAGTTGTTTTAATGTATTTAACTAATTCAGCTCATCGTACAAGTGATTTGGAATTACGTTAATTTTCTCAATTTCGTGCAGGACCCTTAAGACGTTTTGCCAAACCTCATAATTGCATCGTTTTTAGATAAAATTAAAAAAAGAACTTTTTTTTTCTTCAAATAATGGCCACGTAGCCAAAAAAGGCTATAATCCATATCATAATTTTGACGCAATAATAGTATTATTGGATCTATGAACCTTTTGTGTTATTTGCACAATATAGATGGAATTGTATTGATAGCTTGCCATTTTTTCGATCGATTAAATATCTTTTTATGAAGCTCAAGTGTGAATTTGTGAAGTGAAAAGATGCGTGGGATGTGCTATTTATTATGAAAGAAAATGTTTTTGCAAGAGAACACGTTTTAATTTGATTTAATATTGGAACGTAATAGAGTTCTTATGGTAGCCGAGTAGTTTTATTTTTAGGGTTCCGTACCCAAAGGGTAAAAACGGGACCCTAATACTAAGCCTCCGCTGTCTGTCTTTCTGTCACCAGGCTGTATCTGAGAACCGTAATAGCTAGACAGTTGAAATTTTCACAGATGATATTTCTGTTGCTGCTATAACAACAAATAAACAGAATAAGATAATATTTAAGTAGGGCTCCGATACAAAACGTTATGTTTTTGGTGATTTTTGCTCTACATTAATAACGGCAACATGTAGACGCTTGAAATTTTTACAGGATATCAATATAAATATGAACTTTAAAAATAGATAATTTAATTTAAATAATAATGATATTTAAGGGGGGCTCTCATACAAAAAACGATACTAATGAACAGCAACACGCAGACGCTTCAAATATTACAGAATATTAAGTTATATATAAACATTAAAAATATATGGATATTTAAGGGCGCCCATACAAACGTGCTTTTATACTGGTTTAAAACTAAAAAAGGTCATAATATAGTGTCTAATGTTGTATACTTAGGTACGGAACCCTTCGTGTGCGTGTCCGACTCGCACTTGGCCGTTTTTTTTATTAATTTTGTGGCTCAAATGAAAGAAAAGCTGTATTAATATATCACTATCTATTTATTGTAATGTCTATCTGAAGATTATATTGCAGTAGGTACCTACTTAAATTCGTATAATATTGAATTGACTCCATCGTGCGTGATTCTCTTTCTCGCTTGGGAAATTGGGAACCCGTTCCCGTTTTAGCACTGGCCTGATGTCCTATTATTAGGCCTGCCTGCCTCGTGTAGTGGTCAGCACACTGTGTACTATTCACGAGGTCCCGGGTTCGAATCCCGGGACGGGCTGAGAGTGTTTGGGTTTTTCTGTCTTGTAATTACTCAGACACAGCTCCGGAGTCAGGAAGTTGGTGGTGTTAACACCCCCGTGTCTCGGAAAGTACGTTTAGCCGTTGGTCCTGCGCGTGATCTCTCTACGGTCATGTCGGACTGCCGTCTCACCGAATTATGAGAGTGAAGGAACAGAGAGTGCACCTGTGTATTGCGCATACACTTGTGCACTATAATATGTCCCGCGCAGTTGGCTAATTTCTGTTGAGATAGGCCGCCGTAGTCGAAATTCGGCTAGGGGGACATTATTATTCCCGTGAATCTAAGCTATCCTGCACTATTCCTAATTGAAGTATATTGTTTCAGTTCGCCCGACGCAAGCGCACACTCAAGTATTTCCCTTGCCCGGTGGATTTCCATGGGCGCATAGTTCAAGAGGTAAGACAATTCTGTCGTGTAACTCATATCAAACCATACCTTTGATTTTTGAATGTAGGGTTGCCAACCGTACCACATGAGTAGGTAAGTACAGAGGCAAAGCTTCCTAAAAGCGTTCGAAATTGTTACGTATTTAGTTAGGGTTGTCCATCGACGTGAAGAAAAATATGGACTCCGTGTCGCCTACATTAAAACTGAAGCACCAAAATAAGCCAGTTAAATCGTAAATACACGATCTTTTCATGCACACACTCACACCAAAGTAAGCCGATCGGCCGCCATTTTAACCCTATGATCTGACACACACAGGCTTAAACACTCTTTAGTATTGCGGTACGGAGTCCATATTTTTTTCAATTCGATGGGGTTGTCACAAAAAATTAAGATAAATAAACAAAACATTTGCTAATGAGCTTTATTATTTCTATGGGCATGGCTGTTTAGAATTATTCTAAAACATATTCAATGGTTTATGTAACGTAGGCTGGTTGTTTTTTTTTAAAACCTAACTTTTGTAATAATACTGGTAGTGGATTATGTAACTTTGAATGAAATTATTTCAATCAAAGTTTTGTTGCTAAAGTTGGCCATTCACGGCCAGTTACACTAATTAGTCGGTCTGAGCTGAGGTACGACCAAAATTTTACGTTTTCAATATCGGTAATAAAAATCTAGGCTATAGGCATAAGTACTAAAAAAGTAACTTAACCTTATTATTTTTTTCCACAATTGCCCATATTTTACCGGTTCTAAGACCTTCTCGCCCATTTTACCCACTAAATTAAAAAAACTAAAAGTCCCCTTTGCGTGGGGACGCAAAGGGGACTTTTAGTTTTGTAGTGGGCAAGTCCCCACTTGCCCACGTTCTAGCAGCACTGAATGAAAGTTTTCAGATTATTTTTATGTTAGTGAGTGGAGTCATTTTTTGAACTGACCGTGAATGGCCAGCTTAACAGAGTAACTGAAGTTGTCAAGTGTGTCATTTTTCAATCCTGAATTGTTAGCAACAGAGTTAGGTACGTAATTAGCCCCGGTCAGTGGTTTCCTAAACGTTAAAATAAATAAAATAAAATTACGTTAGTTTTGCGCGGGAAGCGAGAAGAGAAAGATTCTTATTTTTTGTAAAAAAAATGTGGCTATGATTGCGATTGATTGTATGATTGATTTACCATAGATAGATAGATAACTCTTTATTGCACAACAAACTAATTCATACTTCTGGTATCGATGTTTATAACCTATGATGATAACCGTAATCTTAATTTTGTTTTGAGATTCCTTGGATTGCGTAAACTACCGGTTCATATTGGAAAGTTTAGATCTTCCCTTTTTACCCTCTCTTCATATATTATAATAAAATAATAAATTGTTTCAACAAACACACCAATTACCTAGCTCCAAACCACAGAATAAGTACTAGTACTTCGTACAGAAGTATGACTTAGCAATTGTATTCAAAGAAATGTCAACTCAATGTCGTCAACAATATGGCGTAATTTAGTTCGCCTCAGAGTCAAGCACATTTTCGTGTAGACACCTACAAAAAACCATTGCAAAATAATTTCATACTTATTGCTCTGGAATATGATTCATAATACACTAAACCTATTCAGTGACGTAATATCACGCGACGCGATAGGGTTGACTGCTAGCTACAAGAAGCTTCTAACGCCATCTAGCGCCTCTTTCTAGTACTTTATTCATTCTCGTCCAGCCAGCAACGTAGCCGCGCGGCCGCCGGTGAATAAAACGCGCGAGCGTGTCGCTGGCCGGTAGCGACACGCAACTTGTTTTAGCCCCTAAGTAAGGGTCGCCGCGCGTAGGTACGTTTTTGCTACTTACGCGGGGAGATACACAGGCCTGCCTCCGTACTTACCTATTCCTGTGACCGTACTATAATATACAGGGTGTCCCGTTAATGAAGGATAATCATTTAGGTACTGATTAGTTTCATCATCTGACTGCCTTGCTCTAGTGGTCAGCACGCTGGGTACTATCCACGAGGTCCCGGGTTCGTATCCCGGGTTGGGCCGAGACTGTTTGGGTTTTTCTGTCTTGAAATTACTCAGACACAGCTCCGGAATCAGGAAGTTGGTGTTGTTAACACCCCCGTGCCTCGGAAAGCACGTTAAGCCGTTGGTCCTGCGCCTGATCTCTCTACGGTCAAGTCGGACTGCCGTCTCACCGAATTATGAGAGTGAAGGAACAGAGAGTGCACCCGTGTATTGCGCACACACTTGTGCACTATAATATGTCCCGCGCAGTTGGCTAATCTCTGTGGAGATAGGCCGCCGTGGTGGAAATTCGGCTAGGAGGACATTATTATAATAGTTTCATCATGCTCAACTATATGCCAAAAAAATATTTCATGTAAAAGTGTTGCCATTTTTGAGATTTGGTTTTGAATTTTTATTATTTTTGGGAGCTTTACTAAAGTTTTAAGAAATAAGTTACTATTGATTTTGGTGTTTGGATGTTCAACAGTATTTAATAAAAAATAGAATAAGACTTTAAAAAAAAAACGACTTCAAAACCTTGGATGAATTTGACTAGTCTAAGTTCAAAACTGAGTACAGTGCTAATTAAAACTTAAAATTTTATTAACAAATCTAAACTAAAAATTACAAAATAATATTTAAATTACCTAACTGTTCTAGGAAATTATACAAGAAACCTATTCCCAATTTATTATCTGTTATTTTTTGGAGTCGGTGCCAACCAAGCTAGATATTCTATCTACTCTAAGCAGTCAAGAGATGGTTTAATCCTGTCCTTACTTTCTGGCACCGATTATTTTTTGGAGTCGGTGCCAACCAAGCTAGATATTCTATCTACTCTAAGCAGCCAAGAGATGGTTTAATCCTGTCCTTACTTTCTGGCACCGATTATTTTTTGGAGTCGGTGCCAACCAAGCTAGATATTCTATCTACTCTAAGCAGCCAAGAGATGGTTTAATCCTGTCCTTACTTTCTAGCACCGATTATTTTTTGGAGTCGGTGCCAACCAAGCTAGATATTCTATCTACTCTAAGCAGCCAAGAGATGGTTTAATCCTGTCCTTACTTTCTGGCACCGCCTCCAAAAAATAACAGATAATAAATTGGAAATAGGTTTCTAGTATAATTTCGTAAAACAGTTAGGTAATTTAAATATTATTTTGTAATTTTTAGTTTTAATTTGTTTATAAAATTTTAAGTTTTAATTAGCACTGTACTCAGTTTTGAACTTAGACTAGTCAAATTCATCCAAGGTTTTAAAGTCGGTTTTTGTTTTTTTTTTAAATAAATTTATTTTTCTATTTTTAGTTGAAATTTTGTGTAAGGACCAACATGGGTAGACCTACTAAACGCGCTGTTCAAATGCGACAGCGTCATTTGGAAGAAAGTAGTAACGAGAAGGAAGACCGTTTAAAGAAAGGGGGGGAAAGAGGAGGGAGCTGCGCCTTTGACTTTGTTTTGTTAGCATACTATACAGTACCTGACAAAAACATTTGGTGTTTTAATTACTAAACTCATAATTTTTAAGGAGTTCCACCATCAGCTCAGCTCCACATAATGACTATCAGACGTAACAACATGTCAACATTAAGATACTAGTACGAAAACACTATACGTGCCTTCAAAATTTGAGGGTATCCCTCGATTACACCAAGATCCCATCATCAGATCTCGACTGGGTCAAAATGGGACCAACTAGAAGGTATAGCCTCTAGTTAAACATATTTTTTTTCAAATCGGTCCACAACTGACTGAGATTTGCGGTAACATAGCCACAAAAAAAAACATACAGTCGAATTGATAACTTCCTCCTTTTTTGAAGTCGGTTAAAAAGCCATTCATTGTAGAAGTGGCTATACACCAATAAAATGATTATATCTCGAAATTGGTAACACTTTAATTTAAATTTTTTTGACATATAATAGGTATGACGTAACTTATCTGTACCTAAATGATTATCCTCAATTAACGGGACAGCTTGTATAATATTATACTGTATTTCGGCTCTGCGAACTATACAGGGTGTCCCAGGAAACCTGTACCAGCGAAGGTCTATGGTCGGGGGACACTTGAACCTATCCATTGAACCCCCATGTATGTTCCGCGATTTTTTATAGTTATCGAGATTATTATTTGCAATAAAAAAAAAAAAATCAAAGTGATAATAAAAATCGGTTGATTTATTTTGACTCTACATATTCAGTTTGAGGTAAAATCTAATGTATTATGTGTAAACAGCAATAAAATGATTACTTTTGTTAAAATTTTGAACATTTCCCGTACATTTTGTAAGGAAATTTTGTTTGCAAATATTTCGAAAAGTACCAAGAATCGCTGAACATACATGGGGATTCAATAAATAGGTTCAAGTGTCCCCCGACCATAGACCTTCGCTGGTACAGGTTTCCTGGGACCCCCTGTATACTGTTGAAGGAACATATAATACGCAAAAATACTATATTTTGAACACCACAATGTAACTAACTGGTGCTTGTGGCGCAGTGGCGGCAGCGCTTTGGTAGTGATACCAAAAGTTAAGCAACCCACGGCGCGGTCGTGATTGGATGGGTGACCATTCCGACCATTTAAGTGACGTCCATGACAAGCATCTCCGTGCTTCGGAAGGCACGTTAAGCAGTTGGTCCCGGCTAATATCTGTGGTATTAGTCGTTAAGCCTAGTCAGAGGCCCTAGGGCGGCTTCAGAACTTCTGACAGTAAGGTTTGTCACTTGCCTTACATACACCCCTCCACCAATCCGCACTGAGCCCGCGTGGTGAAGTATGGCTCGTTCCTCCTCATAGTTGAGGTGAGGCCTTTTCCCAGCAGTGGGATCTAATAGGCTGACTTATAATGTAACTAACAAATCTCTTATGTAAAAAAATATGGAAGGGGGGCTTCTTTTACTTATAATATCAACTTATAAAAATAAATAAGTACCAAATATATTCTCGTCTATTTTTTGCGTGTTCTATAAAATACTATTTTTTTTAATGTTATATATTTTGTTATAGCTTTTTTTTTCAAAAATACTATATTTCGCTGAAGAAATGTTGGCAACCCTAGTTGTATGTAACTGACAGCCGACACTTTCAAATACCCCTTTGACAAAATTTGGGGAGCTTTAGATTCAATTATGTGTATACCTACAATGTCGCTAAAACTGAATGTTATATATTATCAGCTGTTAATTACCAGCAATGAATACCTGTCATTTGAAAGTTGTGACAGGTTTTAGTGTAATTTTCTAAGTGTATTAGTAACTAGTGGTTCCCCGCGACTTCGCCCGCAAGAGTTAGATTTTCGATATAAACTTTCATCTCCCATTTCACCTCCTTAATGTTTTTATATCGCGACAAAATGTAGCCTATGTCCTTTCCAGGGTCTCTAACTGTCTTCATACCAAATTTCATCTCAATCGGTTCAGTGGTTTAAGCGTCAAGAGGTAACAGACAGACAGACACACTTTCGCATTTATAATGTTAGTATGGGTATCCTTCTCTACGATCGTAAATTCGTACATAACACGTTTTGACGACCTTCGTATCCGAGTGGCTTGCACACCAGTTTTCAAGGTGTCGCCATCTTTGAGGACCCGGGTTCGATCCCCGGTCGATATAGAAATTCATATTGTCTCGGGGCTGGGTGGGTCGGCGGGGTATACCAACGTTGTTTCTAATTTTCATAACACAAGTGTTAGCTACTTACTTTAGGATCGGATCGGAGCAATGTATGAGATTTTGTCCAATATTGCGGTTCGAATCCCGCAAGGGGCAAATGTTTGTGTGATGAGCACAAGCATTTTGTCCTAAGTCATGGATGTTTATATGTATTTAAGTATTTCTATCCGTTATCCTAGTCACCATAGCACAAGCTCACGCTTAGTTTGGGGCTAGGTAATTGGTGTGTTTGTTGAAACAATTTATTAATTAATTATTTATTTTATTTATTATTATCACGCATCCTATTGCGCACACACTTATGCATATCTCCCGCGCAGTTGGTATTCTCTGTTCCGATTGGCTGTAGTCGAAATTCACCAGGGCATTATTATTATTATTCAACGAATAACTGATGTGGCGGACAGACCTCTTTGAGGATTTGAATATCTATTGATGGTGTCATGGAGATATAAAATTATAGTATTTGTTTAACTGTCGTAATCAAGTGTCTTATTTATAAATATATTTCTATTTATTAAACTCCTTTTCGGGGGTGTCTTTTCCTGTCCCCCACAATTGACGATAACAAAATTGTAATAAAACCAATTTTTTCAGGTAAACCCCGCCGCGGCATGATGAGGAGGGCAGTCTTCTCGGACCTGCAGAGGAAAGGGTTAGAGAAGAGGTTCCAGGTGCAGAAGTACATATCGAAGCCGGACAGGAAGAAGCTGGCCGAGAAACTGGGACTGAAGGATAGTCAGGTCGGTTCTTTTTAAATGACACTTATTTAATTTCTTGTTATGTACTTTTGGAAGGACCTAGTTCGGCTCGAGATGGTTAAGTTTATTTATTTTCCCATTAATTACTTCTTATAGGATCTAGCTACATATCTTACGATTAGCTATTTTGGTTCTTTTGAATGGCCCCAATAAATTTTCCCGTGAAGAACTTTTTATGGACCCAGCTATGAAACAGCTTACGATTGGCTAGTTTGGTTCTTTTGAATGACCCTAATTAATTTTTTTGTAATGTACTTTTTAAAAGCCCCTCCTAGCCAAAAATGAACTTAACATTGGCTAGTTTGGTCTTGGGTCGCTTCGCTAGTGATACTTAAATCAATAAAATCTCAAAAAAATCACACAGAAAACTCAATCATAAAATGTCCCTAAAAATTACAAAATGAGCAACAGCAATACAGGTGCCGCAAATCGCGCTCTTCGCATTCCGAATTCAAAACGATCACGTCAATTTTCGCGCCGAAAAAGCCACACGAATACCAAAATTTCAAATATCGAATTCAGCGTTCGGTAATTGTTTTAAGACTTGGGCGGGGCCCCCGCGTCTGTGGCTGACAGACCCTCCCGAGCCCTTCGGGTAGCAATTTTTTTGTAACACCCTGCAGTGAGGGTAGGGTTGACAACATTGCTTCAGCGAAATATAGTATTTTTTCAAAAATGCTTTAAAAAATATACTACACTAAAAAATATACAATATTTAATGGAACACGCAAATAATAGACGACGATATATTTGGTAGGTACTTATTTATTTTTAGAAGCGGGCCGCTTCTTAAACTTTTGCTATAAATAAGAAGTTCATATTTTTTTTACATAAAAGATTTCTTAGTTACATTTCGGCGTACTTTTGAAAAAACATATTATAATGCGTATTATAATATGTTTTTTCAAAAGTACGCAGCCCCCAAAATACAGTACAATACTATACAGTGTGTCCGGGTTTGGACTAGCGATAATTTATTTTGTTCATCAAATGTTATCGACAAAAATCCCCTATGTTGGGTTCTAACTGCCCCTTCTTGAAATGGCAGCCATTTTTTTTAAACTATTCCTATGGATCTGCAGGTCCTAAAAGTTATGAAAATTATGCATTTGAATTTTTTTTTAAAACTTTTGGTTTTTTTTTTTGTTAGGAATGTCTCTAAAATTAGATAAATAAAAGGCCCTTAAATTACCGCTCGAAACCCGGTCTCCCTGTATATAATAGTACAGTTGGCAACCCTACGTGAGGGGCCCTGTTAGCGTTTGCATGTTGGTACGATCCGCGTTCCGTTTCACGGGCGCTGTTTGATAGTTTTTAATGGGTTTGTGGATTTTTGAATAGGTAGGGACGCATGTATACACGCTGTTAGTTTGCATCCTTGCCATATTTACAGAGGTAACTATATTACGGACACTGAACTCAAATCATTAAAAAAATAGTGATCTAAAATTTTGATCTTTAATCTTGATTATTTAAATATTTTCGACAATCTGTTACGCACACCAATAACGATCGTAGCACATACACATCACTGTTGGCTGTTCATCGGCACAAAAGAGCCGCGGCGATTGCGCTCTCTTTCTAACATCATAAACGCCGCCCCTTCTTCTTCTTCTTTTTTTCTTCTTTTTTTTCCCTTCTTTTATCTCTGTGAATATCGCAAGTAACACCGTGTATATTTGATCTCTGAAACGGCTCTAACCATTTCGCTGAAATTTAGTATGTTTAGTTATCGGATTTAGTTATTAGTGTTTGGAAAAACGCGTGTTTTCAAGTTTTAATGCGATTTCCCTTCGCATTATTCGACGCAGAATACGGTAGTTAATTTCGCATTAGTCAACATAAGTATCGTGGGGCAGTGCGTATGACGTGGGACTGAAGAAATCTAGACATGTGTTCGAATCTCGATCGGTGACGGAAAAAATCGTTCCTTAATAGACTCCGAAACTACTGGACCGATTCAAATGAAATTTGGTACAGAGATAGTTTTAGACCCTGGGAACGATATAGGCTACTTTCTGTTGCGATATAAAATTATCAGGGGGGTGAAATGGGGGATATAAGTTTGTATGAAAAATCTTACTTTTGGCGCGGCGAAGTCGCGGGGAACTGCTAGTTTTTAAAATATATAAATGGACAACATCTTACACGCTTATCCTCAAGTAAGTTGCTAAAGGACTTTTTTTAATTCTTTATATAATTTGGGGCTTTTATCCACATAGATACGCCAGTCCCATTGTATCTTCGTTATTACAGATTTGGTTAGGAACAAAAAATAAATTTAAAAGTGTTAGTAATAAGAAGAGGAAATAACAATAAATAAATTGTTTCAACAAACACACCAATTACCTAGCCCCAAACTAAGCGTGAGCTTGTGCTAGTCACCAGACTAGGATAACGGATATAAATACTTAAATACATACATATATATCCATGACTTAGGTACAAATGCTCGTGTTAATCACACAAACATTTGCCCCTTGCGGGATTCGAACCCGCAACCGCCTGGTTTAGAAGTCCGGTGCGCAAACGACTACACCAAGACGGTCGTCACAATACAAATACAAAGTAAATGCTTAGTTTCTCAATGCTAATTAGCTTAGGTATCAACAAGAGGGAATCACTGTTCGGTCAGTTTTACTAATTTTCATAATTTTTTAGCTGCTTGCTAAAGGACTTGTGTTAAAGAAATTCTACAGAAGGGCTGTACGACAATTTCTACATTGACCCGACCGGTGATCGAACCTAGGACCTCAGAGATATTGCGACACCATGAGAACCCGCGTGCGAGCCACTGGACCACGAAGTCGTCATATAATGATTTTCACACATTTAATTTATTTACCTTCACAAATACATTTAAAAAATCCAACAATATTTTCCGTGACTGCTTCCGGCGGAAATGCTTCAACAGGCGGGCGAGACCGGAAGTAATTTGAATTTATTCCTGCGTTTTTAATTTGCATTGTAAAAAAAATATGCGAAGGGTGATGTTTATTTCGATATTACCTTAGGTATTTTTAACATTATGATTGCGATTGTATGTAAAATATGTTGCAAGCGAAGAGAACTAGTAGTATTTTTATTACAGATAATTTTATTACATCAAATTACAAGATTTCTTTCTTTTTTCTGTAATTTATCGAAAATAAATTAAATTTCGCTTACAAAAATTGATCGACTGTGTCATCCGGTGGGACTCATACCACTTACTGACACATGATACATTATTTTATACTTTTTCTTCTGTTTGATGGCGAGTGAATATACCTAAGTTTCACTACCAAGGGCTATACAGTGACTACCTATTTCAAAATGTCGTTCAGAGGCTAAAGGACTTGTGTTAAAGAAATTCTACAGAAGGGCTGTACGACAATTTCTATATTGACCCGACCGGTGATCGAACCTAGAACCTCAGAGATATTGCGACACCATGAGAACCCGCGTGCGAGCCACTGGACCACGAAGTCGTCATATAATGATTTTCACACATTTAATTTATTTACCTTTTTTTCTGTAATTTATCGAAAATAAATTAAATTTCGCTTACAAAAATTGATCGACTGTTTCATCCGGTGGGACTCAAACCACAACCTTTCGCTTTCGCGGCGAATTCTCTTACCAACTGAGCTACGCAGGACGTTAATCAGTTGACGAATTTTTGTAAGTGCTTGCTACGCCAGTGCTACGGCTTGCTTGCAAACAAATTGCATAAGTTATAAAAATATAATTTAACGTAATAAAAATAAAAATATTAATAATTTATCGAATTTTACAAAAAGACGTCAATAAAGATAATCCTTCATTAAGTCAAATGCAGTCCTTTTCTATTTAATGAGAAAGAAAGTGACACAATGAGTCTTCTTTAAAGATTAAAAATTGACGACTCTGAGTACGGCAGTGAGGGCCGCTTTTTCCTCTGAGGGATATAAAATTACTGACACATGATACATTATTTTATACTTTTTCTTCTGTTTGATGGCGAGTGAATATACCTAAGTTTCACTACCAAGGGCTAAACAGTGACTACCTATTTCAAAATGTCGTTCAGAGGCCTGACTGTCCAGTAATGAACTGATATGATATTTTAAAAAAATATAGTAAACGCCTCGATACCGCAGGGTAGTGTCGTTGGATGTCTCTTGTTCCTTATCTACATCAACGACCTACCAAAAACCATAGAAAAGCCGTGCGTCCTGTTCGCTTATGATATTTCGTTATTAACATCATGCCAAAATAGTTCAGAATTGCATACCAAATTAAACCAATTGATCTATAAAATCTCCGACTGGGTGGAAGACCACAATCTAGATGTAAATTTCAGCAAAACAAAATTAATCACTTTTAATCCCCATCAGAAAGAACCGTTAAGCATAAACCTTACCTTTAACTCAACCCCAATTGAACAAGTCAGCGATTTTAATTTATTAGGCCTCAATATAGACTCCCGTTTAACTTGGAAATCTCATATACAAAAAATTGTTTCCAAATTGTCAAGCTTTGCATATGCACTTCGCGAAATTAAAAAAAACTACAAACCTAGAAACTGCTCTTGTCACTTATTATGCATATGCGTATGCTTGGTTGAGGTATGGAGTGATCCTTTGGGGAAATAGCACCGATGCCCCTAAACTATTTACCAAACAAAAACAGCTTATCCGCATTCTAGCCAACATCCAGCCAACAGACAGTTGTAGACCATTATTTAAAAAATACAAAATCCTAACTGTACCTTGTATTTACATTTTAGAAATCTGCAAATTTGTCTGTTTACATTCAGAGTTTTATACCAAGCGCAAATATACTTTTATAAAATATTCCCTTCGAAACACAAATAAATTGACAATCCCTACTTGCCGTCTTCAACTAACTTCATCAAGCTCTTACAACATGTCCGTAAAAATATATAACAAATTACCTGACCGTTTAACCCAAGAAGAAAATAACAATTTCCTTTTTAACACTTAAAGCAACAATTAATTTCCAAACGTTACTACAATATTAACAAATATTTACAAGATAAAATAAAATAAACAAATACCTATAACACATACTATGATTACTATAATCACTACTAGGGTTAAATTATTAATAAAAACCGACAAATATGATTAATTTATCACTTTAACCTCGACTTTCGGTAATTATTAATAATAATAGATAATTATTAATAAACTTCAATTATTCACTCTTACCGTAACATATATACTGTATTTGCTTCCTATCAACATTTATTTTGGATGACAATAACTCAATTAAAATAGTAATACAAATTTCCCGCCAAAACCGTAAACCACAGATTAAACATCGAATAAAAAAGCAATCGCCAACATCTTGAGATTGAGACAATACAACCCCTATCGTCAATCCCTTTCTAACCCACCCCGTTAGAACGAGCGCAATACACTCTCCTTACACGCCGTTTCTATTGGCCAGTGTATAACGAATAAAAGAGTGCTGCCGCTGTATTGGTTGGGATTTTTTTATTTTCTTTTTTACGAGCTGATTTTTATAGGCAATGGAATCCAGGTTTGGGGTTAAACAGATTTATCGAATGTTACGTATTATTAGGTTCCAACGATCTGATTGTTTCGTGAAATGGAATGTTTTGTATTTGTAGGGTGGGTTTTGGAGATTTGATATTGTGAAGATCGTTTGTTTTGTAGCTGTTATTATTGGGTATTGATTGTTGACCGATTTGAACGCAAAGAGGTTGTAAGAGATCTCCTTGAATTACGAACTTGTTTTTGTGGTTTTATTTATTGTTAAAGTTTAATAGATCAATGATATACTACACGATACTACACATAGTCTGGCTGTAAATTAAATTTCTTTCACAAAAATTGATCGACTGTGTGATCCGATTACTTGATTAATTGATTCTTCGTTATTCGGGCGAATGCTCTTACCAACTGTAAGCGAAATTTAATTTAATTTCGTAAAAACTTGCTGACAAATTTCGCATTCAATGAGAATGCGAAATTAGCCAATTTTTGGAATGGCCGAAGAACTAACTAAGTCAGACATGACATATCGTCGGAGCGTCGCTTACTATCAGGTGATATTGCGGTCAAATGCCTATTAAAATATTTTAGTGTATTATAGTAAATTAACGCTACGCACGTCTGGATACTGCTTTGAGCAATAGGCCTTTAGCATCATCATATTCCTAGCGTTACCCCGGTTGTGCAATCACACGCGAGGGCCCAGGGTCCGCTTTGGACCGTGATCCAGGATATGGCAGATCAGGTAATAACAGTGGAGCGACTGCCATCTGACCTCCGTTACCCTGTTAACAGGGGAACCTGACCAGTTTGGACCATGGGTACATTCAGTCGCCTGAATGTGCAGGTGTCCTCACGATGTTTTCCCTCACCGTAAGAGCATCGGTTAGTGAAACAACTAATGTACAAAACTCAGAAAAAGTCATTGGAGTACATGGCGACACGTGGAATCGAACCCGCTAGTCACTGCGCCACCGACGCTCTTATATAGCAAAAGGACTTTAACAAAGGCCCAAATATGAAATATTAGCACAGAATCCGATAATTGATATATATATAACAATCAAATCCTCAGATCAGGGAATATCAATGGGCAATGATTACATTTGGGCGCCACAATTAGGGCCCGGGGCCCCTAAACAGATTTGCGCTTCCCCTTCTACGCAGACTTTGTAATGTCTTAGAACTGACTGACATATTTGTTAAGTGGGATTTCTATTTTTTTTGACCGTTTTTGACGACCGTCTTGGTGTAGTGGTTCGCGCCCCGGACTTCTAAACCAGCCGGTTGCGGGTTCGAATCCCGTAAGGGGCAAATGTTTGTGTGATGAGCACGAGCATTTGTACCTAAGTCATGGATGTTTATAAATGTATATAAGTATGTCTATCCGTTATTCTAGTCACCATAGCACCAACCTCACGCTTAGTTAGGGGCTAGGTAATTGGTGCGTTTGTGAAAACAATTTATTATTATATATTATTATTTTAAAAGACGGTATGAAAAATCAATGTTTTTCCGATTTTCTCCAAGACATGTAAAATTTTTATACAGCCGTATAAAATATATATTTAACATTATTTGACATTTTGTACATTTTGATTTTTTGTAGGTATGTGGAATCTGTCGATCGTCGATTGATGTTTATGTTTGGTCGAACTAAACGATACCTGCCTTTTGCAATCATTTTTAAACGCTAATTTATATTAAAAAGGCATTCAGTATGGCTTCTTAATAAGGAACAACTCCCAAAATTCAATAATGACGTCTCACTTAATTATTAAAACACCGAAATCACAGTTATACTCTTAGAAAAAACACTATAGGAATGAAGCTCTTATTCTAGAATCCACCAATCACTGAAATATTACTGATCAGTCAAAGTATACAAACACTTGCACCAAAAACGATCATAATCACACACAACAAAAAATTGCTAGACACAACAACAACAACTGAAAAACACAAAAACTAGCCGCCTCTAAACGTTCTGTGCACAAAAATACGGAGCGGCCGGCGCCCAACAATTATTTAACGTCAGACGCAGCCGTAAGATTGCGGGCGCGGTGTGCAGTCGCCCTATGCGTTCTCTTTTTAAATTTCGTTTTTCGAATTCTTTTTAAAATTTTGTGCGATCGCAGTTTTGTGGCCAGTTTTGCCAACCTATGAACTGTATGTCTCACGTAACCTAAAAGCTATGTACCGCTATTATGACGTCATGAATTGTCATTTTCCGATTTTTTTAATGCTATGATTGGTTTCCACTAGGCAACCGCCTAACTCGACGGCTTTCAAAATGCAATAGTTTTTCTTACGGGAAAGCAATATGTAATAGCATTCAAACTGAATGACGTACGTAGCGTTCAAAATAATTTGTCATTGGCTTTGGAATCGTTTGGTTTCCGTTTTCCATCAAAAACTTTGCCTACACTCTTTAAAATGGACGATTCAAAAGTACCTACTGCACTAAAAAACTATGAGTTTTAGTTTTTTTTTACTTTCGTAAAAAAGTGCATTGCAATGCATCATTAGTCATAGTTATGTAAAACAAACGAGCTCTCGCTGTCTGTACGCTTCAATCATTTAAACTATGCAACGGATTTTAAAGCAGTTTTCAGAAAAGAAAGAAATAAAGAAAAATCATTTATTGGCACAATAAGTTACAATTATCATAATTCAGTAATAGATAGAGTGATATAATTATGACGATTCAAATAAATATCATAGTGGTGTCGACTCCATGCCTCTCCTAGTCGGGATAGTCCGGAAAACTTGAGATATCATCGGCTTTGTTCCAGTAATAGAATTATAACTACAATGGCATTATCGACCGGAGAGGTTTGAGTTTATTAGTAGTTGTATATACAGAGAGTCCGGGTTTTGACTGTCGATAATTTAAGGGCCTTTATTTTATTAAATTTTAGAGACAATAAAAAAATACATTTACTTATTTGTTTTAAATTTTTAGCAAGATTTCTGATAACTTAATTTTTTCGCCCTGTCCTTTAATAATTAATCTTTATTTCACTTGATAGGCGATAGTGCTACCTTTCAAATGAATTATTTTGATAACTTTATTTAATTTTGAAAATTTTAGGACCTCCAGATCCATAGGAGTCGTACTTTTTAAATGATAAGAATGGCTGCCATTTCAAGAGGTTAGAACATTTGATGAATTAATAATAATAATAATATTTTTTTATTTTTTTTATTTAAACACAAAACAGTTTACAGTTGAGGTGAAACAAATTTTATACATAAATGAGTAATATACTAAACTGTAAGCCAAAACATGTGCTTAAGGAATCTGCATAAGAATGAGTTACATCGTTTCGCAAATTCAACTCTTACTTAATATTTTATTACACACGAGTTTGAAATGTGAGGATGGAAGCTTGTTACTTTACAAACTGCTACTTAACCTTATATAATTTTAACAAATTTGATAAAACATGAAGATTATACATAAAAAATATAGCACATAGGCGGGTAAACGCGATGAAACCGCAGGAAACTGTTACTACTGTACTACTGCATACTGTACTGTACCTCATGCATTTGAACAAATAGAACAATAAGAACGTAAAACTACCACGAAAAGACTAATCAATTTAAAATATATATATATTTTATTTTAGAACATCACGTACTAATAATAAAAATCTTTATTCAAGTGACCAAGACACACTTTGTTAGTAACAATAATTAAACTTGAACAACTTGAAGGTTAGCAAGTAAGATATTTTAATATAATATAAGACTCTTGATAGCTACTATACGAGAATCACCGCTTTACTCCCTTAATGATTTATGTTTATTAATATCCTTATTAATGCCCTATAAATTATCGCCAGTCAAAACCTGGACACACTGTATACGGCAGATAAACAGGATGTCCCAAAAAGAACGTGCCAAACTGACACTGGAGATAGCCAGATAACTTTCAGATAAACTCTAAAAAAAGTCTTTTGGTTTGGGAAATAATGACACTTTTGGTCCTAAAATGCTACGCCAGACTGACACTAGCTGAGTCATAGACATACACATAGCTTAATCATAGACATATCTTAATAAAAATAACATGGCTGTAGTAAAAGTGTCTTAGCTTGGGAGATATGCCACTTTATTGTATTCTTCATACAAGAAAAATACAAAAAGGTGGCATTATCCTTTAAACCATGTAACTTGTATTAGTGCCATGCCATGTTATTTTTATTTGAAAGGTCTATGGTTAAGCTACATCCAGTGTCAGTCTGGCACGCTCTTATTGGGACACCTGTATACATATAGAGGGTGTGTGTGGAAGTTCGGTTTTCGGTTCAAGGAATCTTTATTTCTCAAAAGAACACAGTTCACTTACATGAGATTTTAATGACTAAAATGATTTAACTGTCATACGGATGACGAACGAAGCATGCCTTAAATAAATAAATAAATTAAACAATAGTAATTAAAACATGTTTTAACAACTAAGTTAGGTACCTATAATTGCTAAATCAAACTCAAGTCCGTTGGGGAGAATATTGGCCTTATTTACTTACACATAGAGATTAAATGTGCTTAAGTAATACCGGTAATACTAAAAATATTGTAAGGTCGTAGAATTGCTTAAGTTTTTTTTTATTCTGTAGGTTACAAACTTAAAAAACAGAGTGACTAAGATACTGATACATTCGAAATATAATAAAAAACTAATAAAAACATCCATAAGTTTTTTTTATTTGGTGATTGAGTTTCCTTCAGGCATTTTTCTTTCCAAATTGCCAAGCTCTTAAAATAGCACCATACGTCTAAAGCGCATTAGAATAAGTTATTAAACGACTTCCTAAAGAATATAATAACTTCGGTCGTAACGCTCTCCCCCGTTTAAGCGATCCCTAAATTTCGTATAAATTGTAATAAAAGTGAATATGTCAAAAAGTAATTAATTCCAATGCTGGGAACACCCTCTATTGCGATAGGGATGTTCTTCTGTCTATAAAATCATAGTGTGATTTTTCAATACTTAGAACACAGATAATATCTTATATATATAAACGAGGAATTATTGTATATTTATTTATATAATACTAGTGGTTCCCCGCGACTTCGCCCGCAAGAGCTGGATTTTCCATATAAACTTTCATCCCCCATTTCACCACCTTAATGTTTTTTATATCGCGACAAAATGTAGCCTATGTCCTTTCCAAGGTCTCAAACTGTCTCCATACCAAATTTCATCTCAATCGGATTAGTGGTTTAAGCGTCAAGAGGTAACAGACAGACAGACAGACACACTTTCGCATTTATAATATTAGTATGGATTATTATGGATATTTGTGATCTCGAAAACTGCTCTAAGGATCTCGCTGAAATTTCGGTATGTGGTTAAAAAAATCTCATCTAGATTAGTCTTATTATATTTGGGAAATTGCGTGTTTTTGTGTTTCTATGCGTTTTTCTTTCAAATTGATCGGACACAGAACATAGGTATAGTCGCTAATTTCGCACCGGTACGCAAGAGCGCTATGGCTAAGTGCGTATGACGTTGGACGGACAACTAAACGTAAATAAATCGCGAACTATTCGGGTAAAGTTAAACGCATGAAACAATTAGGTATGTTATTAAAAGTGATTTTTTAATCAAACATTTGACTGAAATCTCACCTGATGGTAAGCCGTGAATGGGTCATGTGTGTGGTAGAATAAATAGTGTTTTAAATTACTTTACATTATTTCTCAAGTCCATAAATATAATATGGCGCTGTGTTACGTTTGACTCGCGCCAGGCCTGTGTATCTTCCCGCTTAGGTAGCAAAAACGTACCTACGCGCGGCGACCCCTTGGTAAGGGGCTAAACAAGTTGAGTGTCGCTAGCCGGCAGCGACACGCTCCCGCGTTTTATTCACCGGCGGTGCGCGACACTAGGTTGCTGGTTGGACGAGCGTGAATAAAGTCCTAGAAAGATGCGCTAGATGGCGTAAGTAGCTTGTGGCAGTCAACCCTAACGCGTTGCGTGATAGTACGTCACTGAATAGGTTTAGTGTATTATGAATCATATTCCAGAGTTATAAGAATGAAATTATCTTGCAATGTATTTCTGTAGGTGTCTACACGAAAATGTGTTTGAGTCAGAGGCGAACTGAATTACACCATATCGTTAACAACATTGAGTAGATATTTCTTTGAATTTCATTGCAAAGTCATACTTCTGTACGGAGTACTAGTACTTATTCTGTGCTCGCGCTAGCATTCCGAAGCGCCGGTTTAAAGTAGCCAAGCTCAGCATCAGTATAGACTACTCTTCTTCTTCAGCCACTATCTACCAATCGCTTGGTGTAGGCCTCCTTTAACCCTCACCATTCCATGTTTTGGGTAGTTAAGATCCAGTTGCTGTCCGCTATCTCTTTTAAGTCGTCTTTCCATCTCATTTGCGGTCTTCCGTCTATCGTATCCGTATGGTCTCCATGTTAGAACTTCCTTGCACCAGGAATTTTCCTTCCTCGCAACATGATCAGCCCACTCCCACTTCAGTCTGGCTACTCTCTCGACCACTTGGCTTTGTTTTCTCAGCCATTTTTTGGTTCTTCTGTATCTTAGAGGTACTCCAATCATTTTTCTTTCTAGAGCTCTTTGCGTTACTCTAAATTTTTCTAGAATCTCTTTGGTCGTAGCCCAAGTTTCTGCTCTATAAGTGAGTACTACTAGAGATTAATACTCAATTAATCTAATTATTCGAATGGTCCCTGTAATCGACTGTATTCGAGAAGCAACCGCAGTCATTCGATTATCCTTCGATTATGCGGCGAGCAATACCGGAGCGTGCGGTGCGCAGGCCGTACTACTAACGAATAAATCGTCATTCGTCGCGTCGATTAATCATTCGTTCGCTGCCTGTCCTGTCGCGGCGATTCAATCGAATGCATCGACGGGCCGAGTATAGATTATCATTCGATTGTCGATTATAATTCGATATTTTTTTTTCCGAATTACTAAATCGACATTCGATAGTTCAAATGGTCGATTGTCGATTCATTCGATTATTTTTTTTCGAACAATCGCCCATCGCTAAGTACCGGTAGAATGCATTGGTCGAAAATCTGACCTTTCTGCTGTCACGACAGAGTCATGCGAAACACAAAACTGAGTTTGGAGTAGGCTGCCCATCCAAGTCGCACTCGTCGCCCTATCTCATTGGTTTATAGACTAATCTAAAAAATCTTTGTTAGTCGTTTTTGTTTGATACTTTTGAAAGTACCTGCCTATTCGATTTTCCGTCATGTAATGCTGGTGCTGCTGGTGTGTTCACGTATGCGGGATTGAGCTACATTATTTGTCTGTGAAGCTAAAGAACCGTGTTTGCAAACTCACTCAGTGGTACCGGAGGTGAACGCAATAAAAGACTTCGAAGGAGGCTAGACCGATATATTTGCCAATAACATCCCACCCGTAGGATCTTATTATTCAGTTATTCCGTGATCATGGCGCTTGCGAGGTGCTTGTGGCGCAGTGGCGGCAGCGCTTTGGTAGTGACTAGTGATACCAAAGTTAAGCAACCCACGGCGCGGTCGTGATTGGATGGGTGACCATTCCGACCATTTAAGTGACGTCCATGACAAGCATCTCCGTGCTTCGGAAGGTACGTTAAGCAGTTGGTCCCGGCTAGTATCTGTTGGTATTGGTCGTTAAGCCTAGTCAGAGGCCCTAAAATCGAAAATAAAAACGTACATGGTAGCAATCCCGTAAATAACTAGTCTAATGCTAGTGACCCTGAATGTTTAAAACAGTATATTTATATGGAAAATCCGACATTTTCGCGCGAAGTCCCGGGTAATCGGTAGGTACCTACATATTACGAATTGAATAGCTGTAGTTACACTATCGACAACTTCACCGTCTGTGTCCCACCACTAGCGTCCCCACTAGAAAGGTCCAGGCGTCATCTGCCGCCGGCACTTGTCGCGAGGGTGTGCCGGGTTTGCGTGACACGTTGGCTGTAAGAATACTGTGCCTTTGCCATGATTGATACAAAAAAAAATTGGGCAGCAGAAATGCTAAATTATTAAGGCCCGAGTTCATAAATTGTTAAACAGCTCGGTTGGCGGTTAATTTGACATACAAAATATGTTAAATAATGCCAAACGGGCTGATTAAAAATTAACATGCGTTGGTGAACTCCAGGCAAAAGCTGCTTAGATAACAAAATCGATGGCTGTAAGAATACTATGTCTTTGCCTTGATTGAAACAAAAAAACATTGGGCAGCACTGGCAGCAGCATTCATTTACCTACTTGATTAATTGGCCTGTACTGGATGTACTACTTAAATAGGTACTTAGGTATTACGTTGGCCTACGTAATACCTAAGTACCTATTTAAGCCAAACTAGATTGTCCTGTCCTGGTCCTGGGCTAAATTAGTTTCTTATCCCAACACGCTTACACCGTTAATCAATTTTTAACGACAATAAAGAAAGGCATTATGTGGGGATCATGCAGTAGGCTAAGGCAGTAGGTTTATTTTTGTCGAGAACGTAAAAAATTAAGAAGCTAAAATGTGGGTTGAATGTATTTTGCTTGCCGTAGTTACTCAGGAAATATTTTTAGCTATCCTTCCATTTAACTGTACTGCATTCGTATGATCGATGTTTCGCAAAAGACAAATCGAATCCGACCAAAAAAGTCGTAATACACACATGTCCAGAAAAAAAAGTTCCGTTGCATCATTTTTAAAATTGGAATGACAAATCGGCGCCACCGATTGGCGTGTCCAATCGTCCATTGATGAATGTTCGCGCCCGATAGCGGAACGCGCGAATCATTTGTCAACTTTTTAAATATCGAACGCTTTTTTTTCGCTAATTGAAACGTTTCGTTTTGTCAAATGTTTATTGTTGTTACAGCTGCGTTTAGGAATTCCATGACAAACGGAACTGCAGAATTTTTATGTTGATTAATGAAGACGGGTCGTTAAAAATCAAGATGTCATGGCAGGCAGAAATCGCAAGACAGATATTGAGCAGAACATATTAACCAGGAAAATATAAAGTACATTGTAGGGGGTCCAATCGCTGGAAGCGATCTCTTTCAGACAACCTTTGAGTAAAGGAAAAAATATACTTTTTAAAAAGGGTAGCACGGTGCAGAAGTCTACTAATGAAAGGTATAAACTAAATTAAAGGTTAACTAAATTAAACTAGAGGAAATTGTGGCCAAATGTCTGCCTTTTAATTAAAAAAAAAAATGCCTGGATTACACCTACCTACCTATATTAGAAATAGCTTTAATTATTTGCCAAATTATATCAGAAAGCTCTCTGATTTCAACTATTCAACGAGATAAAAGATTTACCAAACAAAAAGAATTAGTTATGTACTATGTTTCAAGTTTTACCTTTAGTAATAACATAATTTTCTGTTGTCCTTAAATGGGATAGTGATTTGACTGAATCAATGATTAAAAAATCGATGAAGTGCGAGTCGGACTCGCCCACGAAGGGTTTCGTATTATCTTATCTGCCTCTATATATATCTTATCTTGACTGCCTCGTTGGTCTAGTGGTCAGCACGCTGGGTACTATCCACATGATTCCGGGTTCGAATCCCGGGTCGGGCCAAGAGTGTTGGGTTTTTCTGTCTTTTTAAAAACCTGATCTCTCTACGATCATGTAGGACAGCCGTTTCAGCGAATTATGAGAGTAAAGAAATTGTGCACTATAATATGGCCCGCGTAGTTGGCTTATCTCTATTGAGATAGGCCTCCGTAGTCAAAATTCTGCTAGGAAGACATTATTATTATTATCTTAGACACAAACACATTTTACATACACATACATACACACAGACATCTATACACACGCACACATATACAATCACAGACACACATTCACATGCACTCACACAAACACCCACATATATATACATATACATTTATATATCAGACCCATCTCACCCTTTATTGTTAATTACTGTTTAAAATCTAAATTCTTATTTACACAAAAAAAGTATTTTGATCAAGTTATTTACAGCGATCTCCTTCTTTCATTCTTTTCTTTCTACCTAATTTTTATAAGCCAAACTCGAGTCCACAAAAGACAGGTATACCTAGTTTGGGGACTAACAGTAATACTAAAAAACTTTAGTAGTATAAGTTAGTGGTAGTAAGTTGAAATTGTTGTGTATCGCTTTCTGGTAATAATGTTTATTCTATTCTATCTTATAAAACATTACAGACACTATTATTACTATAACCTGTTAATTCAGTTATAAAAACGGCGTCAAAAGGTTTGTTGTATAGGCGCCCCACATGGATATATAATTTGTTATGGTGGCAACAGACATAAATAATCTATGAAAAATTCAACTGACTATCTATCACAGTTCACGAGATACAGCCTGGTGACTGACAGATAGGCATACAGAACAGACAGACGGAAAGTAGTCTCAGTAGTAGGGTCCCCTTTTTACCCTTTGGCACAGAATGAGTACTAGTACTACGTACAGAAGCTTGACTTTGCAATGAAATTGAAAGTAATATCTAGTCAATTTTGTCATATGTTTTAACGAAATGTTGTAATATTAGATCAATTATTTGGATGATCTAAGAGTGTATTTATTTCGCCTCAGAATCAAGCACATTTTCGTTTGGACACAGTAACACAATGCAAGAAAAATTACATACGGAACCCTAGAAACTGTCTCTATTTTCAAGAGGTATATTTACAGACTGGCTGTGCGTAGGTATTTCCTTTGCGTAGGTTCCGCGTCCGTCCAATGAATCTGATTTTCGACCGCCGAACGTTCCGAATTTCAAATTCATATTTGGAATGAATATTCAAACGGTGCCTTGTTTACATTTAAATTCAAATATTTGCATTTATTCCGAATTCGGAACTTTTTTGGCGCGCTTTTTGACAGCACCGCCATATTTGCAATGCGAATGTCAATAGGGTTTTATTTTTTCAATTCAAATCGTTTCATTTGAATATTGTGTTGCGTTTTGATGTTTGTTTAAATAACCCCTTTGCATAAAAAGTCACTACTCACTATTGAAATAATATCAATACTTAAATAAGTGTCATTTAATTATTTACTTAACATGACATGGGCTTGACATTATTTGTTTTGATCATGAATAGGTAAGTTAAACAAACTGTTACGTATAAGATTCATTTATGTAAATAAAAATGTTCCGATCAAAATGTTACTTATGCAAATAAATTGAAATAGTTTTCGAAGTTGCTAAGAGCCAATAGTTACTCCTACTTTTTCAATACAGTTCTTTATTCAGAGCAAAATTCATAGATACCTATTGCGTTAAACATTCGTAATAATAATATAGCATTACCTACTTGCTTATAATGTTTATAAGAATTTTGTCTCTACTTCGAAATTTTACGTATTCCACTTGTATAATCCATATCCATACTAATATTATAAATGCGAAAGTGTGTCTGTCTGTCTATCTGTTATCTCTTGGCGCTTAAACCTCTGAACTGATTGAGATGAAATTTGGTGTTGACAGTTCGAGACCCTGGAAAGGACATAGGCTACATTTCGTCGCGATATAAAATCATTAAGGGGGTGAAATGGGGGATGGAAGTTTATATGGCAAAACCAACTCTTGCGGGCGGAGTCGCGAGGAACCACTAGTAATTTAATAAATAGTAGCTAAATAGCTACTTTTCGCAAACCAATATAAAACTAAAATAAAATTACCTACAAATCTATTCACTCACGCCCGCACAGTGGCTGTTTTGCGGACATCGTTAATCAAAAAATGACAAATTTCTATTATATTTTTTTCTGAACCTTTACACAATAGCCCAATAGATTTGAACTGTCATCATCCATTTGTTGAAACGTTAGAAAAAAATACTAATATCTGCAATAATAGGGAGAGTTGGCGGTTTCAGCTTTTACTTGGATTTGTGATAATGAATATTACGTTGATTTCCCTTCTTCCTTCTATTTTGCAAGTAGGTAGTATCGATTCGAAACATTCGAATCATATTACCGATTTGAATCATTCGATTCTAAGGTTAATAATTCGAAACAGGATTCGAATTTTCGCCGGGTGATTCGAATATTAATTTTTGAATCAACTTCAATCAATTCTGATTTTTTGAGTCCCATCACTACTTCCTACATATTATTTTTCTAAGTGTGTCGTGAAGGTATCCCACCATTTTCCCTCGCATGTTCTCGATCATCTGCATTATGCTCAATCGTCTGGTTTTTCTTGTGGGCTCCCTAAAATCCTTACTTGTACGGTAATTTGTACCTCAGCCAGTGTGATATATATACACATTATGAGATTACTTACTAGGAATTATTAAACTAATTGAACAGTCGGTTATTTATTCACACTGCAAGGCAAGTAAGCAGGTATCAGTTTAATGTCTCTCTTAAAATTAAAATTATGTAATAAGTTTTGTTTTTAATATTCAAGTTATCACTAAATTCCGGGGGTAGTTAATACAATTCACAGTAACTGTGAGAAGTTTTTAACTGTAAAGAAGTAACTTACAATCCAATAAACTAATCCCTCTCTATAATAACCCTTCCATTTAATTCTAGTCATAATCCGGCAATAAAAACCGGCATTGTGTGCCATCAAAACTCATTCGTATATTATGCAAAAGCACAAAATAATGGAAAAAATGTTAAAGCCACACCATCGTGTGCATTTTTCTAACGACGCCCCGCCTTCAAACCATCAATACTAAAGGTGTCACGCGCACAATGCTTCGTAACCCCGTATTTATCGCTAAAAATACATTTTTTTTAGACGAAAAAGCGTGATATTGTCCAAAAAACGTGTGTGCAAAAAACATCGTCAGTTCAATCTAGCCCCTTGCCTACAGTTTAATGATTATGACTGTTATAATAAATCAGTAAAATAGGAAATTAGTTATGAGGACAAAAAACTGTATTATTACAATTCGTTTGAAAAATACCCAATAATCGACTTTGATTGGAAAGATAATTATTTTTTTGTCGCAGAATGTGACCCACCTATAATTATAAATCATAACGAAAACTATTATCATCAATAGATATGGCTACATCCGACAAAATAAGCATTATGTTCAATTCGCGTGTCAAATTCAATCAGTTGAATATTGTCTATGTTTATATTTATTTTGAATCTGGCTGACAAACTAACATTGTCTTTCTTTCACAGGTAAAGATCTGGTTCCAAAACCGACGCATGAAGTGGCGCAACTCAAAAGAAAGAGAACTCCTAGCTTCGGGAGGGTCACGAGAACAGACTCTCCCTAACAAGAACAACCCTCACCCAGATCTGTCTGATGCTGAGGCTGACAAACCAAAAATGTCACCACTATCACCAATTCCAGACGATCAAAGTGAAGACTTGAAGGGCAAAATGTACGCCACCACTTCCAACTGTCAAAGTGACAGTTACAGATACGAGGACAAGATGGCCGCCGGTCTTTTTGCGCGGGAACAACAGTTTTCGAATATGGAAGACGGGGATGATTTTGATAGCGATGCTAGTGCATCAGACGAAGAAATAAACGTGACATGACGTGTTTTTGGGAATAATTTGTAAATTAATGATTATTATTATGTATGATCATTGTATATTTCCTGATTGCGATGTGTATGAAATTAGTTTATGATATTGCAAACGAGTCGACTAGGTTGGCAAAATTTCAATCAGACATAAGATTTTTTTAAGTTATAGCTACAAAGTTAAAAGCTTTTGCCAATCCATTTTTAATTGAAAATCAGATTTTTTGTATTTTTCTTGTAAATTATTATTACTGTAAATTTTATTTCACCATTCGTTTCAATTAAATAGCTTGATAACTCTAAATGTTTATAGGTTTTAATTTTAATTATATAATAAATAAATTAAATAATCAGAGAATATTTATGTACCATTTCAATGTTCTAGTTGTTTCGACTATTTGTTAGATTTTTTATGCGGCTGTGCGTTCAGCCGTTTTCCCTCATTTTTTATTTTTATTTATTTTGTTTTGTGTTCTTCAAAGGCCTTACCTACTTATTCTGAAATAAAAAATAAACTAAGGCAAATGTAAATATTATTTATAGGCTTTAATAATATTTGGATATAATAGATAGATTTATTAAGCATAATATTTAAAATTAACCTTACAACACCACAGAAAAGTTGTTTTGAAAATCCGTCCCACATTTATTTCATTTGATATTGTGTCATAACTATATAGACAGATGTTAATACTATAAACGAATTATTCAATATAAATCAATATTTATTCAGTGACATCTTTTCATCACAGACCCTGCGAAAATAATTGTATGTATTTTTTTTTATTTTGACCACCTCTGTCACTTTGATAGCTACTAACAAAACTAGCTCTGTTTTACCCCAGTATGCGTAAAAAGTTAGTATTTATATTCAAAACTTTGTAAATAATAAATTTAAGGATACAGTGATCTCAGATTAATCATAAAGACTTCATAATTTAATGTAAAACTAAATCATAATGTGTAAATGTACGTCATTCAATTTATGTGAAAATAAAAAATCGGCAAAATTATATTCGACTTCGTTTTATTTAACTGAATAAAGTGTTTAATAATAATTATTATTTTTTAATTTCAATTATAATAGTAACAAAAAGCAGTTTTACTAAATACCTGTCGCTTAACCCGAAAGTTTTTATCATCCGATATATCTGCATTTAACGCTGTTATGCTTGGTTAATGCCCGCATAACAGATGTAATACCTGCCTAAATAAAGGTCGAGAAAAACAAAGAATCCAGTATAATATTATTATTATACTGGATTCTTTGTTTTTCTCGAATTATCTCGAATAATCTCGAATATTACTGTTTCACTTGCATGAAGCTTCACAGCATGAAATTGCTTGTACCAAGTGAAACAGTAATAATGTCCTCCTAGCCGAATTTCGACTACGACGGCCTATCTCAACAGAGATTAGCCGACTGCGCGGGACATATTATAGTGCTCAAGTGTGTGCGCAATTCACAGGTGCACTCTCTATTCCTTTACTCTCATAATTCGGTGAGACGGCAGTCCGACAAGACTGTAGAGAGATTAGGCGCAGGACCAACGGCTTAACGTGCTTTCCGAGGCACAAGTGAAATAGTTAACCATTAACTACCATTGCAAAATTATTATAGAATTTAAAAAAATACTCCATTTTAAACCACCGCCAATTTAAGAATGCCATTAAAAGCAACTTAGATAGTCTCAGAAAATGTTCTGAGACTATCTAAGTTGCTATGATCGTATCGCTAAACATAGCTTCGTATTTTATCTTTACATACTTTGTAGGGTATAAATAATACAAAGTCACTCCCACTGTCGGTACGCGTACATCTATTAAACTAAGCAATGGATTTTAATGTTGTTTTCAGCAACAGATAGAGTGATTCAAGAGGAAAGTTTACCTGTATTGAACGTATTCGTCCATGGTATAATACATGCATAAAGCATCCAAGCTAAGCCAGGGCGGGTGGGTAGTTAAAAAAAAAATACTTCTCCCTTTTTTGTTTTTGTGATGTAGATATTATAGTGATTAATTAAGGTAAAGGACAGGTGCGCCATTTAGACTTCAATTGTTGTTAATTAGTAACAGACAGGATCAGCTAGCTAGCAATAAAAATAGAAGAGAATCGACGGAAAAAATGTTTTTCCCAAAAACACAGGCACACATACCAGTGGGCGGTGACGCCAGTAAATAAATATAGATGGCAGCACACGTCAAGAACAGATTTGAGTGACAAAAACTCACGTGCCGCTTTTGTTTTCTTGTTGCTCAGAAAATAGGGCCGAAAATAGCTTGTGCGGACAGACCAGAGGTAAATGTATAGGGTGTTGGAAATACTTATTTTATTATTCGCACCTTCGCTTCGTAACGCGACTCGTAAAGGTGTTTTGGGAAATAGGTAAAATTTTGTTTGTTTTGATAAAAATATATAGCAAATTTCTTTTCTTAGTAGCGTACGATGGTAATATTTTATTACTATCATGATAATAATTGATTTGTCTGTGCGAGATTAATTGAGATTGACCCGAAGATTTAGGGACGATGCTTGGCGTTATCGTGGTGTGTATACTGGGTAAGTAAAACCACTTTTATTTTATTTTATTGGGTGAATGTAGCAGATCGTTTGCGAATATACACGTTATCATTTTTATCCTCAAAGGACACTTTAATTAATTTTGTTACAGAATTATATATTACTGTTTTAAATGGGTTATAGGGTAAACATAAGTTTTAATAAGGAACCAAAAATCGCACACGGGAAGGATTTGAACCCACGTCCTTTGTTTCTTTAAAACTCCCTGTCAGACAGAGACTGTCTCCCTGTGACCACGAACGCTGTAAAGTGTTCGAAACGTCAGGTTTTAAATAGCACAAGACGACCGTCTTGGTGTAGTCGTTCGCGCACCGGACTTCAAAACCAGGCGGTTGCGGGTTCGAATCCCGCAAGGGGCAAATGTTGGTGTGATAAGCACGAGCATTTGTACCTAAGTCATGGATGTTTATATGTATTTAAGTATTTCTATCCGTTATCCTAGTCACCATAGCACAAGCTCACGCTTAGTTTGGGGCTAGGTAATTGGTGTGTTTGTTGAAACAATTTATTATTATTATTATTATTATTATTAAAATATAAATAAATCGCGAAGTAATCCGTAAAATTGTGTTTTAATGACCACGTCCTTTGGCTAACCGGGCCAACGCTCTTACCAACTGAGCTACCGTGCAGTCCATCCACCCGTGCGAAATTCTTGGTCTCTTTTGAATAGGTCATTTCATGACATGGGTTATAAAAACTCAAGTGTTGCCAAAATTTGAGGCCCGCCGCTAAACTATACAATGTAGCATAATTTTTCTGTACTAACTGTAAAAGTAAAAAAACATAACCGGGTCTCTGCTGGTGGTTAGGTATTGGTCACCGCACAGTAGCGCTTCTTAAAGAGAGAGAAATAGGATCGCCCGAGTGGATAAAAAAAACTGTTTTCGGGACAAGCCCTTATAACTCCAATGCCCAGTGTACAACCAACCAGCAACAAAATCACCGTCTCCCCCGCCAAAAACAAATAAAAACCAAACGCTAGTTCGATCGATGGCCGCCAGAAGGCGCCGGCGCCACGTGCGGGGCACGCTCCCGCCAAAACTAATGTCAAACGTCAAACCCAGCTGTGGTCCGAATTTAGCTTTTGATCACTTACACGCGTTTATTGCTTGCGATTTGAATAAATAATCTCTACTGTGATCTGTTTCTGTTTGTCATAGATAGAATTAATTGTGATATTAGGTACTTTTAGTTCATTAAATAAAATATGAAATAGCAAAAGCGAAGAGTGATTTGCATGTATTATTAAGTATTAAAAATAAAAAAAACTTACCAAAGTAGTGTATATATTATTTGCCTAACCATAAACCGTTCGTAACTTTATTAAAAATAGATTGCATTTTGCCTACGGTGCTGGTGTCGGAGGCCAAGGTCCACTTTGGGTTGCTGAGTCAGCGATGTTAACAATATCTAACTACTTAATACTTATTAACTAAAATTCTTAATTGTCTCGTTGGTCTAGTTTTTGGGACGCTAACATCTTTCCACGATGTCACGGGTTTAAACTCCGGGTCGAACCGTTTGTTTCTGTGTTATTCTGTCTTAAAATAACTAAGAAACAGCTCTGGAGTCAGGAAGTTGGTGTGTTACACCCCTGTGCCTCGGAAAGCGTGTTAAGCCGCTGGTCCTGGAGATTTATTTTTGAATCACTCATATGACATTCTGTTGGCGAATGCGACATAGTTTTACTTAAATAATTAAATTTTGGCGTTTATTCATTCTATCGCCCGTGCCCGTCTTGTGCACAATATCTCCTGCGTAAACCTGTTGGATATTTTTTGGGATTGGCCGGCAACCGCAACAGCCGCAAAATTCAGTACCTACTTGAAGTAAGTACTTATGTAATTTTATTTATCTAAACTATCAAAATCACCCACACAGCATCTTCCCTCCCCCTCGCACAGTATACGAGGGGTATACCCTTCCACCAGATGTCACGCGCGTGTCTGCCACGTGACCACTTGTTAGGATTTTCCACGCATTTGTGCCTTCGAAGGAAAATCATGTTTATTTCGCTTGATTTAATGTTTATTGCATGTTTACGACGGCTGGGGGATTAATTGGGAACATCTGATTTTAGGATAATGTGGACTGGATTTGTTTTTATTAATTTGGTTCAATTAAAGGGTGTAATAAAGCTATCCTATGATGCAACGCTGCCAGCCTTTTGGGCACCATTGCTAGTAGCACTATGGCTATCAGCACAGGGGCACCGAATAAGTATTAGCACTACCACAGAATAAGTACTAGTACTCCGTACAGAAGTAAGACTTTGCAATGAAATTCAAAGAAATATCTACTCAATGTTGTTAACTATATGGTGTAATTTAGTTCGCCTCTGACTCAAGCACATTTTCGTGTAGACACCTACAGAAATACATTGCAAGATAATTTCATTCTTATAACTCTGGAATATGATTCATAATACACTAAACCCTTCAGTGACGTACTATCACGCAAAGCGATAGGGTTGACTGCCACAAGAAGCTACTTACGCCATCTAGCGCATCTTTTTCGGACTTTATTCACGCTCGTCCAACCAGCAACCTAGTGCCGCACACCGCCGGTGAATAAAACGCGGGAGCGTGTCGCTGCCGGCTAGCGACACCCAACTTGTTTAGTCCCTTACCAAGGGGTCGCCGCGCGTAGGTACGTTTTTGCTATCTACGCGGGAAGATACACAGGCCTGGCACTACCGGAGCTGATGTCTCTTTAATTAATTGGCAAACATTTGACCGCAATCTCACATGGTTACGATACGGCCATATACGGCCGACGGCCGAAGATGGGTCATGATGCATGTTGGATTATTCACTCTTTTCTTAAAGGAATCTAGATCATAATATTTAAGAAACACTTTAGCCGGCTACTAATTTCACTGTATAGTCGTAAGTAAGTACCTTTTTGTAAAAAAAGAACTATTAACAGCTAATCATTCGGACAAAATGTATTTATTTTTTATTTTAAAATTACTAGTTATATTAAGCATCATCCTCCTAGCGTTATCCCGGTTGTGCACTCGCATGCGAGGGCCCAGGGTACGCTGACCATGATCCAGGATGTGGCAAATCAGGTAATTACAGTGAAGCGACTGCCATCTGACCTCCGTGACCCTGTTTACCAGGGGAACCTGACGAGTTTTGGATCATGGTTACTCATGCAGTCGCCTGAATGTGCAGGTTTCACGATGTTTTCCCTCACCGTAAGAGCATCGGTTAGTGAAACAACTAATGTACTCAGAAAAAGTCATTGGTACATGGCGGCATGTGGGATCGAACCGTTGCCTCCCGCATGAGAGGCAACCCGCTAGCCACTGCGCTACCGACGCCACAGAATAAGTACTAGTACTGCGTACAGAAGTATGACTTTGCAATGAAATTCAAAGAAATATCTACTCAATGTTATTAACGATATGGTGTAATTCAGTTCGCCTCTGACTCAAGAACATTTTCGTGTAGACACCTACAGAAATACATTGCAAGATAATTTCATTCTTATAACTCTGGAATATGATTCATAATACACTAAACCTATTTAGTGACGTACTATCATGCAACGCGATAGGGTTGACTGCCACAAGAAGCTACTTACGCCATCTAGCGCATCTTTCTAGGACTTTATTCACGCTCGTCCAACCAGCAACCTAGTGTCGCGCACCGCCGGTGAATAAAACGCGGGAGCGTGTCGCTGCCGGCTAGTGACACCCAACTTGTTTAGTCCCTTACCTAGGGGTCGCCGCGCGTAGGTACGTTTTTGCTACCTACACGGGGAGATACACAGGCCTGCCGACGCTCTATTACGACTAGTTATGTTAAGCACAGAATATATAAAAGCTGATATTATAAAAGACAGGGCCCGTGGACAAGATGCAATCTATTCTTCGCTAACAAAATGTATGGAACTGACATAAGCCATCGAATCGAAACATCACGTGACTTTTGCATATCTACACATTTTGACATTTCGTTGGCGATATCGAAGTTCGCTGTTGAAAGATTGCATCATTTCTAAGGGCCCTGGTTAAAAGAGAACGGGGCGATCAAGAAGTTATTATGAAATAAATTAATATCTAGATTTTTCAATATTTACATATTCGTGATTCTCTTGCTCAGGCAAAGGTTTTCAAAACTTTGATATTCGCATACTCCAATCCAAACAAAAATACATTAGGTATGTTGCCTTTATACAACAAAGCGAAGACTTAATTATTGTCTTAAATCTACGTATCGGATTTCTACGATTTCGCTAAATATAACACACAAGGGATTGAAAACATTACAAGAACTTTGCCAATACCCTCACATCTCTTCAAAGGGCAGGGCACAGATAAGATAAAACATTCTGTCAGTGACAGCACAATGTACCACCCCTTTCTATTTTTCAAAAATTGCGAATCGTTGACAATTTGGCGTTAGTTCAATGACCTTGTCGTGAACGTGTATGAACTGAAGTTTTTTTTTTCAGAAAAGCCATTTTTTTAAACACAAACCGAAAGAAAAATTATTAAACTAAACGTCGAGTCCACCAATTCTTCTAGTCTAAAGGCTGGTTTAGCATTATTTGATATGAGAATTCTATGAAATTAACCGTCAATTGGTTTTATTGCCTGTTTGAAAATTGGTGCACTCGGGCCTTAATAAGTACATCATACTAATACGTACACTACTTAAACTTAAGAAACTATTTATTCTAAAACAAAAATGTGTTCATGGAGGCAAAGAGACGAGAATGCTGGTTGAGTTACGGCGTTGGACACCAATATGTAAGTAGGTAAGTTTGTACTTATTCTCCGAAAGAGAAGCGAGCCAGCTCTTTTGTTTATCCAAAATTCAAAGGTGATTTATTAAGCACGTATTACACCATCCTATTGGTGTAGCATCCTGCTTAAGAAATAGGAAAATGTAATCGCAGTCACAGAATAAGTACTAGTACTCCGTACAGAAGTATGACTTTGCAATGAAATTCAAAGAAATATCTACACAATGTCGTCAAAGATATGGTGTAATTCAGTTCCCCTCAGACTCAAGCACATTTTCGTGTAGACACCTACAAAAATACATTGCAAGATAATTTCATTCTTACAACTCTGGAATATGATTCATAATACACTAAACCTATACAGTGATGTACTATCACGAAACGCGATAGGGTTGACTGCCACAAGAAGCTACTTACGCCATCTAGCGCATCTTTCTAGGACTTTTTTCACTCTCGTCCAACCAGCAACCTAGTGTCGCGCACCGCCGGTGAATAAAACGCGGGAGCGTGTCGCTGCCGGCCAGCGACACTCAACTTGTTTTAGGCCCTTACATAGGGGTCGCCGCGCGTAGGTACGTTTTTGCTACCTACGCGGGAAGATACACAAGCCTGTCGCAGTTTACTACTTTAGTAGGATCGGACAAATAAGATGGTGTAATAAGCACTTTAGTAATTTCTCAGTTGACATTGGTTAACTGGTCAACACGCAGGATTCTGTCCAAAATGTCCGGGTCGGAATTTGTTTTTTTTCTGTCTTGAAATCACTCGGAAACGGATCGCCGCGTCACACCGTACTTTGAGAATTTTTATCTCTTTTGTTTCTTACGTTTACGCGAATTGTTGAATTCATTAAAACGCAATTTTACGGATTACTTCGCGATTTATTTACATTTTATTTAAAACCTGACGTTCCGAACACTTTACAGCGTTTGTGATCACAGGGAGATTAGGGTATTATTTGTCATTACAAAGTTTTGAAAAAACCCTCACTCATTATATTAATTTACGTTCCTATTTACGCAGAAAGAGCTAACTGTGTCTTGAGATCTTGCAGTGCGTGGTGTTGTTTTGGTTTATTTTGTCAAAAACTTGTTTAATGAATTGTGATACTGTTAAGGCTGCCATATAACCAAAAAATTTAAGAGATGTTAGCTGACTACTGACGGACTAAGTCTATTTGTATTTGACCTCAGCAGAACAAAGCAGCACACGTATCAACAAATTAATGTGTATGTAACTCTATACTTGTAGCAAAGTGCTCAGCAAACAGTTTGTTAGGGTCAGCAAGTTGTTTGTTCACGGGGCATGTTAGATAGGAAAAATATAGCTGTCTATGGTTCGAAAGGTTTAAGACTATTTCGTACGCAATAAACCTGACTTACTGTTAAAATTTATCTACACTAATATTATAAAGAGGAGAAGTCGTTGTGGATTTTTGTTTTTACGTGTCAATGTGTATGTGGCGATTTTATGTGCTTTTGAACTAATTCCTTATTATTTGTAAATAGTATATTATAGTGTTCCTTAGCTTTAGTTTGGTTTTCCTTTTTACAGTCCCCTTTTTCCCCTATCTTTGATATGGATTGTTCGTTTGTATTGAAGTCCAGTAGCCCGATTTAAATGAAATTTGGTACAGAAATAGTTTGCAACCCTGGAAGACAAAGGCTACGTTTGTCGCGACATACTCGTAAAATCATCAGGGGGGTGAAATGGGGGATGAAAGTGTTTTTTAAAATCCGACTTTTGGCGCGAGCGAAGTCGCAGGGTGTGCTAGTGTATAAATAAATATTAGGTAACTCAGTCTGTGTGTATCAAAAAACTATAACATCATCCGCATTTTCCACCTGAATTTTAAACGTGTCAATGAGTTAATGTCATTTTGTTATGAATTTTGTAGACTGCATCTGATGTTTAATTTTTGGTTCGGCTAGTCTAGGGCGGCTTGATAACATCTGACAGTACTTAAAGTTGTCACTTGCCTTACAGACACCCCTCCGCGCACTGAGCCCTCGTGGTGGAGTATGGCTCGTACCTCCTCATAGTTGAGGCGAGGCCTTTGCCCAGCAGTAGGATCTATATAGGCTAACTTTACTTAAATTACTACATATGCGATGGTCGATCACGTACCATTTCGGGGGGAGTGGTGCAGTATTGGCCGCTTTAACTATTTATATCATATTTATTTATTTTTGCTGTGTTTTTAAGTAATTTAATGTATGTATTTTATTAAATTGACTAACATAGTTTATAAGTTCTACTAACAACCTTGAGTCATTGTTACTTGCAAATAAAATTTCAATCATTCATTCATTAGTTACTATTTTATTTCGTGCTAGGCCCACTTGTGCACGTCCGGATTAGGTAATCTGGATTTGTTATTGAACAAATCCACATCAAATCCAGAGCAAGTGGGCTTGCAACCCAGATAATAGACATTAGCCTACTGGGTTGAAAGCCCACTTGCGACTGTCCGAATCAGCTAATCCGGACTGGCGCAAGTGGACCTTCCGGATTAGCTAATCGAGACTTTGCAGGTGTGCGTTCAACTCAGATAATAGGTCTTGAACAAATCCAGATGAGCTAATTCGGACGTTAGGTGGGCCATTGTAAGTACCTACTTAGAAGTAGGTACTTCTTAAAACAATAAATGACCACCACAATAAAATACAAACAATTTAAGTGGGTACTCCCGGCGGGAATCGAACCCGCCACCCTATCGTGTTCGCTAAATGTACGACTGTTTGCGGAATGCCCCGAAACGCAATACGAATTTAAGAGCAGACAGGGACGTATTTAGGATTTAATTTTGACATAGATTTGATCCTATATATATTTTTTATTATTATTAGGCAGACATTTAACTACAATCTCACCTAATGGTACGTGACGCTGGGTTCTATCCACGCGGTCCCGGGTATGAGTCCTAAGTCGGGCCTAAAGTGTTGAATTTTTTCTGTCTTGAAATAACTCAGACACAGCTCCGGAATCAGGAAGTTGGCTGTGTAATACCCCCGTGCCTCAGAAAGCACGTTAAGCCGTTGGTCCTGCGCTTGATCCTCTACGGTCATGTCGGACTGCCGTCTCATCGAATTATGAGAGTGAAGGAACAGAGAGTGCACCTGTGTATTGCGCACACACTTGTGCACCATAATATCTCCCGCGTAGTTGGTTAATCTTTGTCGAGATTGGCCGCTGTAGCCGAAATTTTATTGTTAATATATAAATTTAATATAATTATTTCAAATTGAATTTGTTTGTCACCTATTTTTTTTTTTTAATTAATTCTTGGTATGTGTGTACACAGTGCCTGAAAAGGTTCCTGCTGAAAATCAGTATCGTGACATGCTTTGTGCTGTCACGATTTATGCTGTACAGGGACCTTTTTGGTACACATTTAATCTTTAATGTACCTATAACGTAAGCATCCAACATTTTCCGTGCCAAATAAATAAATGAATTTGAATTTGAAATTCGGCTAGGAGGGCCCCTGATAGTTCGCCCTGAGTGCGGCCCTGTGGCGCGTCAGTGCGTGTTTACACGTGTTCGGCTCTCCGCTGCTCATGTGGTTATTGATGAGTAGTGAGTACAGCTATTAATGGATGTTACTGTTCAGACGACTACTCACTATGCCTTACTTAAAAGTCAATCCATACTAATCCATACTAATATTATAAATGCGAAAGTGTGTCTGTCTGTCTGTCTGTTACCTCTTGACACTGAACCGATTGAGATAAAATTTGGTATAGAGACAGTTCGAGACCCTGGAAAGGACATAGGCTACATTTTATCGCGATAAAAAAACATTAAGGGGGTTAAATGGGGGATGAAAGTTTATATGGAAAATGCAACTCTTGCGGGCGAAGTCGCGGGGAACCACTAGTTAGTTATAAAATATAATACAAGATACTCGTAAGACAAATTATGTAGGTTCTAAAGTTTAAATAAATAAATATTGGACAACATCACATATTTTGCTCCCAAAGTAAGTAGCTTAAGCACTTGTGTTATGGAAAGAGTTTCTATTCTATTCTATTATAAATTTAAAACAACGATGGTATAACACACAACACCCAGACCCGAGACCATCCGAGACAATACAGAAAATAGACCCGACCGGGGATCAAACCCGGGACCTCAAAGATGGCGACACCTTGAAAACCAGTGTGCAAACTCCTCCGCTACGGAGGTCGTCGTCGTGTTTTTAGTCTACCTAGTCACTAATATTATAAATAGGAAAGATTCGATTGTTTGTATGTTTGTAGGTCAGAAATAGGCTCGGAAACTACTGGACCGATTCAAATAAAATATCATACAGAGATAGTGTGAAACCCTGGGAAGGGCATAGGCTACTTTTTGTCGCGATATAAAATCATCAGGGGGGTGAAATGGGGGATGAAAGTTTATGTGGAAAATCCGATGTGGAAGTCGCGGGAAACTTAGTAAAATTATAATACTTAACTTAACTGCAGTAAGTATGATAATTAGAAATATATTTTTATGTCTTCTCATCATTTGTAGAAATAGCCACACGAAAATTAACATCTCGAAAAAAAAATAGTGTAGTGAAAAGTGTTTCGATTGAGATTAAAAATAAATTAATTAAAAGATTTTCCACTAAGGCTACAATTAATAGTTATGCAATTTTCAAGATAAAACTAAGTAACGTTAAAGTTCAAATTGATTAAGTCAAAATGTTGTTGTATTTTTTTCTTGGAATAATAAATACCTAGCCAACTAACTATTCCAAATAACAATTACCTAGCTGATATATGAATTATTATAATTTGACTAGCTTGAAATAAAACTTAATTACCTACCCAGCTAACTATTCAAAAACCAAGATCGAAAAAACATATGAAAAGATGTTTGTTTTTTTATTGAAGCATTTGCATTACTGGAAATAACAAATAAATTAATGATTCTACATTAAACCCTTATTACAACCGTTACACGCATTTACAAGCCCACTCAAGGAATTTATGTACTGGAAGATTCATAATTAGAACATCAAAAAACCAGTTTCAATTCATAAAAATCTACCAATTTGTTAACATTAACTTTAAAATCAATTGTAGCGCGTAAACACTTTGAAAAATATAATTTATTGCTTACAAAAATAACACAATGAATGTTTAGAAACATCATTAATAAAACGTCAGTTCTTTTTTCAAAACATCGATAAATTATCTGTGAATGCAATTCGCGCGTTTTTTAATGCCAAATTAGCGGCCATATTGGGATTCACTGTTGAGGTGCGGTGATGCGTTGGATTTTTTTTTAATTTAAAGGGGTGATTCGGGAATGATTCCTTAGGGTTCAACATAAGCTTGAGTTAAACGTTTTGATACTTTTTAAATATAAATGTTAGATGGAACGGAGTCTGGTTATTTGAGTAAGTTAAAACTCTTGAAGCTAACAGTTTTTATTTCTATCTGCTTTGAGTAAGAACTTTTTTTTGGTAACAACTTTTGCGTTCAAATGTATGCCTATTAAAAAAAAGGTACCTGCTTAGAAACGAATTTGAAAAAAGATAAAATGCAGTTTTTTATGGTGTTAATTTAAACTCTGTTCTTAGTACTAAGTAGTAATGTGCCTCTGTTGTGATTCTGATTCAGTCTAACTTGATAACTACTGCATTATCAGACTCCTTTCTATGTAGGTACTAATCAATAATAACAATTTATTTAGATACTTAGTACATATCGTATCCTTTAAAAGTTGTTTCGACGATAGGTATAAAGGAAAAAATTACGACATGTTGTACTAAGACATCAAAACACTAGCAAACAAAAGAGAGAAAAATTGCAATTACTTCGCAGCCAAGAGCCTAGCTCTTATGTTTATGAAGAAATGATATTCCAAAATGAAAAGCAATAAGATGTATTGTTAAAGAAATAAATGAACGGAACCTTCAAACTAGAATAGCTTTCGCGCTTCACCGACTGCAAAAAGATGTTTGTGTGTGGCCCTTAAATGTTGGTCTTTTAGATTATGTACTGTATCTATTTTTTAAGACTTGTAATCTGTACCAGAATGTTACTTTTGTTGGCTTTCTTCTTTTTATCCTTTGCGTGTGCGGGCGTGAGAAATCTTTAAAATAAAAAAAAACTGACATCTTATTTTGTAAACTTTTTTTTTATCTTTTTATGGCATGCACGGTTTGTTCGTCAGCCATTTTGTAAACTTGTCTGTGGCCTTTTAGACTTAGGCCCGAGTTCCACTGTTTAACAGATACAGACTAATTCAATATAATTTAAAAAGTGTGCAGACAATGTATGTGTGAGACTGGTGCCGATAATAGGTTAAGATACCTGTGTTACAGCACAGAATAAATCAGGTCATTAATGACATTATATCTCTGCTAAAAAATTAAACATGACGTTGGTGAACTAGACCCTCAGAATACCAAAAACTTGTTGAATACAGTTAGCGCTAAACATATTTAAAACATCTTCATCTTCATCATTCTCTGTCTCTGTCAGTTATTCGACATTGAAAGAAACTGAACTTTTTAATAACACATTACAGTTGTTGTGTTTTTAAAAATACTTATATCATGAGTAGGTACTAAACTGTAAGCCGATAGGTACATGTGTTTGAGAAGTATGTACATATTTGTTGAATTAATAAAAAGCGTTAGGAACTAATTTAGTGATTTGGCAATCTCCTGTGTCCTGTGGTTTACCCATCCTAGTGTACCTAATTCATCTAACGTTAAAAAGACAAAATTACCTTTAAACCTAGACCAAAACTGTATAAAATGGCCTTGACGTAGCGTTTATTAAAAAACTTTCCACATTCATTTCCAAACCGCTTCGCAACAATTTTAGAAAATATCCCCCGAATCCAGTCCGGTCAAATACACTCCTGTCAGCCCGCCGTCACTCAAACTCGCCCGGTACTTTCGCAGTTTCCATTTTCAAATTCGAACGTACGCTTCTTTTTTACTCAGAAACAATACACAATCTGAAAAACAAGCCGTGTAGGCCAAAATTAAAAAAAAACGATCAGAAATTTTGAAATTGGAATATTACCAAAAAGGGCCTTTAAAAATAATATGTAAAATCTAATCTGTGATCATTAGAAAAGAGACGATTTAAATGGTCCAGTGAGAGTGTGTCTGTATGCATGTCTGTTTATCTGTTCACGCTTATCCGCTGAACCAATTTAGACAAAATTTGGTATAGAGATAATTTGAGTCCCTGGGAAGGACATAAGACAATTTTATCCCAGAACTAACAAACATGTAAAAGCAAACACATTGTGAGCTTAATCTTAGTTCGTGTAATACAATATAAAATATGCCCCTTACTGCAAACTTTTATAAGCTATTTCTATGACTACGACCATTATCGGGTTATAAATCAATATTTATAAGACTAATGACCCGTAAAATCATCCAATATGTATTTATAAAACATTCCCATTGTATATTTGGCGTCTATACCTTTTTTAAACTAAGTTACGATCCCGCAGTTTTCGATATAACTCTTGTACGTCTGACGGCACGTGAAAGTGAACACTGATGTACCTTATTAAGCTAATGTAATAGGGTTGATATTGCAATAAAAATGTGTAGTTTATTGTGCGGCCCCTTTCGAACCCTTTTTGCGATCAGAGGGTTGTGTCAAAAGGGATGACATGTTTTTAAACGATAAACAAATGAGCCAGTGTTATAAAAGAAGCGATATTATATTGTGCTTTTTAGGGTTCCGTACCCAAAGAGTAAAAACGGGACCCTATTACTAAGCCTCCGCTATCTGTCTGTCCGTCTGTCTGTCTGTCACCAGGCTGTATCTCATGAACCGTAAAAGCTGGACAGTTGAAATGTTCACAGATAATGTAAGTATTTCTGTTGCCGCAATAACAACAAATACTAAAATCAGAATAAAAATAATATTTAAAGGGGGCTCCTATACAGCAAACGTGTTTTTTTTTTGAGTTTTTGCTCTATATTAATAACGGTAACAGGTAGACGCTTGAAATTTTTATAGATTATCAATATGTAGGTATATAATCTTTAATAATAAATTATTTATTAAAAAAACAAAACTATTTAGGGGGGCGGGCTCCCATACAACAAACGTGATTTTTTCGCCCTTTTTTTCTCGATAATAAGGGCAACAGGCAGATGCTCAAAATGATAAGTGTGTACCTATATACAATTTTAAAATAAATTATTAAATTAAAATAAAAAATATGTTTAAGCGGGGCTCCCATACAAAAGTGTTTTTTTACCGTTTTAAAACTAAGAAAGATCATATTATAGTGTCGAATGTTGTATAGGTACGGAACCCTTCGTGTGCGAGTCCGACTCGCACTTGGCCAGTTTTTTATTAAATAAGTAACAAATGATAGTATAATAAGGGTATTCTAGTTGTTAATTAATAAAAAACCTTTGATACCTCATAAGACCCGCGGGCGGGTCCATAACAATTAATTTTCTATTGTGTCTGGAAACATGATACGTGAAGGTTAAATAAGTTTATAGTGCAGCAAACTAAAAAAGTCAGTTTAAAAAAATCTAATTTCCTGGGTAGGTCTCCTCATGAGGTAAGGAGGCCATTGCGCAGCAGTGGAATTTATACACGCTGAAATTTTAGTGGTTGTTTTCCCGCAGCAAAAAGATTTACCTTTAGAAGTACTATCGAATCATGCGAGATTTTTTTTTAAACTAAAAATATTTTTGCTCTCAAAGTAGTCAAAAAATAATCATCAACTCGAAAACGTGAGAAAAGATAGTTTCTTTTACGAGAATTCACGTACTTGGGTACTGCTTGCCGCACGAAATCAACGTTTAAAGCAAAAGAAGCTCTACGTACTAAGCAATACAGCATAAACTGCACTAATTTTACTGCGGGAAAACAACCATTAAAATTTCAGCGTGTATAGGCTAACTTTACTTTTAATTTTTTTACCTAGGTAGGTAGGTGCTCGACCGGAATACCCTTAAGGCGGATTGACACTTCTATCGTACAGTATAACACTACTTAGGTTCCTAGCTACTTAATCAGGATACTTATGATCCTAATTAGGATGCTACAAATAGGATGTTGTTTCTTTGTTTTTGTCTATGCTTACTTTGTTTTTTTTTGGATTTAAGGCAGTAATCTAATCAGCTTTTAGGCTCATTTACTGAACCATAAACACAATAATTAACAGTTTTTTGTAAATGAGTAAAATATGTCAGATTTTGTTTTTTTTTACTTTATAGTTTTATTTATTTTTAGTTGAACATAGTATCTTTATCTGTGGTTAAGTAACATGGTGTAACTGGGCCTGAATCTAGGGCAACTTAAAAACCTAAACAAATATTATTATACATTTCAATTTTAACATAAAAATACATTTATTCTGATTTTAGTTTAAATTCTAAAACCGTTTAAACCATTGTCAATGGGGCCGGTAAATAAGCGATTGCTGTAATTAATGAAATGAAACTCCGAACACAGCAGAGCTGGCCGTGGCAGGAATTACTGTGGGTGAGTGTTGGGATAATATCGATAAGTTAAATATCGATATTGAGCGGTCAGAGTTTTGTACACCTCAAGTGCAAGTATGATGTATTAATCATACTAATGAGTTCTAATGTTTATGTAAAGATTTTTTTACCCCCAAGTCAATACTTAAATTTTAAATTAGTTTAATTTTTATTAATAAACATGGGAAGTGGGAGTGCCAGAACCTTCTAGATGAGTTCGCTCCACCGTCGACTCTGTCTATGGCACTTCTGGCTTGGAGTAAAGAGAAAACAATTTCAAGTAAAAAAAATTATTGTTGTAGAGCAATCGTTTCATATGGGTAGCCATACAGGGTTTTGTACTACCTACTAATAGTTTGTAAGTTTTATAAACCCTGTATCCACAATGTCACAATAAATAAATCAATAAGTAATAAGTGTGTCTGACGGTTACCTCTTGACGCTATTACTGCTGAACCAATTTGGCTGAAATTTGGTATAGAGATTTGATGTCCGGGCCAAGACACGGGAAATCATCCTTTAAAGTGGGAAAAGGGGTTGGAAGCTTAAATCGGAAATACAAGATTATTATTTTATTAATTTTCAACAGTTTTTTTTTTTTTAACAAACGAGCGAGGTCAATGCTTCACGAATCGTATATTGCTCGTGTGTGGACACAGGACTGACTGCTCGATATATGTATAGACGTAAAAGATTAATACTAACTAAAATTTCAGCGATTTAAGCGTAAAGATGTGACAGAGAGATACTATAGCATTTATAATAATAATAATAAATATTCTTTATTTTTCGTCGCACAATCTAAGCAACAGGATGAGGAACATATTACAGGTGACAGTTTTAGATTGGGAGAAACTGGCGTCTGCACTAGGTAAATGCCTGTACTACAGAGCAACAGCAATCTCCTCTCCCAGAGGTACTTGGGGGTACACTAAGGAAAATTAATAATAAAATAACAAAACAGCAAGGGAATAAAAGAACACGTAATACAGTTGAATATTTGTCTAAGGGATGTATGGGCGTCTCTGTGTAAATGTATGTGTTTATGTGTGTGTATATATATATATAAATTATTTATTTGTTAATTGTTGTAAGTATCGATATCGATAGTCCAGTGTTTCGCCCCTCACTATTTGATTGACGTCGCCCGCAGGGCGGTCAGACGCAAGCACTTTCTTAATTCACCCGCCAGGTTTAATCCGTCAGGTTGGCAACACTGCCTGATTGGCGGGCTTGCGTGCGTTCGTTTTTTAAAAATTGAATTTTGAATTGAATTGTCTGAAGCGAGCAGAGTTTGATTTTGTTTAGAAAAGTCAGGGGAGGTTTTTCGCCGGTTGTTTTTGTTTGATTCAATTAAAAGTAGAAGGTAAATTAGGGGTGTTCCAAATCCCAAAAATAAATACTTACTCAATGTAGTAATCGGAACTCAAAACTAATTTAAAAATGTTTGCCGACATGATGTTGTCCACTTTTCACATGGTTATTCATTTTATATAAAAGCATAGCCACTTCCCTGAAAGAATAAGTACCATTTAGTATAGACGACCAAGGAGCGTTTGATATTGACAATAATCTAGTCCCACCCATCGACTTGAAAAAAATATGGACTCCGTACCGCGATACTAAAGAGTGAAGCAGGGTTCAAGCCTGTGTGTGCGAGATCATAGGGTTACAATGGCGGCCGATTGGCTTGCTTTGGTGTGAGTGTGTGCGTGAGAAGATCGTGTATTTACGATGATGGCTGGCTTACTTTGGTGCTTCAGTTTTAATGTAGGCGACACGGAGTCCATATTTTTCTACATGTCTATCGACGTACCACCGTACGACACGGGCGATCAATTTTTGTGTGCAAAATTAACTTTCGTAAAATCTTGCGAACAAAATTAAATACCTTAAATAAATTATAATATTAATTATTATAAATAATTTAAAAAAATTCAGCTTTAACATGCTTATTTATTACGAAGGTAAGAAAAGTAATGTACCGCCTAGTAGGTATGCAGTAGTATCGACGACCAAGAGCGTAAGATATTGCCAACAATGTGGGTTGGTATGGTTCTGTAGGCAGTAATACAAACCATAAGGACTCGAGTACGAAGGTTCGGTACCATTTTCTATTACAACATTATATATTTTTTTATGTTTTAAAACGGCGAGGTGCTAGTGGCGCAGTGGCGGCAGCGCTTTGGTACTGATACCAAAAGTTAAGCAACCCACGGCGCGGTCGAGATTGGATGGGTGACCATTCCGACCATTTAAGTAACGTCCATGAGAAGCATCGCCGTGCTTCGGAAGGCACGTTAAGCAGTCCCGGCTAACATCTATTGATATTAGTCGTTAAGCTTTGTCAGAGGCCCTAAGGCGACTTGATAACATCTGACGGTAAGGTTGGTCACTCGCCTTACAGACACCCCTCCACCAATCCGCACTGAGCCCGCGTGGTGGAGTATGGCTCATACCTCCTCATAGTTGAGATGATGCCTTTACTTTTTAAAAACGGCAAGAAGAACACATTTGGTGCAAGTCCCCCCCTAAATATATTTTTACATTTATTTAATTCTTTATTTTTACAGTGAATATGCAAACTTGTGTAGTTATAAAAAAACGTTTAAGCCTTATAACAAGTAGAATAATTCGAAAGATTCTAAATTTTTTCAATTAATACTACTTACCTAACTACCCTACGTTACTGTTTTGCAACTGACCTTAACATGGGGTCAATTGAAACACTTTCCCCGGTCCTCTTCATTACCTCATAGCGGCTTAGTTCATAAGCTAGATAACAGTGCCTGATATGATCAAAATATTAGATATTTAAATTACAATAGATACTTTACAATGCGCATTAAAAGTAAAACTGGTTCAATCGTACCTAGTCTACCCTACAAATAGCTAATCTGTGACATTATTATAGTCTCGAAAAACATAACCCTCCTTCCGCAGTCGGGTAAAAAGGCAAGTGAGGTAGATTTGTATGAAATTCAGTCAATTTTGAAGCTAAATTGCCAAAAACTGATACACTATTGGCTTAGAAATTAAAAATAGAAGACGTATCTAATGGTTTTTTAAAGGTAAAAAATGGAGTTGGAAATTCGACATTTGCGCAGACGAAGTCGCGGTAATCAGCTCGTTTAATAATAATGTTTAAATATTTGTGTTCAAAACCGACTTAAAATAAAAACGTCTTAAATGAGTAGTGCCATCTAGCGGTGAGTAGAATTTTAGTCTCTTTGATCTGTTCTTGTCTAAAACTATTACTGCCATCTACCGGGGAACAGTTAGAAACTAATTTAATTTTGTAACAATAGATGGCGCTGTTGTTTTTACATCTAGTTTTTAGGATTACCAATAGATGGCAGCTTAGAACGTTATATTTTCCCGTTAACCTTATTTTTTCTAGTATTTTAACATTTTTACACGTTATATTTCAATAACTGCATGTGGCCTACATAACAAACTTTAAGAGGATTTCATCCATACTAATATTATAAATGCGAAAGTGTGTCTGTCTGTCTGTCTGTTACCTCTTGACGCTTAAACCACTGAAGCGATTGAGATGAAATTTGGTATGGAGACAGTTCGAGACCCCGGAAAGGACATAGGCTACATTTTGTCGCGATATAAAACATTAAGGGGGTGAAATGGGGGATAAATAAATAAATTAAATAACTTACACACAGTACAGCGGCAGCACGTCATGTTACCCATGTGAACTACTAATACAGCTTTTATTACGTAAGGAACAAATAAATAAATTGTTTCAACAAACACACCAATTACCTAGCCCCAAACTAAGCGTGAGCTTGTGCTATGGCTACTAGGATAACGGATAGACATACTAATATACATTTATAAACATCCATGACTTGGGTACAAATGCTCGTGCTAATCACAAACATTTGCCCCTTGCGGGATTCGAACCCGCAACTGCTGGTTCAGAAGACCGGGGCGCGAACCACTACACTAAGACGGTCGAAAAGAGGCGGTCTCAAACGTGTCTGACGTGCGCAAGACGGGCGCCTGTGTGACATTTGCATTTTTTTTAAATAGTCCGGCAAGTTCGTGCGCGAGTGAGCGATCTTCTTACGGGGGCAAGGCATGCTCGATGTCAACAGGGACGGGTGTTTGGGTGTTACCAGACCAATCGATCGATCCTCGATCGACGGCATCGATCGATGGTAGAATGGAATAGTCGACGTCGATCGATAGTTTCTACCAGACCAATCGATCGATCGTCGATCGACGGCATCGATCGATGATAGAATGGAATAGTCGACGTCAATCGATAGTTTCTACCAGACCAATCGATCGATCGTCGATCGACAGCATCGATCGATGATAGAATGGAATAGTCGACGTCGATCGATAGTTTCTACCAGACCAATCGATCGATCGTCGATCGACGGCGTCGATCGATGGTAGAATGGAATAGTCGACGTCGATCGACAGTTTCTACTAGACCAATCAATCGATCGTCGATCGATCATTTAGCCTTCTGCGTTTGCGTCTCCGTAATAATAGTACGAACAACATTGTACTGGCCAACAACAACGCGTCCTCGTGTGAATACATTTTGAAAGAAACTGATAGAATATAGCCGGAGTTAATCGATCACCGTCGATCGGTGTCAGTAGTCGAACAGTATCTGTCGATCAAATAAAGTTACGACCAGTCGATCAACATCGATCGACGTTGATCGATGCCATCGACCGGCAATCGATCGATTGGTTAGTTGAACAGTATCTGTCGATCAATTAAAGTTACTAGACCAATCGATCAACTTTGATCGATGCCGTCGATCGACAATCGATCGATTGGTCTGGTAACACCCTTATTGCGCGGAAGGGTCGTAGGTTTTTTTTGGTTCACTGACAAAAAACAAAACTCCAAAACACTTTGGTAAGCGGCATTTATTACAAAAAGAACAATACAAAAATGATTAACGTAAAAATACAGCTAAAACTTATAATTAAATTGTAATTTTACAAATCGTGATGCTCTGCACGCATGTTTGTAAGGTACTCTCAAAATCTCTTGGTAACAATTTCTCTAAATATGTTGGTCTAATCAAAACCAGCAATTGTCATAGCAAATAAATAAATAAAATATCGATAAAACCTGGAATCGGTAAATAAAAATAATTTCAAGAATTATTTGTGAATGGCGTCAAGTCAATTGGCACACTTTTATATCAAGTAGGTATTTAAGTTTTCAGACCAACATATTAATTTCTTAACATCTTCACAGCCTTAGCATAAGTTAAAAAAATATTTCATTTTTTTTATCAGTAATGATTTTTTCATATTTGAATGAGTTATTATTTTTCATTTATCATGACAGCATAAAAAAAAACGATAGATATTCGTTTTATAGTTCGGTGAACAGACTAAAAGAGGGGGGTTACCTTAAAAACAGGCCAGTAGTTTGAAATTTTTGTAGTAGTTTGAATGGGGATCCACACGCAAAGCTTGATGCAGATGGCGTAGCATAGATACGGCTATGTCAAACATTTTGCTATTGTTTATGTCGGGCTTTTTCTTATCTAATTCGGTTAGAATTCTACGATCGGAACCACGATGATACCGGGAAATTTGGTGTCGTAGCTTCACAATCTAGTTATACGATGAATGTTCCCGATCCAGAAGCTTATCATGATGTAAATAGTTCTAGTAACCTACCTAAAATTAATTAATTTTCTTTTTATAGCTCTTTCCCACTTCTTTTTTAAAACGGGGTCTTTTGGAAATAAATGAACACCATTATTGTAACAACCTGGCATAGCACATAACGGCATTATGCTTTCGTAGATATAAACACAAAAAAAATACTTAAAAAAACACAACTTCTGTACTGGAATGACAGATAGCTTTGGCCGCATCAACAATGCGCCATCTACAGGGAGAATTTGGCAGTGTGGATCCCCATTGCGAATTTTTTATTTTAAACACTTACTAAGAATTCTAGATAACATAAAACACATTTTAAACTACCGGACCGTTCGTAAGGTAAACCCTCTATTCACTGTATTAAGCGTTTGGGGGAAGCCATTTAAGTTAAATTGTCCAGCAGTGTTACAGCAATGGCAAAAAAATAGGTACTCCTAGAATTGACTTCTTGTGACGATCAAAAATTAAATGGTAAACCATTCAAATCACCATTCTTTCCCTTAGATTATATTTCGATTCGATTTCTACTTCACCTGGGAGATTTTTTTTAGATATTTAATGTCAATCGTCAAACCTAAGAATTCTAAATTCCATGTTTCACCTCTTCACATTGGTAATATCTACAAACATTTGATTGAACTTACTATCTACTTCGTTGTATCGGTTTTAGAAAACTTAAAAATACAAAAAAACTTATTAATATGACTAATCTACATTCTAGACTTATTGTGAAAAGGCTGATTCTTCAAATCGGCCGCGACATAAAACTATATTCACAGGAACACAGAGAGCACAACTCATTATTTTAATTACATATTATCACATTACAATGAGGCCTATTGATTCATGAAAATTATTATATCAATGATGTACTTTTTCACACTACCTACTCGACAATGTTCAATTACACATCAAGTATACCTGACTTAAAGTGAGTCATTGCATCCTAGGACGTAATGTTGTATGAAATTTCATTACGCCCTAGGGAGGCATATTGATTTGAATTTCGAATAAGAGTTCGTAGGCATGATCACACTAGCCCGTCCCGCACCAAAGAGAACATATTTGAAATTTGAACCTGGCAGCCAAGAATTTGAGCACGAATGGCATGAAAAAAAGCGCGCGCTTCATAAAAAGAAAGAAATAGATAAAAAAACCTATGTTTTTTAAGAAATTACAAACAATGTTTTTGTAAAACTGTCGAGTGACGAGGTTTATGACACCAGAGTTCATTAGATTCAAAGCTGCTGGTCTCGCTCGCTCCACTCAGGATTCTACTTTTAACGCCCCTATGCTCGGGAGTAAACATTAAACTCCTATTAAGTTAACTCTCGAATCCTTTGTTACGCTCAAGATTCAAGATGACGCCCGTGACGTAAGACATCACTTTACACCCTTGGTGAATAATCTAATATTGCACCACTAGTAACCTAGTACGTAGTCAACTTTCACCAAAATGTCAAAATCAAAATAGTTTTTGTTGGTTTTATCAAATATAAATGTCATAATTAAGATTGTAGCTTGATTTGAATAAATATTACACAATCATAGCAATAATATTTAAAATAGTATTACATTCTGGTAAATATATTTTTTTAATGTCAAAAATTATTTAACCATTCAACTTTTAAATATTAATATCTTTCAAATATTGGAGTGGTGCGGGCGGCGAGCACTTGAAAATTAGTTGATTGTGTGTGTGTGATTAAAATTTTGAAGTTTGAAAACCGCATTCTTTTTAAAATCAAATCATCCAATCAAATCCCTGTTCTCCTACCCTCACACCCCCGTGAACCCCGCAGGCGAGGTCAGATAAAGTCTTTCATTGCTTGTCCAATATTGTGAACAATCTTGACATTCCTTTTTAACAAAATTATTCATTTGAAAATAAGATAGACACAAAAAATACATCCTAATATGGTAATGTATAGTTTAATATATGCAGCTTTTTAGAGCTATCAGTATATTTTTTTTTCACTAGTATTAGTTTTAAACGTCATAAAAAGATTGTTTACAATGTTTGACACGCAAAGAAAAACTGACTTTATAGCTGTGTATTTTATTCTTATTTAAAAGAAACACTGGGCTCAATTCCAATGCGCCCTGTGTAAGATTAAATGTAGGTTCAGTCTCTCTCTTTCTCTATCAAACAAACGAAAAGAGACAGACTACAATAAGTTATAAACGTCAAATTAAGTGATGCGGTTTCTAACGTATTTGTACAAGTTTTTGCGTGTATTCGTCTAACTTTAGCCGTCATCGAATGACATCCCTACTAAATTGTCTATGAGTTCTCTAATTCCCTTAGCAACGAACAGCTGTTTAGTCTGACGTTGATAAATTAATATAGTCTGTTCTTTTCGTTTGTTTGGCAGAGAAAGAGAGAGACTAAACCTAAATTTAATCTTAAACCGGGCGCATTGGAACTGAGCCATATGTATGTATTTCATGTTTATGAAGGTTTTAACTTAAAAAGGCCTCATTTTCACAAGTATTCTCGAAAAGCGATGAGTGAGATATTTATAAAATGCTACCTACTATAGTCTTTCCACTAAAGAATATGTTTTACCAGCTCACTAGTTTAACTGGCCAATAATCGATATAAAAATTTATCGAAAATCAGAGACTGCTTAGTGGGAAATCAAATTATCAGCGTGTAATTTTAAGCTTATAAGTCTGACAAGTCCGTGCGCGACCTTCCTGCGGTCGCCAGAGTTGCAGGGGGCGAGGCACGCTAGATGTCAGCGGGGATGGGTGGCAGGGCTTTGAATAACGTTAAAATTCCGGTATCGTTACCTTCGCCAAACAAAGATAACGTTAATGGCAAAGGTAACGTTATGCTTGGTAACGATACCTTGGATGGCCTTTTACCGTTAAACTGACCTAACGTTATCGATTATTTTATCGGTAAGTGATAATGTTACCATGATCTAGGCTTGTTAACGATACTAAATGCGTACTATAAGTATCGGTAAAAGTAACGTTATTTTTTCTATCTCTTTCTTTCGTTATTTTTCGACGCATTGCGCGCAGATTTGAGTCTGTGATGGTGGTCATTTTACCGATTAAACTACGTAGCGCACGCAAGTCAAGCTGAGCATTCAATTCCTTAGCGTAATAGATAGATTAGATAGGTACTTAGTGAAATAAAATAATATCCCACAGTGTGAACGGGTGAATGATTTATCTCGGGATATGAAATATATAAATATTATATCTCACAGCCAAAAGGCATCTTTAATCTACTTTATGTAATATTAATTTTGTCAAAATTTTCTTCTAAGCAAAATAAGTGACACAATATCATTACATAATGTATTAAAAGCACTGTCCATGCTGTGTCTGTCTTTTAGTCCAAAAACTTATTTAAATTATCAAGCCTTTTATCCAACCTGACCACAATATGACTAACCAAATTAGATTTATTCTGTAACACGAGAAATCAAGTTGATGTTGTTTCTATAAAATAAGTAGTCATTTTAATCATTTTGACTTTGACTTTAATATTTTCCCACAACTAGTGATGGGCAGTGGATAAATACTCAAAGAGTAAATCGCACTTTTGGGAACAAAGGGTCACTTCTGCAACTTTTTGCAAAAACGACTTAAACATGCAGATAAAACCGCGATATTTGACTTTACACGCATAGTAAAAATGGCGATAATCGCATAAAAAACTTCGTTTTGAGGGCGATTGAGACGTTACATTATTTTGCGGGATTGGTCCGTTCACTTGAAATATAACGTCACAACCGGTCAGTAGTGTTTTGAAAGCTAAAGTATGACCTTTCGCTTTAGTAACAGAGTGGCACTATGCTAAGTTAAGACTTTTTTGTTTACATATTTCTTGAAATATTAACGTTACTTCTAAATAAAAATCACATAAGTTACCAAATTTTGATATTTGTCTGCTGTAAACATAACGTCATTTCTGTTTCAAAGTAACAGTGAAGCATTAGTGATTTGTAACAAAAAGACACTTTTGGGACCCTCCCTCAGTTTATGGCTTGTTTTTCAAAATTATCATTTTGAATGTTTTTTTTTATTAGTGACTAGTATCTCTCAAGAATTTATCAATGTAAAAATGTGAGAATCGTGTCATTACTCTAAAAAAGTATTGAGTTATTTAGGAATACGTCATAATAAAAAATTGATTTGCTCCTCCTGAAAAGTTGGAAAACATGCAGAAGTGACCCTTTGTTCCCAAAGGTGCGAAATATCCAGGTATTTATCCAAAATGGATAAATAATAATATTTAATAGCCTTAGTAATTTATGTATATGTATGCTTATATCGTGTCTTTTTTTATTTTTTATTCTTTACCCATTTCCCTTTATTCTGTTAGTTTTTACCGCCGACCTAATTTAATCTTGGACTGTCCTCTACCGAAGATTGTCTGAAAGAAATTGCTTTCAGCAACAAGACCGCCTAAATTGTACCATTCTCTATGAACATTTATGTAAATTTATACTGTGTGTGATGTGCAATAAAGAGTATCTATCTATCTATCTCGTTTTTATCCATTTTTATCGGATATTTACTCGAAATGGCGAATAAAAATAACTATACGTATAGACCTGGGCCCTACTTTATCAAGCGCAACAGGTACGATACCTGTCATTTAAGTTTTAAACGATTTAAAAAAAGAAAGAAAGTTCCACCGTATGTATTTTTTTCCTTTTGTTTTTATCGACGATCACGGAGTTCTTCGTTTGTCGTGGACTGATTTTGATAACTGATTGTTTTTTTTCATTGAAAGAGCTTACTTATATTCTGTGGTATGGAGGTTTCCGATAGCTCAAAAAACATTCGCCGTAAGTTGGAGTGGCAGAACCTTCTGGGTGAGCTCGCTCCACCGTCGACTCTGTCCACGCCACGTCTAGCTTAGTCTAGGATCAAGATCAAACCCATCTACCCACTAAACTAATAAAGAGGAAAGATTTGTTTGTTTATATTGAGTAGGCTCCGAAACTACTGGACCGATTCAAATGAATTTGGTAGAGAGATAGTTTAAGACCCTGGGAAGGACATAGGCTACTATAGGCGATATAAAATCACCAGGGGGGTAAAATTGGGGATGGAAAATCCGACTTTTGGCGCGGGCAAAGTCGCGGGGAACTGCTTGTTTCAAATAAAATACAAACTAGTAAGATGGTGCTAGCTAAGTATTTTTTTTTTAAATCACTAATAATGTTTTTAAATAGCACCATCTTCGGATCTGTACTCTTGATGACAATGCCTTGTGAAAACACTACTTTACCAAGAAAAAAATTGTATTATGGATATCAAAAAAATGAAGAAAAATGCAGTCATGTTTTAAAATGCGTAAATATTTTTTTGTCTCTGGTTTCCGATGTATTCGATAAAATTAAAAATCGATTAATGCCAAACAGCTGCTCGGCTACCAAAATTTTTTAACAGCCCTCAATAAAAACAGTGAAGTCCAAGCTTAGGTACTATCACTATTCTCGGAATGGAAATAAGACTAGCCAAAACCGAAAAGACTCACCATTATGCTTGAACTTGCAAAGCGTCTTGACACACACTGTCATACACACCATCTTTTTTCACACTTAAATTTTGTATTGTTTCATTACTTTCAACAGACTTCATCAAATTTAAGCCCTGATCGGCCACCTCACTATGTTTGAACATTATGTGCTTCTCCAAACTAGCTTTTTGCACGCACCTGTACGTACAGTGGGGACACTTAACAGACTTCTGCCTAGGCCTGTACGGTTTCACTTGAGCTTTAACATCGATTTTGTCCCCTTCTTTCTCGTTCAAATGCCTCTGTTTGTGCTTCGTCAAATTAGTCTTCTGAACGCACCTATAGCTACACAAATCACAACTGAAAGGTTTCTGATCCGTATGCAGATACATGTGTTTTACTAAATTGGGTTTCTGAACGGTCCTGTAATCGCAGAACGGGCAGGCAAAGGGTTTATACCCCGTGTGCGTTCTCTCATGGACAACTAAATTGTTTTTCTGCGCACACCGATAGTCACAAAACTGGCACCGAAACGGTTTCTGTTTCATGTGCACTAAAACGTGTTTGGCAACATTGTTTTTCTGGCCAGATTTATAATTGCAGAAAGTGCAAGAGTATGGCTTGTCACCGGTGTGGATTCTCTCATGAATTTTCAATGTAGCAGGCGCTTGACATCTATAAGAGCACTGTGAACAAACAAACTTGCCTTGCCTGTCATTGTTCTCATCGGTTTGTGTGTCCGCACAGGATTTGGAATGTTGCTTCAACAACCTCTTCGATGTGAATATTACATTACATTTGAAACACACATACTCTCCTTTTATGTCTAAATTCACATTGCATTTCTCTGTTTCATTTTTGACATCATAACTTGGATATTCCTGATAGTAGATTTTGTTTTGATCCGCTGGTTTTAGGTTTTCCTTTGGATCTTCTGGCTTTGCGCTTTCGATATTAAGATCATCCTTTTTTGGGTTATCATACGGGCTGGTGTTTTCAAATTGTCTATGGACCACCAGATTTTGGGGGTTTTCTCTGGATGGTGCGAAGTTGGGAGGGTAGTTTTGGGTGCGCGGGTACGCGTTCAAGTCTAAATTAACTGCTGGCAAGATCGCCACATGGTTGGAGTATTCATACAGGTCTTGGGTCACCGGTTGGGGCTGCGAGTGATCTGCTATGTGACCTGAAATTAAAAATCTTTTGTTAAGGCGTAATTGTCGTTGGGAAATAAAAATGTCCTCCTAGCCGATTTTCGACTACAGCGGCTAATCTCAACAGCGATTAGTCAACTGCGCGGGACATATTATAGTGCACAAGTGTGTGCGCAATACACAGGTGCACTCTCTGTTCCTTCACTCTCATAATTCGGTGAGACGGAAGTTTTTTATATACACTATCATTGTTTTAAATTCTAAAATTAGCATCCTTTCCAAATTTCAAAACACCTAATCAAATCGAAGCGCTGAAAGCTCACTGTTACCGTTCTTGTACCCTGCAGGCGAGGGACTCAGTTATGCCGTCCGGCTATAGGTTAATTTTCTTAAAGATAAAAAAAAGTCCTTAACGACACTAGACCTTAACGTTTTGTCAAACTGAAGACGTTTCGGCGGGTGATGTTGCGGGGACTGGATTTGCTTTGAAAATCGCGTGTGATTAGCGCTCCCTCGCCCCCCGCACGTCTTGGGTGCAAGGAGGGTCGCGCGAGAACTTGTCGGCCTACAGGTAGAATCCTGCTTTGATCTACTCGTTCAGCTAAGCTGTATCATCATCATCATTCCGGTTCTGCACTCGCACGCGAGGCCCCTGAATGTGGCAGGTCAGGTAATTACAGTGGAGCGACTGCCATCTGACCTCCGTGACACTGTTAACAGGGGAACCTGACCTGTTTGGATCATGTTTACATATTCAGTCGAATGTGCAGGTTTCCTCACGTTGTTTGCCCTCATCGTAAGAGCATCGGTTAGTGAAATAACTAATCGGTTAGCTAAGCTGTATGGCAGATGAAAATCCGCAAAAATAATTTTACCGGCGCCCATGGGCATTAGTGAGTTGAGAAGAAGTACCTATCCGTACATCTCGATGAAATCGCAGATCCATTTTATTAATTATTAATGTCCTCCTAGCCGAATTTCGACTACAGCGGCCTATCTCAGCAGATATTAACCAACTGCGCGGGACATATTATAGTGTACACGTGTGTGCGCAATACACAGGTGAACTCTCTATTCCTTCACTCTCATAATTCGGTGAGACGGCAGTCCGACATGACCGTAGAGAGATCAGGAGCAGGACCAACGGCTTAACGTGCTTTCCGAGGCACGGGGGTGTTAACAACACCAACTTCTTGACTCCGGAGCTGTGTCTGAGTTATTTCAAGACAGAAAAACCCAACACTCTCGGTCCGACACGGGATTCGAACGCGGGACTCATGGATAGTACCCATCGTGCTGACCACGAGACCAACGAGGCAAACATCCATTTTATAAATAGACTAGGTCAAACACTGACCGGTCGCGTAACATCAAAACATAATAATTATAATTGCACAAACTTCAAAGTCAAGGCTACAAAAAAAATGCCTTTTACCTTCCAACTACGGTCACGGTCATATGCAAATGTAAATGTGCTAGACTATTAACATTTAGGATCTTCGGTGAAAAATAATTATACAATGTAAATACAAGGATACGTGTGAAATGCCATTTAATCAATGACCCAATTCCTGTATTCAATGTAAGAAAATTAAATAGATACAAATTATGGTTTCCGCATATGACGACCGTCTTGGTGTAGTGGTTCGCGCCCCGGACTTCTAAACCAGGCGGTTGCGGGTTCGAATCCCGCAAGGGGCAAATGTTTGTGTGATGAGCACGAGCATTTGTACCTAAGTCATGGATGTTTAAAAAATGTACATAAGTAGTTTATCCGTTATCCTAGTCACCATAGCACAAGCTCACGCTTAGTTTGGGGCTAGGTAATTGGTGTGTTTGTTGAAAAAAAAATATATATATGTAACGTCTATACTGGGTGTCCCATTAATGAAGGATAATCCATTAGGTACATATTAGTTTTATCATGCCCTATATACCAAAAAAATTTTCAAGTAAGTGTTACCACTTTCGAGATATAAATATTCAATTGTATGGCTACTTCTACAATAATTGAATTTTAAAATGTCTGTTTTTATATTAATACCGTTGAATATTTCAAACATCAAAATTAATAGTAACTTTTTACTTAAAATATTAGTAAGCCTACTAGAAAAAAAAATACCAAAACGAAAATCTCAAAAAAGGTTTTTCCTTCATTAACATGACAACCTGTACATTCGGAAGGAATTGGAACGCAGACACAGAATAAGTACTTGTACTTCGTACAGAAGTATGACTTTGCAATGAAATTCAAAGAAATATCTACTCAATGTTGTCAACGATATGGTGTAATTCAGTTCGCCTCAGACTCAAGCACATTTTCGTGTAGACACCTACAAAAATACATTGCAAGATAAATTCATTCTTATAACTCTGGAATATGATTTATAATACACTTAACCTATTCAGTGACGTACTATCACGCAACGCGATAGGGTTGACTGCCACAAGAGGCTACTTACGCCATCTAGAGCATCTTTCTAGGAATTTATTCACGCTCGTCCAACCAGCAACCTAGTGTCGCGCACCGCCGGTGAATAAAACGCGGGAGCGTGTCGCTGCCGGCTAGCGACACCCAACTTGTTTAGTCCCTTACCTAGGGGTCGCCGCGCGTAGGTACGTTTTTGTTACCTACGCGGGAAGATACACAGGCCTGACATCGGTAACGCGTTGTAGATCTATTATATCAATTTAGTATTTAAGTATTATATGACTATAGCCCCGGCTTCACACGAGTAGTGAAATTGCGATATATCCGAAAATATCATATGACCAAGAATAGGGCGTCCACCGGCAAGATGGACATGGACATGGATGAATGGATGACCTTTTAAAGGTTACAGGATCGCACTGGATGCAGGCCGCTTGTATCAGGTCACTTTGGAAATCCATGGGGAGGCCTATGTTCAGCAGTGGACTCCTGTTGCTGATGATCCTAAGATATTGACTTGAGGGTCTTAACGGGATAATAGTAATAATGTCCGTCTAGCTGAATTTTCACTACCGCGGCCAATCTCGACAGGCCTGGTTCATTCATTATTAAGCTTAAAGCTACAACAGGCCTGTGTATCTTCCCGCGTAGGTAGCAAAAACGTACCTACGCGCGGCGACCCCTTGGTAAGGGACTAAACAAGTTGGGTGTCGCTAGCCGGCAGCGACACGCTCCCGCGTTTTATTCACCGGCGGTAAGCGACACTAGGTTGCTTGTTGGACGAGCGTGAATAAAGTCCTAGAAAGATGCGCTAGATGGCGTAAGTAGCTTCTTGTGGCAGTCAACCCTATCGCGTTGCGTGATAGTACGTCACTGAATAGGTTTAGTTTATTATGAATCATATTCCAGAGTTATAAGAATGAAATTATCTTGCAATGTATTTCTGTAGGTGTCTACACGAAAATGTGCTTGAGTCAGAGACAAACTGAATTACAACATATCGTTGACAACATTGAGTAGATATTTCTTTGAATTTCATTGCAAAGTCATACATCTGTACGAAGTACTAGTACTTATTCTGTGCCGATGTAAAGACAGCTCAATCGATTTCGATGTGGTGTAAAAATGACAGACGAATTACTAAGTCCGGGTTTAAAATATTACTATAGATTCGCTTTGCACTTACAACGCGTGTTTTTTTCCATGACCTAATGTTTTAAACATGAACTTTGACAGTCAAGAAAGTGGTTCAAATGAACTTAGGCGCTAGTGACCTTTTGCGGGATTAATATTCATTAGAAAAAGGAAAAAAAGTCTTCAAATATCACAGGATGCTATACAAATTGTTATGACATATAGCAATACATTATAGATAGTTGTTTGGCTGGCTTAAATCATAAGGAAGACTAGCCAAGCTGAGAAAAAACTGGCTAAGTGCGAGTTCGGACTCACGCACGAAGGGTGCCGTACCCTAAGTGAAAAACGGGACCCTATTTCCGGGCCACGGGACCACTGTTCGTCTTGTCTGTCACCAGTCTTTCACTTGAATATATAATTTATTCTGTTTTTAGTATTTGTCGTTATGGTAGCAACGGAAATACATTATCTGTAATCTTAATAGTCATGGTTAAGATACAGCCTGGTGAAAGACAGACGGAGAGTGGAGTCTTAGTAACAGCATAACAGTAAAAACTAAAAGGGCTTAATTAAATAAGTAATTTAAGTACAGTCAGGTCAGGTTACCAATGTGAACAACGAAAACAGCGTTTATTACGTAGTTAATAGAGGCGTTCTCAAGGCAGGCCTGTGTAACTCCCCGCGTAGGTAGCAAAAACGTATCTACGCGCGGCGACCCTTTGGAAGAGGCTAAACGTTGGGTGTTGCGAGCGAGCAACGAGACGCCCGCGCGTTTTATTCACCGGCGGCGCACGGCAATATGTGTGAATTGCGTTGCTGGCTGGACGAGCATGAATAAAGTGCTAGAAAAGTGCGCTAGATGGCGTAAGTAGCTTCTAGTAGCAGTCAACCCTATCGCGTCGCATGATAGTACTTCACTGAATAGGTTTAGTGTATTATACTATAAGTATGAAATTATCTTGCAATGGATTTTTGTAGGTGTCTACACGAAAATGTGCTTGACTCTGAGGCGAACTAAATTACGCCATATTGTTGACGACATTGAGTAGACATTTTTTTGAATACAATTGCCAAGTCATACTTCTGTACGAAGTACTAGTACTTATTCTGTGCTAAAAGGCGTGGCGCGTGACAGATAACAGTGGCGGTAGTCGATGGCCCGTCTGCGCGGAGCCTTAATGCTATTTTACTTTTACATTAAATTTTGTCCCAACTGGTAGAGTTACTTTCTTGGCCGACCATACCTGATCTGACTAAGGGGCAAACAGACAATGCACAGCACAGCCGACACTACTAACGGTCGCAGAAAGCTGCTTAAGTCGCATAAAGCTGATAAAGTTTCATATCTCACCATTCATAGTATTGACGCTGGGCAGAGGTTGAGCTTGATCAATATTCTTGTAGAAATATGTGTCCTCTTCCTGTTCAGATTTTATATGAAACGGCATTGGGAGCAAATGTTCATTTTCCATTCCGTGCCTTTGGTTTTCGTGCATATTAATACTTTGCACCATTCTCTGGTTCAACCTTGGCCCCAACGTTTGATCCAACCTATGGGTTATATTTGGTTCCAATCTCTGAGCTAAACTTTGCTCTAACCTCTGAGCTATATTTGGGTCCAATCTTTGAGCTAAACTTTGCTCCAACATGTTTTCTTGAAGACTATGTATAGGTGTTCTTCTTTCTTGAAGTAACTCATGTTCTAAGTTACGATTCAAGTGATGTGACAAATCTAGTTCGTGATTCAAATCATGAGGTATATCACTCCTCAAATTCTGGGGTAGATTTATATCTGCTAAATTATCACTCAAATTCTGAACGAGTGATTGAGTCAAACTGTTTTGTAATTCTAATTCATTGCTTAAACTCCTTGCTAGATTTAAATCGATATTCCTATTTAGTAATAAATCATCGTATCTCAAATTCTGTGGTAAGTCACTTGCTAAGTTATGGACAAGATCAAGTTCTATATTTCGTTGTAGATGAGCAGGGATCTCGTTGAAATTAAGGTTTCTACTCAGATGGTTCGTTTTGAGCATAAGAGTAGACATTTGTCGGGGAGATAAAGGCAGTTGAAAGTTGTGCATTATCGTGCCGGCGTTCAGTGAGCTCTGCATTGCTTGGTGGAGTTGTTCCATCGATATCGGAGTGTGCTGGTACTCGTTGATTTCCATCTGCTGTGACTTTAACTGTAGCTGTAAAAAAAAACGTACAAATCCATTGGTACTCTTATTATTGTTCCAGTTATAAAGGCAGGCAGGGAAGCATGAAAATGAAATGAAATATTAATATTAATTCAATAACTTTCTTATACAGTAATTACAATATGAGACACCCTTTTGAGTGAATATGCACTTGTGTTAGGGTATCTCACTCTTCAGTTAGATCTAACAAATTGTGAGTGCAAGTAAGTATTAATTAAGTAGAAAAACTTAGATATACTTGTCTGCTTGTGTGTGTTATGTGTGCGCAAGCAAGTGTGTGTGTGTGTGTGTGTGTGTGTGTGTGTGTGTGTGTGTGTGTGTGTGTGTGTGTGTGTGTGTGTGTGTGTGTGTGTGTGTGTGTGTGTGTGTGTGTGTGTGTGTGTGTGTGTGTGTGTGTGTGTGTGTGTGTGTGTGTGTGTGTGTGTGTGTGTGTGTGTGTGTGTGTGTGTGTGTGTGTGTGTGTGTGTGTGTGTGTGTGTGTGTGTGTGTGTGTGTGTGTGTGTGTGTGTGTGTGTGTGTGTGTGTGTGTGTGTGTGTGTGTGTGTGTGTGTGTGTGTGTGTGTGTGTGTGTGTGTGTGTGTGTGTGTGTGTGTGTGTGTGTGTGTGTGTGTGTGTGTGTGTGTGTGTGTGTGTGTGTGTGTGTGTGTGTGTGTGTGTGTGTGTGTGTGTGTGTGTGTGTGTGTGTGTGTGTGTGTGTGTGTGTGTGTGTGTGTGTGTGTGTGTGTGTGTGTGTGTGTGTGTGTGTGTGTGTGTGTGTGTGTGTGTGTGTGTGTGTGCGCGCGAGGGAGAGAGTTGTTGAAAAATTCAATGAATTTGATTCACTTCAGCTACTCGTAAGGAAAATGCCAGAATGAAGTAAATTTGTAATAAGTGTTATGATTGAAGTTTGAACTAAGATCATAATATTAAATTATAAGAAAGCAAAATGAATTGTTTCTCTGACTATACCAAAAGTAATTTTTTGGTACTCATTGGGAATAGATTTGGTAATTTCATTTAAATATTTAGAAATTTGTTAGGAATAGCAGTTTACTATGACAATAGACAATTACCATTTGTATTAGTTTGTTGGAATGGTTTTCTAAAACAAATCACTCATTTGGCTGACTTTCTTATTATTCAAATGAATGCAAAATATTGTTTGATGACCTTGACATATATTTTATTTACAAAGAAAATAACAAAAACAAAACAGAACTAATTTTTTTTTCCCTTATAACAGGTAATATTTTGTGAAAATCAGGCATTTACACTACATTACAGTGGCCCTAGCATGAGTTAAACAACATATCATTATCGCGGCCGTTTATCGTATTTTGACAGCGTTATATCATTAGTCTACCGCTGCTAACATGTCATGCCATTAATGTCATGTCTAACTGTCAAAATACGAAATACGATAGAAAACGATAAAATTGTCTACACACTCTAACATGAGTCTCTTTTATTTGTCTATTTTAATCTATTTTTGACATTTTCGCATGACATATTATCGTGGTCACTTGGTGCTAACGACAAAGGAAAAAACTTGATTAAAGTCGGTGAAAAACTGTGTAAAAGGCGAAAAATATGTCCGTACCATAATACCATTATATATTTTGTGTTAAACGCATATGACGAACGATCAGTGTAAGAAATACGACAGAAACGCATCGGTGATATTTGCGATCAAGTCGATTTTTGAGAGTGTATTTCAGTCACTTTGGCGAATATTTAAGCCCATGGTTACTGATATTTCACATCATTGACAGGCTTAGCTTGGCCCCAACTAGTCTATAAGCCTTCTAGCGGCTAGAAGGCTTATAGAATCTAGCCTATTTGAAGGTGAGATCTCCAATATAAACACTTACGGAAATCATTTATCACAAAGAGCTCTTTCACCTACACAAAAGCAAAGAATAGCTGTTATTGTTGTGTTTTATAAACTTACAAAATACTGTATTGAAAACAGAACCTAACCTTTTATAATGTATGTTATTTTACATAGGTAGGATAGGTTAGGTAATCATTATTTTTGTTTCTTAGGGTCTACCTATGTTGCCTCCTTTTGACCCATGAAAACAACAGCAAATTGGACAACACCGCTCTCTGTGCTAAGCCCAAACTACTGTAAGCAGTGTCTACAGTCTAGGACCAGTAGTAGAAAGCATATATTAAGTGTATGTAAATCGGTGAAATAAATTGTGAAAACTTGCACACTAAAATATCTTAGATATGTAAACTTCCTTAATGTAGCTTTGTGCACTAAAAAGTATTCCAGTCAATATCTGCGCCTAACTTGCTATTGAATAACTTATGGGGAGCCTACTTTTACCTACGTACCATATACTTATATACCTTATTATATATAAAGGTGGATAAAAGTAAAATTAATTGAAGTAGAAAAATCATTAGTCAAATAAACAATAATATGTAATTTTATAGAATAATAATAAGGTATTACAAACGATAAACCTTTTCTTAAAATTTTAATATGATAAGTCTTATCACCATAGTCTCCACTGCTTCTTACAAGTCAACGTTGACTGCGATGACATTTTCTGAAAAATAATACATACTCTTTAATACTATGTTTTTCATGATATCTTTTGATTTTGTTACAGGTGACTCAAGGTATCTATTAAAGGTGGAAAATGTTAAAAGCAATTAAATCATAATAATTATGAACAATCAAATGAACATGTCAATAGAACCTGCATATTTACTAAAATATGACAAGCTTGAAGGGATCAAAAATTATTCACAATTACTATCAAAGTGATGCATGTTGGTACTACTACAAGTATTCTGTGAAATAAACTTTTCCTTACATTTGAATCCAATTTTGTTCTGTTCCAGCGTACCTTCCAAAATTAAATCCTGAAATACAATGTAAACACATATTATTATTTAATAAACTAATATGTATTTTCTTTTTGTGCATACTTAAACGTCTAAGTATGTAGGTATAGTTGGTTTAGTTACTACCAAATTTTCAAATACCAAAGAAAACACTCTATGACAAAATGTTGCATGTCTGCTTAAATGCTTCAATACTTACTGTTTTTCACTGCTCTACTGAGCGATATGGACCCAGTTCGTCCAACCAATATAGGCCTAAGGTAATCCTAGTGGTTGCTCCACCTTAGCAGCTCCTTGAGGAGTCAGGAAGGTAGCAAAACCCAGGTGCGCTTTCATGTATGATAAGTAATCTGTACCTATATTACATCACAGTTTTAAAAGTAAATGATCATATTAGTTTATTTTCCATTTGTTAGTTTAATAACACAATTTGTTGGAAAATATTAATGGGTACGCCTTTGACTTTGGTTTATAAAACAGAGGCCCTACTCCGAGTGACGTTGTCCGTATTGTCGACTTTAGCCGTCCCTGTCACTCACGCCAGAATGACATCGCTACCGAGCGAGATGGCTATCGGACATCGTCAACTAGAGTAGGGACTCGGCTGTCAAAACTGACAATGTCATGTCAAAAACAGATGTAAGTAATTTAGTTTTAAATCGATAGTCGTGCTTGGGATTAAGTGTTTAAGCCAAATCGGTAGTAAAATTGAACGAATGATTGAATATCAACGAAATGTTGTATATAATCTGTGGTCGTGTGGATAAAGGCTTCTCGTGGGAAGTATTTCTATCGTAAGTGGTTGCCATGTTAGGAAAAATGATAAAATAAGACACGATGACAAATTTTCTTATGTCTAACGACAATTTAACGATGTTGTACATCTTAGCCCAACAGGTCAGGCATAGATTCCTTCAAGGACCTACATATAACCCTACCCTTGTAGGTATACATGTAGGAAAACATTGTTAAATAAACTATGAGAAAACTAAAAATATGGTGGTATCAAATCGGCAGGGAAATAAATAGGTATTAAACAATATTCATTTGTTTCAACAATTTTACTGGTCTGATATAAAAGCATCTGTATCATCTATTAAAAATGTAAACATGTTTTTCGTGCTGTAGAAATTTTAACTCATAAAAATAACATACAAAGAAAACTTACTGTTTCTACATAGACCTTGTAATTCTCTTCGTCAATCACATTAGGGTCCTCACGCTTGACGAAATCCATGATTAGATAAAATAATTGTAATTTCAAATTATTCAATTCACAAATTACTAAATTCTTTTCATTAAATCAACGTTAAATTTCTAACCTATCAAAACTACATTTTGTAATTATTTGTTTTACACACTTGTGAACGAGCTACGCGCTTTGATAACTAACTCATAACTATCCGATCTATAATAATTCTAATTCAATGTCATGATTGTAATAGTAAAATAAATAAAACACAGCAATTTTTGTAGCAGTTTGACGTTAGAAACGAAGTGAATGAAAGAAAGGAAGCGACCATAGATTAAATAGAGTGGTGTACTAACGAACATCTGTCAGGGATACAGTGCTAAAAGTCATAATTACCCAAGTCATAAAAAGTAAGAAACTAAATGAGTCTGGAACTATTAGTAAACGTTAAAGAAGGTATTAGAAGATAATTGAACCTAATCTAAGCAGCCAAATGACACATAATAGCCAATTTGATCATGATGATCATCGCGTTGCGATGCCAAATGCATAATTTTGAAACCTACCTACTATTTAAATTCACTTTCGTTCAGCACGGTGGTGCCGGTTGCGCGGTCCGTAGATGATAAATGAGAATGTGGAGCAGAGCAGGTTCAGCATGTTCGATTTTTTCTTCTATTCTGGGTAACTGTAACTGGCAACATTACTTGCATCATAGACAAAGCTACGTTTAGAAATTAATGAAATTAAAATTTAGTAAATAAAAAAAATTGCAGGCAGCTGTTATTTTTGTACCTTTCTTATTTATTTTATGGTTGCTTGGTTATTAAAAATGTCTTAGGTTATAAAAATAAATATATTGAAGACTTGGCTGTAAGGACTGAATGCTTCGCCTACCCAAAAATACCCAAAATGCATAGCCTAGCAGTGCTGTTAAATAGCGATAACTGACCTTGAAAATCATTCATACTATCGATAGTTCTATTGAAAATATCGACATATTGCAATACTATCGATGGTAAAAATAAAGCGATACTAAGGACCTTTTTCAATACTATCGATAGGTTTGTTTTAGTAACTATCGTGTTAATTTCGACACTTTCGCCTGGAATCCTGGAAATAAAACGAAACCTGGTTGGTAACAGAGAGACACAAATATACATTATTATAATTTCCTTGATGCCTAGTTATCCACATAATGTGAAATGTTTTGCTCTAATGTAATGTGGAAGCGCACGTTATCCTCATCGATATAAAACCTTTTATGAGCTTGCAATAATATCGTAAAATGTTCGACTATAGATAGGGCAAAACTGTCATTACTATCGATAGTATCGCTTCCATTTACACGGTTCCTACGATAGTATCAACAAAACTATTGATAGTAGGTATTTTACCGATTTTTATTGTATTGCTTATTTTAAACTATCAAGTCAAGTAATAAATGTTAAGTTTAATGCATAAATTGTAACACAAATAAAGGCTGCTGCGATATGATCACGATACTATCGATAGACCATCGCTATCACAACAACACGAGAACCGAGCCTACTACCTATGCTACTACCCTACTCCAAAGACATTGTACTTACAACATGACTGTGCACCAAAAAAATGTTGTTTAAGTAAAATGAAATCTATGTCTATAATTTTAGGGTAGCTATTTCCTTATAAGCGGTAGCCAGCCCAAAACGGTCCTGGCGAGATAGCTCCCGCTGGTAGTGTGTCCTTGTCTAACGTCTTGCCAGCTCAAATAATAATTGACTTTGGTAGAAATGGTGGATTCTTTTTGAACTATATTTTTTATGATTTACCAAACTCATTAACTTAGAATTGTATTTATATATTTCTACTGTACGTGTTAATTAATAATCATATCGATGTATTTTAAAAATATTTCATAAATACTAATACTGATAAAGTAGTACTTAAATGTTTTGGCTTGGTAATACTAAATGTAAGATGGTGGCTTGCTTGCACTGAGCGTTGTTTTGAAACTCGCGCTTTGATTTGGCACTGCCTTAATTTTCATATTAACCTGTTTGCTTTGCATGTAAAATAGTTAATTTTATACTTTTGTGTGTCAGGAGGGTGCAACAATGAGTCTTCTTAACCTGGTAGCCGCTTTTCTTTCCACGGATAAGTAAAAACAACAATCATGTTCGTTAGGGTAACCACGAATTTTGTTGATCAAAGATTTTTTTCGTATCTCGTATTAGTTGGAAGGTAGATACGTACGTGATCGTGAATGCATAAAACCTAATAGATAACCTCAGGGATTCAAATCTTGTGACACTTTTTCCTCATCATTTTACTGAACTCAGTTCCATAACATTTTACACATGTGTTAAGACCATGGAGGTAGGACCAGCACCAAAAACAAAAGAACTGGAAGAAAGTGTCACAATGGAATGATCACTTCGGAAAATATTTGCACGCAAACACCAGCTTTACCGACTACTGCCTCACCACGTAAACTTAATTCGCGATGTCAAAATCTTACAACAGTGCCTGAAAAGACGTTATACAACGATTAAGAACCTAAATAAGTGTAAAAATCTGTCAATTTGTCCCTTGTTTTGTTTGTCACGCATGGTCACCTCATTAGAAAGGAACACACTACCGTTGAGAGCCCTCTTGCTCGGACCGGTTATTGAGTCTCAGTGCACAGTAGGCATGGAAATGATTGCTACTTTAAATCAATTTCATTTCATGAAATGATGATTTTTTTTATATGAAATCACATGTGAAATTTCATTGGCAATGATTTTTTTCGCAGTGTCATAATGTAACACTTTTTGCTATTTGCTACTTATAATGAAATATGAATTATTGTGAACGGTTGCTAATTAGCTACTAATATGAAATGTCATATTTAGGTTGTCATGAAAAATCATGGCTCCACTCAGTATTGATAGTCACCTATGTTCGCATAACTAGTGTGTTTGTCTTTTTCTAACACGCACCTAGGGCAAAACATTCCTACTCGCTCGCCCGCGACTCGCTCTGCTACACGCATTCATCAATAAATTAAATGAAATGAGCATGATCTATGATTTCGCAGAGTGCGATTTGTAGCAGTCTATATGAAAAAAAATAGCAGGTGTGAACAATGAAATTAATTTCATATGATTTTGCATCTGCTATTGATGAAATCTTCCATGCCTAGTGCACAGTCTAGGTAGTAAGTACAAACAATGTCTTTGCCCTACCCTTACTTACTTAGTAGTCTACTACTAATAGTAGTACGTGGTAGTACTCTTATCATAAGTCATTCATTTTAATGTTTGTCTTTGCGGTAAAAAATATTTTTGCATCAACAAAGCTTATCTTTCCTACGTTTAACAGAGTCAAATTTGGGGTATTCAAAGAGTTTTTGCCATATAGGACGTAAGTTTACATTTCTATCCAGTTTTTATTTCTGTCTAGTGCGAAATTTTACCTCCCGGCGTTTGCTAGGTTATACTGCATTTCTCAACATATTTTGGCGCTATAGTACTATAACTTAACACTGAAACTGCTAAAATCAACTCTTTCTCTATCAAGTACGTGTCTTATTATGTCTAACCCAGAATTGTGCCGCGTAATTAGTAAATTTAAATTAAAAATTAATGGAATAATTTACGCATATTTTTGACCTCTAAATGCCTCTGATTACGTGCTTCATTCTAGTAGGTATGTTTCTTGATTGTACACACTTTGAAGTTGAACACAGATAAACTAGAAAACGTCTTTAGTTTCTACGCATTTTTCCATATTCTTGAATTAAGGTAAATACAGGTTGTAAGGAAGACCGGTGAGCATCGTTTTAAAGTAGAAAAGTGACCATGCTATAGAACTGTTCAAAATAGTCTACAAAATAAGCTTTCTTCAAAAGAATATAAAACTGGCCAGTATTTTTGAGTTTAAGAACTTAATACCAAATATCCTTAGACAGTGTTGATGTGGTTTTATTATGTATCGTGTATACACCTATATCAGAGTTTTTGTTTCTGCATACAGTTTGTCAACTACATCAAGAAATATGGTGAAGACAGCATTGGTGATCCTGGCGCAGGGTGCTGAGGAGATGGAAACCGTCATCACGGTCGACATTCTGAGGCGTGGTGGTGTGAGTTATTTAATCTTTATATAATAGGTCTTTGATCATATGAAATTGGAGATTGGTATGAACAAAGTTGAGAAAATTATAGTGTATACAAACTATTTTTTACTTTTTTTGATCTGAACCGATTTTGATTCAATTCCAATAATATAGTTAGATAGAAAAAAAGCTACACTGCCAATTTTAATTTCTCGAATAACAGAGTATATGATAAAAATATACCTAGTTGAAATATTTAAAGTGTCAACACTTTAGTACACACACACACACACACACACACACACACACACACGCACACACACACACACACACACACACACACACACACACACACACACACATACACACACACACGCACACTTCTTTTTTTAGATTGTCATAGTACTCGTATAGTATATTCTAATTAAGTTACTTAGTATAAGATATGGAAAAGTGTAGTCTCCTGGCACAGGAATACTATATTACCTAAAAGGAGACTACCGTAACTAGTTATTTAAGAAAATTTGTCTAAGTTAATAAAGATATTTTGATTAATCATTAATTTAATAAAAATGGATGTTGGAAAAAAATTAACTATTAAAAAGTAACAGTTAGAAACAAAAAATTTATTTCACAGGTACTACCTATTATCTATATATTTTTTAGGATTGCCAGCACTCTACCGCACACAAAGTGACAATTTAAAATCTTGTGTTATTTTAAGAACACCCTTTATGACCCTTTTCATAATAATCTGTTATTAATTTTCAGGTGGAAGTGACCCTAGCAGGCCTGGATGGTGACGGTCCGGTGCTGTGCTCCCGTAACGTGACGCTTGTCCCGAACAAATCCTTGGCTGATGCATTGGCTGAGAAACCCCAGTATGACGCTGTGAGTTGCATTTATGAGCTTGACTGATATTTCTGTAACTACTGATAACTAGGGATCGCCGGATAGTCTAGGAGCGTCGGTGGCGCAGTGGCTAGCGGGTTGCCTTTCATGCGGGAGGTACCGGTTCGAACCCACTTGCCGCCATGTCAATTAATCAATCAATCAATAGCCCTTTATGCTGAACTTTTCCTGTTACAATTTTGGTTAGTTTTATAATATATCTCTTAGTTCAGTGTGCCTCATGGCAAAGGCCTCCTCTAACTCCTTCCATTGCACTCTGTCTCTGGCAACTTTCCTCCAGTTGGGACCTGCAGTGCGTTTTATTTCCTCCTCCCATCTATTTGGCGGTCTGCCTCAGTTTCTCTTGCCATCCCTGGGGTACCATTCAGTGACTATCTTGCTCCATTTGTCAAGTGGGCAGCGCATCATGTGACCCGTCCATCGCCATTTAAGTTGGTCTATCTTTGTTAATACATCTGTGACTTTAGTCTTTGCTTGGATAAAGGTGTTCCGCTTTCTGTCTTGTTTTTTAAAGCCCAACATACTTCTTTCCATGGCTCTTTGACAGTGTGCTAACTTATCTCTTTGACAAGGACCATGTCTCGCAACCGTATGTGATGCATGGGAGGATGCACATATTAAAGACTTTCCTTTTGATGCCTATGCTGAGATCTGTTGATTTTAGTATTTCCTTTAGAGACCAATATATTTTCCAGACACTTGTTATTCTTCTATTTATTTTTTTGTTGGTCTGGTCCTGGTGAGAGATAATCTGTCCCAGATAGGTTTACTCTTCTATGTACTCCAAAGGTTGGTTGTTTATCAATATTTCCCATGGCCTGGCATTTGTTAATAATTTTGTATCTGGGTTCAGCAATAGGCCTATTTTACTACTTTCGTAGCTAAGGTCTTGTAGCATTATTTCTAACTTTTGCGGATCTTCTTCAAATAAGACAATGTCGTCCGCGAATCTGAGGTGATTCAGCTTTCTTCCATTAATATTCAGTCCTAGCTGGTCCCATTCCATTTTTCGGAATATGCTTTCCAACACAGCTGAGAATAGTTTGGGGGATAATGGGTCACCTTGTCGGACACCCCTCTCTATTTTGAATGTTTCTCCTAAGCTTTCCAGTTGAACCCTGGCCTTGACATCAGAGTAGATGGCTTTTATGATGTTAGTGTATATTGCGCTAACTCCGTGAGTTCTGAGACTCCTCCATATGGCATCATGACTTATACTGTCGAAGGCCTTAGAATAGTCAATGAACGCTAGGTACAGCGGCTTGTTGTATTCTCTGTACTTCTCTACTATTTGTTTGACAGTGTGTATATGATCAATTGTTGAAAAGTTTCTTCGAAAGCCGGCCTGTTCGATAGGTTGGTTTTCATCTAATTTGGTAGTCACTCTGCCTAGGATGATCTTGGAGAACACTTTGTAAATATTTGACATCAAACTAATTGGTCTATAGTTTCCTATGTCTTCCTTGGGACCTTTTTTGTATATGAGTATGATGTGAGACGTTGCCCATTGCTCTGGGATCTGACCTGATAGCAAGATGTCGTTGAAGATCTTGGTTAGCAAGGGAACCAGTTCATCCAGATTTCCTTTAAGTATCTCGTTCGTAATCTTGTCTGGGCCGGGGGCTTTGTCTAACTTCTGGCTCAGTATTGCCTTCCTTACTTCGCTAGGTAGAATTTCAGGTTCTAGTTCTAAGTGTGTAGGGTCGATATGCGAGTCTGTGTAGTTTTCTTTCACGTTTTCGGACTCACTAGGTTCGGAATATATATTACGATAGAATATAGTTGCTTCTTTATTAATGTCCTTCCTGTTTGTGACGTTTTCGTGATTATGTTTCAGCTTTGGTATCCAAGAATTCTATTCACGTAGTTCTTTGAGGGCCTTTCTCGTTCCACCGGTTGTCACAATGTGTTTTTCCAGTGTCTGTAGTCTTTTAATTTTCCGATCTTTCCTGATTCCGTCCTTAATTTTCTTACTCAGCTCAGTTATTTTTTGGATGGCATATCTTTCCATTCGGTTTCTGAAAAGAATGCTTCTTTCTTGTATGAGTTGCAGGGTTGTGTCACTGAAGGTATATTTCTGTTTTGTCTTGCTATGTAGTTTGCATGGTATAAGCTGGTTTTGTAGTTTGCCGTAAGGTAAGGTGGGGTAAGACAATCACCGGGGGAAGACTATCACTGTGTAATAACTCGTTGTACACAGTTTCCTTCTCTAGTTTATTATGCTGGTAAAGTAGTAAACACTAAAAAGTTCTTGGCTCAAAACACAGATGTCGCTACTTTACATACAAAAGGTGAACATGAGACATTTCTAAGTTGACATTTCGAGGAAGCAAAACACGAGGTCGCCGGTTGGTGGTTTTAATAAAATTTTCGGTGGAAATAGTGGTGAATTTGAAGCGTTGCATACGTAAGTATTATTGCAATAATAATAGCTTTTAAGAAATGATATTGGTCCAACGTAAAACCAAACCAATAAAAGATTATTGATCAAAATAAATATATAACCTCAAAATTTCGAGGTGGGGTAAGACTATCAGTCCACCTGGGGCTACACTAACATATGGTAGTCTTGCCCCAAGTCAGATGTCATAAACATTTGGATCTCTACATATACATACACAAGTACTTTTCAACACAAAACACTTTTCAAAAATATAAGTAATTGTAATTTTAAGTAATTTTCTGATATAAAAGGATTCTGACTCTTTTTGGTAATTTTATTACAAGATTTCCCGGGTTCTTCACTGATTTTAGTCATATGTTAGTCTTCCCCCAAGTAAAAGAAAAAAGGTTCTACACCTCTGATTTTAGTTATATGTCAGTCTTCCCCCAAATAAAGAAAAAACTGAATAACTACAAAACTCACCTTATTCTGTTATGCATAAAGTTTAAAATCTAAGTGGCAATTTTAAATGTAACGGCTTTTCTGTCAAATGTTAAGAAAGTATGTTTTATTAGAGAATAAAAAGCAGTGTTAGTCTTACCCCGTTTAGTGGGGCAAGACTAGCAGTTCGAAAGGCTTTAGATATCCCTAAATAAATCTAATTCGAGTGTACTTGCGTAAAAATGAAAACAATTGTGTAAAAGTGTAAAGAAATCTAAATTTAGTGTAATTATTCATTTAACGGTAAGATGTGAAATTTCAGTGTAAGAACAGATTTTTCGTTTCTAACAATAAACTATGTTAGTCTTACCCCACCTTACCTTATGTTGTTTTTAGGTTTGATGAATCACTATTAATTATATTTCTATAGACGACAATGAGGTTTTGCTATTTTCCTTGCTGTTTGGTGTTATAAAGTGCGCTCTGGGTTTTTTGAGTGTTGTGGTCTTTATTGTTGCTCTTACCATACGGTGGTTGGTGTTAAAATTTAGTTTTGATATCACTGATGTATCCATAAACAATCCTGGTTGGTTGGTAATGATGTAATCTATTTCGTTTTTGTATTTCCCATCTGGAGAGATCCAAGTCCACTTATTGTGGACGTTTTTCTTAAAGATACTGTTTGTGAGGGTGAGGTTTTGTTCTAATGAGAGGTCTATTAGTCGTTGTCCGTTCGCGCTTCTCTTCCCATGACCAAAGTTTCCCAGGACATATTCATCTTTGTTCATTTTGGCTCCAACTTGGGCATTAAAGTCTCCCATCAGAATGATTGTTTTGTTTGGGTTGTCACTAAGGGCTTGGGATAGGTTGTTGTAAAACGAATTGTGCTCTTGTTCATCAGCTTGTTCTGTTGGCGCATAAACTTGTAAAATTGACATTACTCCTTTGAGGCTGGGTAAGTTCATGTTAAGTATGGCGATTCGATCTGATATTCCTATGAAGTCTAAAATATATTTTTTTAAATGTAATTTGACCATGAATCCAACTCCCCTCTGTCCTCCTCTTTCTCCCTTGTTAAACAATATATAGTCTTGGCGTTCTTCTACAGATTCCCCAGCTCTTCGCATTTCACTGATGCCTATTATGTCCCAGTTGATTGTCTTCAGTGCTTCTTCTAATTCGTTAAGTGATTCAGGTGTTCTGAGAGTTCTAGTATTCAAGGTTGCAATGTGTATTTTGTTGTTATTCTTTGTTAGAGGGTGGTGGTCTTTATCTCCCGCGGTGACCAGCCGTAGTGGGAGAGGTTTTGTTTTGTTGCTATCTTTTGTTTTTTGTGTTTTGATCTGGTTCCGGCTCTTATTGATGTTTATTAGTTTTTTGAAGGTTCGGATTTTGAGGAAGGTTTGGCACGTGCTACATAGTTGAGTATGTTAGGCTTAATTATTTTCTTTGAGTTAGCTGCCGACGTGTTATCTTCTTTTGGTGGTGTGTTTGATGGCGAGCGTTTTCTCTTGGTAACTGCTGTGTCCCTATCCTTCACTATAAGTTTATCGTATTTGATATAGGCTATTTTTCCATTTTTTTCTTCCTGGTCTTTTTTAAGTTTTAATTCTTTTCGCTTAAGAAGAACCTCCTTAGGGCAATCTTCCGTGGCATATACATCTAAGGGAAAGCTTCTTTTGTTTTTGAGGAGTGTTTTCGCCAAGAGAGTGTTACGGTTAGGAGGATGGGTCTCTTCTTCGTGTCTTGTTTCTTTCCAAGCCTTCTCAGATTGCTAATTTCCCAAATGTCTCAATCCTGCATTCCTTCTACTTTTTGGCTTATTTTGTTAAGGGTTTCTTAGACAATTTGCCTAAGTTCGTTGTCACTGGTTTCATTTTCAGCAATGCCATGAAGTACCAAGCTATTTTTTCAAGCATCTCTTTCTAAGTGTTGTACTTTTGTTTGTAGGTGGTGAACTTCTTGTTTGAGTTTTCTATTCTCTTCTACCAATGGTCTCAGTTTTTCGTCTATGGTGTTTGACAGGCTTTGGTTGAATTATTCGACAAGCATTTCAGTTTGTGATTTAAAATCTGCTTTCATTTCCTCCATCTTTTCTAGAAGTATTGTTAGGTCCATTTTTTCTTTTTTTTAACTATCTTCGTAAATGTCTTCTTTGGTGATATCAATAACGTTATCGTTATTGATAGTTAACTATCCGTGTAAATGCTCTTCTTGGAACTGTCTTCCTAAATGTTCGTCTTCAATGTGGGTATTTGAAAATTTTATTTTAAAAGTTGCAAATCACAGTCACTTGAAGTCTATAATTCCTATTTTGGAATCACTAAATACCACCAAATATGCACTGTTTTCGCGAGATTTATAGCACAAAAGAAGGTTCTTGTTGTTTTCTTTGGTTTTTACGCGATGTTTTCACTGTTCTTGCGGTAATTGTGTTTATTCGGAATTAAATACGAGAGACGAGAATTCTACGAGTTAAGCTGTCAAGCGCCGGAACCGGAACCATGTCGCCATGTACCAATGACTTTTTCTGAGTTATGTACATTAGTTGTTTCACTAACCAATGCTCTTACGGTGAGACAAAACGTCGTGAGGAAACCTGCACATTCAGGCGACTGCATGTGTAACCATGATCCAAACTGGTCAGGTTAACAGGGTGACGCAAGAAAGAAGCAAGTCGAGTAAGTCTAAACGATCTTCAAACAGAATCGAACTTATTAATATTAGTAACAAGATCCATTTGCTTTAAAGTTTTAGACTTGATGATTTAATTATTACAATAGTTTTATTCTGCGAAATGCGCAAAACCATCGGACATTTGTGTTAAAAACTGAAAAACGGTTCATATTTTCTTATTTATATTTAATTTGTGTATATTTAAAAGATGGCGACCTGCGGAATATCAATACAATCATTTTCATGTACAATTTTTTTTTTTATGCGTAAAAAATCAAGTTTTCGAAAAAAAAATGCTCTTAGATATCATTAGCTACAAGTCATGTTTATTATATCATAAAGAATTTGTTTCAAATTTCAACAAGACAGGACCTTGTGCAATAGGCTAAGGCTAACGTAAATAAGTTGTTTTAATGTATTTAACTAATTCAGCTCATCATACAAGTGATTTAGAAATACGTAAATTTTCTCAAATTCGTGCAGGACCGCCTTAATGGTGGCCGCGAGAGGATAAGAAAGACGTTACTCGGGTAGTTAGGTAACCGTACCGTACTGAGTGGGTCTGCATTGAGGTGTGGTATGGGGAAATGGGAGGAAAGGTAGCGACCAACTTCAACTGAACGGCTAGTAGAAGTATTATTTTTTCAGTTTTGGCTGAAAGCGAATTAAATAGCCGAATAATAAATGTGTGACAACATTGCTCAGGCAGGCCTGTGTATCTCCCCGCGTAGGTAGCGAAAACGTACCTACGCGCGGCGACCCTTTGTACGGGGATACGTTGCTGGCTGGACAAGCGTGAATGAAGTCCTAGAAAGAGGCGCTAGATGGCGTTAGTAGCTTCTTGTAGCAGTCAACCCTATCGCGTCGCGTGATATTACTGTAGGTCTGTCTACACGAAAATATGCTCGAGTCTAAGGCAAACTAAATTACACCATATCGTTGACAACATTGAGTAGACATTTCTTTGAATTTCATTGCAAAGTCAAACTTCTGTACGCAGTACGAGGGTCAAACTGAAAGTTCTTAGAACTGGCCACTTATAAACAATATAATAAAAAAAATATTCTAAAATTTGAAAATAGAACTCTTTGCCAATATTACTGAGTATATATTTCATTCATTTGTCATTTGTTTTACGACTTGGCGGCAAATTGAAAATTGTCTGTGTCACGTCAAAATGAATTTAACACGAGAAAATTTTCGTGCAATGATTTTTTATGACTTTCGATGTCATTTAAGTCAACAAGAAAGTTATGATAGACTACGATTGGCCTTTCACGATGAAGCCCCATCTCGTGCGACTGTTTACAACTGGTTTAATGAGTTTAAACGTGGTCGCACTAATCTCACTGATGATGTACGTGAGGGACGGCCTTCTACGGCGACGACTGAAAATAACATCTGTGTTGTGCGGCGTATGATAGAGACTGACAAAAGAGTGACCTATCAGCAGATTCGGACAAGCTTAGGCATCGGTATGAGTCAAGTGCACAAAATCCTCCACGAACATTTAGCGGTCAGGAAGCTTTGCGCCCGGTGGATACCTCATAATTTGACTAAGGCTCAAAAACTCCATCGTGTGGATTGGTGCCGTAAAATGATTGAAAGATTTAACGGAGGTGACTCAAATGCTGTGTTCGACATACTAACAGGTGACGAAAGCTGGATTTACTGTTATGATCCTGAAACCAAAAGACAATCTGCTCAGTGGGTGTTTCCTTTCGAGGAGTTGCCAACTAAAGTGAAGAGAGATCGAAGTGCGGGAAAAAAAATGGTGGCCTCGTTCTTTGGAAGGATAGGTCATTTCGCAACAATTGTGTTAGAGGATCAAAAAACAGTTTCTGCAGAATGGTACACTACCAATTGTTTGCCACTTGTCTTGGAAAAAGTTCGAGAGAAACGACCTCGCAGTAGGATCCTCCTTCACCACGACAACGCCTCGTCGCACACCGCCAAGCGAACGATCGACTATTTGGCGACATCAAACGTTGAATTACTGGGTCACCCGCCGTATAGCCCCGACCTCGCGCCTTGTGATTTTTATTTATTTCCAAAAATTAAAGAAAAACTTAAAGGAAAGCGGTTTATGAATGCTGAAGAAGCGGTGGCTGCGTATCGCGATGCCATTGAAGAGACCCCTAAGGACGAGTGGGCAAAGTGCTTTTCCCAGTGGTTCCATCGCATGCAGCGGTGTATTGACGTCAATGGACAATATTTTGAAAAGATATAATAAAACTAATAACTGGCTAATGTAATCAGTTTTTGATTTTCTAAGAACTTTCAGTTTGACCCTCGTACTAGTACTTATTCTGTGGCTCAGGTCCCAAAATAAGTAGCTTTTAAGCACTTGAGTTATAATAAGTCAGCCTATTAGATCTCACTGCTGGGAAAAGGCCTCACCTCAACTATGAGGAGGAACGAGCCATACTTCACCACGCGGGCTCAGTGCGGATTGGTGGAGGGGTGTATGTAAGGCAAGTGACAAACCTTACTGTCAGAAGTTATCAAGCCGCCCTAGGGCCTCTGACTAGGCTTAACGACTAATACCACAGATATTAGCCGGGACCAACTGCTTAACGTGCCTTCCGAAGCACGGAGATGCTTGTCATGGACGTCACTTAAATGGTCGGAATGGTCACCCATCCAATCACGACCGCGCCGTGGGTTGCTTAACTTTTGGTATCACTACCAAAGCGCTGCCGCCACTGCGCCACAAGCACCTTAAACTTGAGTTATGGAAATCTTAAACAACGGTGCTGGTATCACAATACCCAGACCCAAGGTAATATAGAAAATGTGAATTTAATATCTATATTGACTCGACCGGGTTATGATTCTGTATTTTCCCTACATAACCCTAATTCCCACATTTATAATATTTGTTTAACAGGTAATTCTCCCTGGAGGCCTAGAGGGCTCCGACCGGCTTAGCAAGTCATCCGTAGTGGGAACCCTGTTGAAGGAACACGAAAAAGCTGGCAAGATTGTTGCTGCCATCTGCGCTGGTATGTTGGTTTATCTAGACGTAGATTTTTAAAGGATATTTACTTAATTTATAATAATAATTCTCATTTTTACAAATTGTAATAACTCTGCAGCAGATTTTTGGGATAAAAACTATCCTATGTCCTTCCTTAGATCCCAAACTATCTCCATACTGTATTTCAAGTTAATTGGTTCAGCGGTTTAGGCGTCAAGAAGTAACAGACAGACAGACACACTTTCGCATTTATAATATAAGTTTGGATAAATTGTTTCAACAAACACCAATTACCTAGCCCCTAACTAAACGCCAGCTTGTGCTATGGTGACTAGGATAAAAAATAGACATACTTATATACGTTTATAAACATCCATGACTTAAGTAGAAATGCCCGTGTTCATCACACAAACATTTGGTTTTGTAGTTCGGAGCGCGAACCATTACACCAAGACGGTTGTCATTTGGTTATTATTTATATAACTTATTATTTATACAAGTTTGGGGCAAGGTAATTGGTGTGTTTGTCGAAACAATTTATTTATTTATTATTATTTATTGTTTGAGAGTTTAGGCAGTGGATTACACGTGGAGGGCGACAATGATAGGTGGAAAATCAGTCAGGTCTGAGCACTTATAGCTAGGTACTTGCCACATCAGCTTTCAGGTTTCAGGTATCACTTCACAGGCCACAATCACTCGAAATGTCTGTAAGGAGCTTCACAGGATACACACGCGGCGAAAGCGCTCTGGTCAGTCTAGTACATGTGTCATAGGGAACATCTCGATGTCGACTCGATCTCCGGGGTTCTCACGGTACGTTTTAAACAAATAAAAATAAGGCAGGTAGGCGTGTGAGTGTGCGCGGCGTAGTATCAATAGGGTACACAAACAAATCAAAATATTGTAGTAAACATTTATTAATTCAGTCTTACTCCCTTTTCAGCCCCAACTGCCTTCGTAGCTCACGGTGTGGCCCACGGCAAGCGTGTGACGTCATATCCGTCTACCAAGAACAAGATTCCCACCGAAAACTATAAATACGTGGAGGGGGAAAGGGTAGTCGTCGACGGAAACATTGTCACTAGCCGGGTAAGCGCTCCGAAGTCATCATTATCAGCACTCGCACGCGAGGGCCCAGAGTCCGCTGACCATGATCCAGGATGTGGCAGTCCAGGCGACTTCGATCTGGGGCTCTATTTTTGAATCACTCGCGTGCAGATTTCTACTGATTTTCCGTTTGAGTTACCAGTTTTTTTTAATCAGTGAAGAATATACATAAATTTAACAACTTGTAATTTACTGGCAGGACCGAAGGCGAACGATTCAAAAATATGGAATTTCAGCGTCATGCGACTTGCTAGAAGAGTGAAAAAGAGGTCGCCTTCGCCAACAAAATGTCATACGAGTGATTCAAAAATAGAGCCCCTGCCCTCCGTTACCCTGTTTTAATAGGGGAACCTGACCAGTTTGGCACATGGTTACACATTCAGTCGCCAATGACTTTTTCTGAGTTATGTACATTAGTTGTTTCACTAACCGATGCTCTTACGGTGAGGGAAAACGTCGTGAGGAAACCTGCACGTTCAGGCGACTGCATGTGTAATCATAATCCAAACTGGTCAGGTTTCCCTGGTAACAGGGTTACGGAGGTTATATGGCAGTCGCTCCACTGTAATTACCTGATCTGCCACACCCTGGATCATGGTCATGACCTGGGCCCTCGCGTGCGAGTGCACAACCGGGATTACGCTAGGAGGATGATGGATTACATCACACACATTGCTCTAATCCCAAAGTAACTTGCTAAGCACTTGTGTTATAGAAATCGGAAACAACGGTGGTATGGTATCACAACACCCAGACCTGAGATAATATGGTTTCCTTTATTGACCTGTTCGGGAACCGAACCCGGGACCTCAAAATGGTGACGTCTTCAATCTGGGTATAAAGCAATGATGATCAACGAGGCAACTTATTAATTATACTTTAAAAGCAAATATTTCCAAAGACACCTAGCGCCACCTTTTGACGCTTGCTGACAGCGCCTTGCCAATACCTCCAAGAAAACTGCTCTTTCAGACTTACATTTATATTTCTTTCGTAGTATGGATTTTGGACCCTTTTCATAATAGAAAGATTTGTTTTCAGAACAGTAGTGTGACTCAGCCATATTTTTGAAATTAGAACCTACGGATGGGCGGAGCGCTAGGGTTTGTACACAACAAGTAAAAAATGTCTAGATTTTTATTCTTCATAATGTGTATTGTTTTAGGTTTAGGAATGAGTCATATTTTTATTAAAGATTATTTATCATATCAGATATAATAATAAATTTATTGTCTATAAACAGCACAGTATGTCAGACTACCCCGATTTTGACCTTAAGACCACCTCTATATCTTACGTAATATAAGCTGTTTTCATAGTTCAAATATGTAATGTGAAAACCGTCTAGCTATTGTCATGAGTCATGGTCATGAGATACATACTGGTGACAGACAGACGGACAGTGGACTCCTAGTAAAACGGGCCCGTTTTTACATTGTCTGTTCGATGAGACCAGGTACAATTTACGAGTTTGCTCCTACATATCATTGAGCCTTAAAAAATATATTTAAATCCTATGTGTATGAAAAATATCCACAGACCCTGCAATTCCCGAAATCTTTGGAGGCATTGAAAATTTTGCGAAAATATTTCTTATTTTTTTAACACGCACACCAGTTGTCTAGGGTGGATAGTTTCCGAGATATTTCCATTTAAATTTTGACAGCTGTCATCCGAAATGAAGATCTCGTCGAGCCCTACAATTTGTCTCTACACACCAGTAGTCTTGTGTAAATAGTTTCCGAGATATGGCCGTTTCAATTTTGACAGCTGTCATCCGAAATGAAGATATCGTCGAGCCCTACGATTTGTCCCTATATTGTCAAAACAAATAAATTTTGTTAAAACAAATGAACATCATAAAAGCAAATGAACATCGTAAAATCAAGTAACATCAGAAAAACAAAACTTAATCACTTAAAACGAATGAATAGTTGACTTTATGTTCATTTGTTTTTATAGCATCCATTTGTTTTTCCGATGTTTACTTGTTTTTACGATGTTCATTTGTTTTTACGATGTTCATTTGTTTTTACGATGTTCATTTGTTTCTACAATATTAATTTGTTTTACGATGTTCATGGTTTTTACAACAAAGTTGGCGTTTTCGTAGTTGGTATTCAACATTTTTGGTATATGGCAAATAAAAAAAAATAAAAAAAACAATAGCGTGCTGGTATTTCCCGTTTGTGCTGTTTTGCGCAGTTGGTAATATACGTGTGTAAAAACGAAAAATTAACAGTTGGAATTTTGCGTTTATTGTATTCTCCGTCGAACGGTTTTGGACAGCCTTGCTTTCAGAATCTAGTTTTTTGAAGATGCAGAATTAAATCTATGGTTTGACGGCTTACAGGGCCCGGGCACAGCGTATTGGTTTGGCCTCTCTCTCATCGAGCTGTTGGTAGACAAGGACACAGCAGCTCAGGTTGAAAAGGGCATGATCATCACAGGATATTAATTTGTTAAGAATAAATGATCAAATAACTTTGTAAGGAAAAATAAATTTTGTATTTCGATTCTGTACTATGAAAACTGGGTATAATTTTAATATTTTCTTAAATATTATTATTTACATTTAAGTTTGAATATTGTATTGTATCTAACTGAAGTATCTCTTTTTTTATTGTTTATTAATTGGCTATTATTGAATATTTGATTAACAAGTCGATGTGAGATGCAGCATTAACTCATACCTTAGTGGTTTACTCATGCTGTTTTTATACACTGACCTCTATAATACAAGTACGCTGGACTGCATACTGTCAAACCTAAAAATGAAGCCTTTTGATTATCGCCATTTTGGCGCTGACGGCTGTAGTGAGCGCGTGGTGACTGGTGACCGTCCACGGAATTGAGAGTTGACCTAAACATATGCAAGTTACTCTATTTTAGTTCTCTGGACACTCTGTGGGGGCGATTTGATTCGACACAAAAATTATGTCATTTTTAGAGAATGTTTAGTCCAGCGTACTTGTATTATTGAGGTCAATGTTTTAATGTATCCACTTGTAATACCTTTTATTCTATAATAATAAAGAAAAAAAAAGTAAGGGAACTTTAATTTGATACGATTTTAAAGGGATTTCCTTTTGTATTGTAACATTGTATGTAACAAACTGAGCAAAATTATGAACGTAACCCTAAAAAGTTAACATCACTGAGATAAAAAGTACCTATTAGTATCATTGATTTCATAGTTAAAAATATGAAATACAGATCCCAACTTTTTAATATATTTTTTCATTGTCATAATATGAAGTCAGCCTATATAGATCCCACTGCTGGGAAAAGGCCTCACCTCAACTATGAGGAGGTACGAGCCATAATATAATACACAAATAATAAATATTAATTAAGTATAATCTTTAGAAGTGGAATAAAATTGTATATTGGCTGATCTGTTATGTTTCTATATGAATTATTAAAAAATGTTTTCAAAATATCTGTTTTTTATTTTAATTTATATTATGAGGAGAAATAATTCCAAAACAAAATTTATAAGCAATATATTTGGATATTACACAAGTATTATAAATATTAAATAACTATGCCTAAGTGCTTAATCCAAAGAGTATTTTTAAAAAAATACAAAAAGTAAATGCATCAGTGAGTTAATACCAATTTTTACATTTTTGTTCAGTAATGTCAGAGTATTTTAATACATAGTTACCTATATACAGGGTGGCTACAAAAACAGTATTATTTCATTGGCATGTATGTGTAAATATTAAAATAATGTTATTACTTTTACTTACAAAATTATAATGACACACCCCGTATATAATTATTTACCTAAATATACAACTGTCACAGTCTTACAAAATGAGATTACCGAGATTCAAGACGTATTTGGCAAACAATAATACTATCTATCAGAATTGATAGTTTTTTTTAGGCATGGAAATGATTGCTATTTTTCATTTCATGAAATGATGATTTTTTTTCATATGAAATCACATGTTAAATTTCATTGGCAATGATTTTTTTCGCAATGTCATAATGTAACACTTTTTGATATTTGCTACTTATAATGAAATATGAATTATTGTGAACGGTTGCTAATTTGCTACTAATATGAAATTTCATATTTAGGTTGTCATGAAAAATCATGGCAAACGAATCTAAACTTTATGTTCATAAGTTTTAAGTTCTTGAAATGCCCACCCAGTATCGATCGTCACCTAGTGTGTTTGTCTTTTTCTAACACGCACCTAGGGCAAATCATTCGCTACTCGGTCGCTCGCGACTCGCTCTGCTACAAGCAGTCATCAATGAATGAAATGAAATGAGCATGATCTATGATTTCGCAGAGTGCGATTTGTAGCAATCTATATGAAAAAAAATAGCAGGTGTGAACAATGAAATTCATTTCATATGATTTTTCATCTGCTATTCATGAAATCTTCCATGCCTAGTTTTTTTTATGATTCAAAGTCACCTTATATCAGTCAAGGGTATGGTAAGCGCAGAGCGCTATACACTTGATTCACTAGAAGTATTACGTATAATAAATTAATCACACACAAACAAAAAAATAAAACACGAAAAACACTGTCTTTATTCAAAAATATTGAATAAATGTTTTCTTATGAGTTTTCAGTATTTCCATGGCATTCTCAACCTTATCGAGACAACACAACTCATTTTCAAACATCACACATATTATACCTAAGTGTGCGAAAAACTGTTTTTAACAGTGTACCTTGCTGCGTCGACATAAAGATACTTTTACGTTACCAGTTCTCCAAGGAACTCGGGCGCAAATAAAAATAACATTTTTGACAGTGTGCATTAGTCATAGAATCTTATGGCGTCGACATAAAGACACTTTTGCGTTACCAGTTAATAACTTATTAATTATTAAAAAAACATCATTGACGGTGCACAGAACTTTTACCCTAACTCCAATCGACATAAAGACACATTTGCGATACATGTTGTCCAAAAACTCAAATGAAAAATTGTTTACACTGTGCACATAACTTTTAACCTTACGCCATTGATATAAAGACACATTTGCGTTACCAGATGTGCAAGAACGCAAATAAATAAATAAAATATAATGTGGACACGACTTAAAACCTTACGCCGGTCGACATTAAAACACATTTGCGTTACTAGTTGTCTAAGAACGCAAATTAAATTATTTTGATAGTGCACAAACGACTTGGAATCTTACGCCGTCGCCATAAAGACGCATCTGCGTTACCAGTTGTCCAAGAAGTCATATCCTGTCTTTGGCACAGAAGCGGATTCAGTTAGAGTCTCCGTGGATTGAAAGTCGGTTCCTGATGATGCTTGGCTTGAGGATAGGAGTCCCCGGTTCTCTTCCGAGAGGTCTGAAAAAAGATTAATAAATAATTTAAGTTAATTTAATTAAAAATTATGTAAGTTATCAAGTTTGTTTATTTTATATATCATATATCGTCACCGGAAATATGAATTGCTGTAAAGGACAAACCACTAATTTTCAGGAGAGCCAAAAAAACGATCTCTTTTTTTTAAATGTGTTATATTTTTTGAGTTTGTAATGCTATTGAAATGACAACTACAGCAAAGTTTCTTTACATTTAAAGCTCTATTACATAAGTTTGCTAAAAATAATCTAATCTTTATAGTTTTAAAAATGGACTGTCCCTTACGTTATTTTTATTGTTTTAAATGTCACTTACACTAACTTTTTATGAAAATGAAAAAATGAGATTTAATGTTAGTCCTTAGAAAATGTACTTGTGTTAATGTATGAAACACTAAATTTGGTATTAGAGTAACGCTATTCGAAGTGTTTAAAGGAAAATGACACTTAAATCTAAGACGTTAAAGTTCAATTGGCTGCTTTCAACAAAAGTTTAAGAAATTATTTTAGTAAACTACGACCTATCGACTGATTTTCTTTTTATACCATAATAAATAAAATAACTGTAAAAATCATATTATTCTTTAAAAAAAAACATTTCAAAAAGGAAGGAAGTTCTATGTTCCACCGTATGCCGTTTTATTTTTTCGTTTTTTTATCTACGTTCACAGAGTTTGTTGTAGGCTGATTTTTAGAATTGTTTTTTTATTGAAAGAGCATACTTTTGAGGTTGTCCCACTGTCACCAAGCCAGGATCTGATGTTGAAACCCAGAGAAAATAAATGTTCGCCCTTGCTCCACTCGTGTACTAAGACTGCCTGACTGCTGTTGATGTAGGCTTCAGCATCCTGCCTTATATCCAAGAGGTTCCGGGTTCAAACACCGGTTCGAGCCGATGTCTGGGTTTTTCTGTCTTAAAATAACTCAGGAACAGCTCGAAGTCGAGAAATTGGTGATACATCTCATCTCATCGAACTATAAGTGAAGGAACAGATAACTGCACTTATGAAATGGGCACACACTTGAGATATAATATCTCCAGCGCAGTTAGCTAAACTCTGTTGATTGGTTACCGTAGTTGAAATTCGGCTATATAGCATAATATAATTAAAATTTTTAGTGTACCGACAGGTTTGAAAGGTAGTTCTTTGTCAAAATTGTCATAAATCAATGTTATCACAATTTTTCTTGAGACAGAAATGTGGCATCGTCAAAGGCAGAGGTTTTAAGAAAGATAGAAAAGTTCTGTGAGGACACCTCAGTGTTGTACACCTCAGTTGCCAAATCTGTTGATAGCTCGGCCAGCGATCCAAGAGCTATACTGACTCAACACTATACCAAAGACATCCTGGACACTAGGCCTCTACAAAATTAGGATGGCCCTGAAACAGCTTAAAAACAACAAGGCACCAAACTCTTTGGTTCGGTGCTTCTAGAGAGCATCACGCCTGATGCATGGAAAAGGAGTAAGGTAACCACCATACTCGTTAAATGTTGTTCTTAAAAAAAAGAAGACAAAACCTTATTAAAAAAATACAGATCTATATCACTCCTGAGCCACAAACTGTTTTCAAGGGTCATCGCGTATTGTCTCGTATGTAGTTTTGATGACTTCTAACCTCCTGAAAATGGCTACAGTACAATAGACCATATCCATACGCTAAGGAAAATTTTACAGGGAGTAGGTACAATATGACTCTATGCTTAGCGTTTGTGGATGAGAAGGCCTTTGATTTGATCGAAGCGTGGACGGTGCTACGGTCTCTTCAGCGGTGCCACATAGAGTATAGAAGTGTTAAAGTGTCTGTACAACAATGCTACCATGTCGGTCCGATAACAGAAGCAGAGCTCAAAGGCCATTCCACTGCGGAAAGGTGTGAGACAGGGTGACGTTATATCTTCGAAACTGTTCACTAAGACATTAGAAGACGCCTTCAAGCTTCCGAAATGGAAAAGATTCGGCATCAACGTTAATGGCGAATACACCACATACCTCCGGCTTGCCACGCTGAAGCTTGGCACTATGTTCGAAGACCTAAACCAAATCTCCTAACAAGTAGGTCTTTAAATGAACATGGACAAGACGAAAATAATGTCTAGACTCTAGCTCCCGAGTGGTACCCACTCCAGTATCTGTTGGGAACTCAACTCTCGAAGTTGTTGACAAGTACGTCTACCTGAGTAAAGAAGGTACTTGGATTGGTACCTAGTGGTCCAACTAGGTAGTAGTTGGACCACTAGGTAGGTCCAATTTAGAGAAAAGAGGTCTGTCGACGAATCCAATTCGGCTGGGCAGCCTTTGGGAAACTACGCAAAAACACCGTCTCGTCTCAATAACCTTAGTGCCTTAAGACGAAAGCCTTGAATTAATGTGTGCTACCAGGGAACACATGGATCCGAAACATGGTCTCTACTATGGGCCCTAAAAAAAGCTTAAGTTCATGCAATGGCGAGGGCTATGCTCGGTGCTTATCTATAAAATCGAATCAGAAATGAGGAAGTACGTAGGAAAAATTAGGTAACGGACATATCCCTGCAAATCAGTAAGCACAAGTGGCAATGGACAGGGCACATAGCGCGAAGAACTGATAGCCGTTGGGGCAGAAAAGTTCTAGATTGGAGATCCTTTGATCAAAGGCGCAGCGTAGGACGGACGCCCTACGGCAAGATGGACAGACGACATTGTAAAATTGCAGGATCACACTAAACTGAATACAGACCGCTTGCAATCTGTCGATGCGGAAAACCATGGGTAGTCCTATGTTTAGCAGTGGACATCCTACGGCAGCACCGACATGATTCTCAGTCGAAGCCGAAACCGAAATTCTTGGTCATTAATAATTAAGATCGATTATTTTTGTTTATAGCTAATTATATGGAATTCAAAACTCTTTAGCACTTGTTTTACTACTATTATTACTGTTACTGTTGCACTATTATTATTATTCTAAATTTGCAGGTTATAGCGAGAAACATGTTTATAAAATATTTATCCATCTTTTTGGATAAATACTCGAGTAAAAATGGACTGGAGTATGGATTTACGAGTATTTATGAGTACGGTGGAATACTCGTAAGAACTCATAACTACGTACGTGTCAAGGATTAACAATACACTAAATGAATCAAAACAAACAAACAGGTCGCCGCGCGCCGCTTGCTCTGGCGCTTTATTGTCAGTCGGGGCGATGATTCGAGCGCAAAATGTCTCACTCTAAGGCGTGGTAGCAGTGGTACTGAGAGAAAAGGAAAACAATATATTCCCTATTTCTAAGAAATTTAATTTGATTTCGTAAAAACTTGCAAATAATTGCTTAAGTTATAAAAATAATTATAATATATTCCCTGTTAATTTTAAAGTAAACTATCGTTCTAGGAGTAGATGTTTTCAAATAAGTAATGTAAGCATCATTTACTGAATAGAAATAATAGAAAACATAAAGTAAGGGCCCAGGTGACTATTTAGTTTCTCTAAAATATTTAATGTAAAGGACAAAAATAGTTTGTTTCATTAATTTATCGTTACTGTAAAGGGTACATTTTAATTGAATATAGTATAAAGTTTAGCGTAATGGTCTTAATTTTTTTTATTATCTGCCTGTCGACATTAGCAGGTAAAGGACTCGTAGCAACACCAGATTCCTTTACATTAATTTGTTGAAAAAATAAACGTTAAAATTTATTTATGAGATTAATGTAAGGAACAGTTTTGTAGAAGTTCAGTAGCTTAAATAATGTAAAAAATAAATTCACTATGTTAGTGTGTTTACAGTAAAAAGCTACAAAATAAATAGTACGTTACATGAATCAAGAATTCTACACAGTTCTTACACGTACTGTGCATTACTTTTTCAGTTTATTTTTTACCAAAGTAGTTGATGTAAAGGACATCATTTTTAAAGATATCCAAATTCTAAATATACCATTGGATAGAGCGGAAAATTTGCAATCGAACTGTATATAAAACTCAATTTCGACAAATTGTCCTTTACATTAATTCATATTTCCGGTGACGATATCTTAACTGCAACGTTATTTAAGTAATGTGGTGCTTGTGGCGGAGTGCCGGCAGCGCTTTGGTAGTGATACCAAAGTTAAGCAGGGCGGCGCAGAACCAACGGTTTGACGTGCTTTCCGAGGCACGGGGGTGTTAACACCACCAACTTCCTGACTCCGGAGCAGTGTCTGAGTTATTTCAAGGCAGAAAAATCCAACACTTTCGCCCACCCTGGACCTCGTGGATAGTACCCAGCGAGCTGACCACTAGACCAACAAGGCAGTCTAGTATACAGAAGCTTGTAAGGAAACTTTCAGTGCGTGAGTCCAAGGCCCTATTTCACGAAAATATTAGTTTACTAGTATATTAGTTACTACTGTAAAAATTACTAGTCCTAATATTTTCTGTTTTTTTTTTTTTTGTTTGAAATGGGTTTGCTCTTGACTCTAGACTAAGCCAGACGTGGCACAGACAGAGTCTGTTTCTCAAAAACAGGTACTAGACTAATAACTAATAGTAGCAGACTAATAGAAAATATTAGTCTGCCTTGGACGTTTATACACATATTCTCCATCCATGATTATAAAAAACGGGCAAGTGTGAGTGGGGCTCGCGCACAATTGCAATAATCTTGCATTACTGCAATATATGATTTTTTTCTACGATTGTAACCTCAAAAAATTTTTTTTTTCTAATACTTGTGTTGACCTTCATTCATGCTGTGTTTTATTTATTTTTTTGTTTGGTACAATGCCGGTAAAAGCGAAATGTTTTATTCAATGAGATTTAAAGTTAATTTATAATTGATATATTTTGTAAGTGCTTCTGATTAAAAAGACAATATTTTATAAAAATACACTGTTAAATTTAAATCTAATAGTTTGAGCTAATATATTTAACAAGCCTTCTGAGACTAATAGCTTTATTAGTGTAATTTACAAGAGTATTTAAAAACTTTTTTATCAAGAAACCAAATTGAAGTTACTCTAGTAATTTTTGTTAATATTTATTAGCTGGTAACTAGTAACTAATATTTTACTACCGTAGCTTCGAGAAACGCACACTAGTAAACTTGTAAAAAATATTAGTTCATGGACTCATATTATTAGTCTAATAAGTTTCGTGAAATAGGGCCCAAGTCGCACTTAGGTTTATTCAGAGTCAATTTACTATGTAAGTACTTAAGCTTAACTACGTTTATCAATCCTAGTTCGTGCATGACTAAATAAAATTAGTCATTATCGCACAATACAGCGGCAAACATTAGTATGTAACGCGCATTCGATTTCAGGCCTTATTACAATGGAATAAAAACCACATTGTATAGTTTTCATCGGTCAAGACTGTACGTGTTTTATCATTGTTTTAATAGTTGACATTAAAGGCTCATAGATGATACAATATGTTTTAACAGTGACGAATTGTCATTGTTTAGAATTAGGCCACATATTGTTTAGTTTGAGTCATAATAATAGGTTTGATAACATTAGTAAACTGGTGCAATACCAAGTGAGTTCTACTAGGGTTGTACATAATCTATTTAGATTACATTACATTTGTATAAAAATGAAAACTGACTTAGGCTTCACATATTTGTTTTTTACGTTTACGCGAAACACATAGCTGACGTAAAACATAGACGGAACACGAAATCTGCAGTGTGTGAACATGCCTTAGACAAACCCAACCACTTCATTCGTTTTGACCAACCTAAAATACTTGCAAAAGAACGGCGTTTTATTCCTCGAATGCTACGTGAAGCCATTGAAATTAGAAAACATCCAAATTTCAATAGAGAAGATAGTTGGAAAGTTCCACCGGCATGGGATCCTATTCTAGCAAAAACCAAAGCAACACCTAGCACTGCAAGATCTCAAGACACGGTTAGCTCTTTCTGCATAAATAGGAACGTAAATTAATATTATTGAGTGACGGAAGTTAAAATTTCTCAAAACTTTGTAATGACAAATAATACCTTGGTCTCCCTGTGACCACGATCGCTGTAAAGTGTTCGAAACGTCAGGTTTAAAATAAAATGTAAATAAATCGCGAAGTAATCCGTAAAATTGTGTTTTAATGACTTAGGCTTCGCTTATTTTTACTTTTAACGTACATATGACGCAATATGGTACAGGTATTGTTTCAAATTGTTTCAACAAACACACAAATTACCTATCCCCAAACTAAGCGTGAGCTTGTGCTATGGTGACTAGGATAACGGAAAGACATACTTATATACATTTAAACATCCATGATGACTTAGGTACAAATGCTCGTGCTCATCACACAAACATTTGCCCCTTGCGAGGTTCGAACCCGCAACCGCCTGGTTTAGAAGTCCGTGGCGCGAACCACTACACCAAGACGGTCGTCAATGTGTAGATAGTGTAGAAAACAGCTGTAAAAATTAAGTACTTACCACTGCTAGACTTCACAACGCTGTTCCTATACTCATACTTCTCATTTTGTGGGGACTTGAAGTTTGTTCGGAAGAAGTTATCCGATGAAGCGACTACATGGGTTGGTGCTGCCACCACCAAGCATTCTCTCTCTTCATCCTTGCTTTTAAAGTTATTAATAAACTTAGATATAAATCCTGGAGATGTCACTTCGGTCTCTTCTCGATGACTTTTTAGCTTCTCATGAGTTTTTAAAGCGTTTTTCAGTTCGGACACGACTTTAGAGTGAGATATGGCTAGTTCAGTCATGACTGGCAGTGGGGAGGTTGGTATCGTTTCTTTCTGGGTTCGGTGCTCGGCTAGGATGCAGAGGTTGAGCTGGCTCTTCGTTTGGTAGAGAAAAGGGGCTGAGTGTTCGTCTCTGGAAATAAAATTGAAGGAATTAGGCGTTAATTTGCGGAAATTCATTTTTAAATAGCCAATAATTAATTATTTTCCTACTATAAGTAACTGCTGAACTGAACAGTGGATTTCATTGATTGCCAACCTGTTTTATACTTTATTAAAAAAGGAAGTTTCGTAATAGGATTCCTAATCAGTGAGTTGAGTATACATAACACGGAAGTCATTAATATACATGCTTATTGTATGAGGATACATATATAGTTTCCGATAGTATGATGTGTTAATATTTATGGTATAAAAATATACACATATGAATAAAAAATGAGACGGTGTTTGATTCCACTGGGCATGTGTAAATCTAAATTATGTACGACCTGTGACTATGACTATGACCAAAGCAGCCAGGCTTCGATGGCTCGGACATTTAGAGAGAATGGAAGAGGATCGTGCCGTGAAGAGAGCGTACCTGGGACGACCAAATGGGAGACGCCCGGTTGGACGCCCTAGGTACCGCTGGAAAGACATCGTAGCTCAAGATCTGCTCAACCTCGGCCATAGCGACTGGCAAGAACTCTCGCAAGACCGAGATGCATGGCGTGATCTGGTGTCGGAGGCCAAGACTCACTTTGGGTCGCTGCGTCACCCCAGTAAGTAAGTAAGTGTGACTATGACAATTCTTTTATACATAATACTTAAGTAAATTAAGACTTCATTTTCTTTGGTTGCATTTAAAAGTAAACAAATACATCTGATGTTATTGAACCCCTTGAGGATTCGGAGACCGATGACCGCCAGTAGTCTTATAATTGACTAGCAGTTCCCCGCGACTTCGCCCGCGCCAAAAGTCAGATTTTCCATACAAATTTTCATCCCCCATTTTAACCCCCTGATGATTTTATATCGCGACAAAAAGTAGCCTATGTCCTTCCCAGTGTCTCAAACTACCTCTGTGCCAAATTTCATTTGATTCGGTCCAGTAGTTTCGGAGCCTATTCGATGCAAATAAACAAACAAATCTTTCCTCTTTATAATATTAGTATAGATTTTCTATTCTCTGAAAACATGATCTTTGAAGTATTAGGTACCAAAACTTACTTATACGAAGTATTCTCATCCTGTATGATCCTTTGCCCATGCTCTCTCCCGAAGAAAGACATGAGATCGTCCTTCCTAACTGGTGGGTCATTAAGATCAAAGTCTAATGTGTCCAGTAGGGCATACTTGAGCGATATCTCCGGTTTTATTATTGATTCGTTTATTATTTCAACCTGAAAACAATATTACTAAAGGTAAAACTAAATTTTTATAATCATAATAATACGAGTATATTATATATAGGCTCCGCCCCTCACAATCTAACTCCACGTCCGGTACGACCATCTTTGCCACGTGTGGGGCGGACATTGGTGAACTTTTAAGTTAATTACTCAGCTAATGACCAACGGAGCTCTAGTAACCTTCTTAAATATGGAGAGACAAGGAATATACGTATAGGGCCGCTACCCGAGGGCGATCGCCGGGGCACATCTGGAGCTGACGCCGGATGTGACAGCAACTTTACTGCCGTCAGTGGCTCTACGCTGAGCAGGCGGGCTAGAGCCGGGCCAACAACACCAAGCCCACAAAATGCTACAGCCGAATCTATTCATGTTACCGATGATGCTTTGCAGAGCGGCACTTCGCCAACTAGCTCTGCCGGGACGATCCTCGACATGTTCAATCGTAGCTGACGCAAGACGAAAATGGTCTACAGAGGAATTACATGAATTAATGTTCTGTTATTTTAAAGCAAAATCATCAGGACCCGGATACATGAAACGATTATACCAGTTGTTTAAAGACGGAAACCCTACCAACCCAAAAATAAGAAAATTTGATGGCGCTAAATTATCCAACCAAGCTCGTAGTGTGATTTCACGGAAATGTATATCAGATGAAACACTTGCCCAAATAAAACACAGTGCTTAACACCATGATAGGAGACAACCCGATACAGCTGAAAACCATATAACACTAAGCCCTTTAACCAACATACAACAGGTTAACACAATTACACTTGCAGATTTCGTACCTTTTTTTTTTTTTTTTTTTTTTTTGGCGTGGTGGAAACGCATTTACGCGCGATACCCCCCCCTGGGGAAGGGAAGGGCCTGTGTGGGACTCCCGCCCTAAAAAGGGCGTCCTACCCACTAAAACCACCACGGTGTTCCCTCAGCTCGCCTCTGTGCCAGGGCCACGGGATCGCTCCGCGCATTCACTACGCGACCCTGGCGGCGATGGCTCCTTGTCGAGCCCCTCCTCGCTCTTTGTGAGTAGTGTGCAGGAACACTTACACACTACTCAGGCCACTAAGTGGCGGATGGCGGACCCCCTAAGTCCGCCATCCGCAGGCCTCATGGTGGACGTCTAGCGCCTGGATCGGCCCTCGGCCGGCGTCTCACCCGTCTGCGGCGGATCGGGTTGGAGGTGGAAATCTCCCGTTCTCGCTCCGCCGCCTCCTTCTGCAGCATGACCTCTTCGCAGAAGTCCTGCACAGCGTTCCACGACCTGTCGCTCTCGACCATAGCTCGCACCACGGTCGGGAGCGAGAGGTCGCCACCTATAACGCCCGTTAAGGCCGCACGCTGAGATTCCCAGGCAGGGCACTCCACCAGCGTGTGGTCCGCCGTATCCTCGGGGCAGCCCGAGCAGTGGTGGCATACGGCAGTCGGCTCCCTCCCCGCGACTCGGTGCAGATACCTCCCGAAACAGCCATGTCCCGAGAGAACCTGCACCAGGCGGAATGTTAGGGAGCCGTGACGCCTGTCCAGCCATCCCTCCAAAATAGGGCGAACTGCCCCGATGGTGCGGAGGCCCGCACTTGGGTTCGCGAGCATCTCCACCCACTCTTCAACAACGGCCCGGCGGAGTCCGGACCGCTGTCGTTCGGTCTCCTGCAGTGTTGGCCGCTGTCCCAACCTTGCCGTCTCCCTCTCGCGCCAGAAATATAGGGACGCGAGAGCCTCGGCCTCCAGTTCCCAGGGTGGAAAGCCAGCCAACACGCACGCCGCTCCATATGAGATCGTGCGGTACCCCCGTATGGCCCTGACCGCCAGCGTTCGCTGCGCGCCATGCAGCAGCCTGACGCTCTGGCTGGTCAGGGCGTCGGCCCATACCGGGGCCCCGTAAAGGGCCATAGACCGCACGACTCCCATATAGAGCCTCCGACAGGCACTCCCCGGGCCGCCCACGTTAGGCATGAGGGCCCCTAGCGCACCCGCTGTCCCCACCAGCTTCGGGACCAGACGTTTAAAGTGGGCCGTGAACTGCCACCTGCCGTCGAGGGTGAGCCCAAGGTACTTGAGCGTACTCCCGACGGCAATGCGCACCCCACCCACAACGATCCCGCTACCCGCCGGTGGCGCCCGCCGAGGCCCATGGAAAGCGATGGCCTCGGTCTTTTCCAAGGCCACCTCCAGACCCAGTCGCCTGATGCGGCCCACCACCTGCGCTAAACCAGCCGTCGCCCGGAGATTGGCCTCTCTGTAGTCCCTACCGCGGGCCGCCATCAGGGTGTCGTCGGCGTAGCAGATCACCTCGACACCTCTGATGAAGGCCCCCCGCAACACCCAGTCGTACCCGATGTTCCACAGGAGCGGCCCTAGGACCGACCCCTGCGGAACACCGCAGGACATGGCGTGGGAATGCCACTGTTCGCGCCCCGGGTAGCAGACGCGACGGCCCTCCAGGTAGGCCCCGATCATCTGGCGGAGGTATGGTGGCACACCGTGGTACCGGAGCGCCTCCATGATGCACGTCCAGGGCAGGGTGTTGAATGCGTTGGCAATGTCAAGAGACACCGCCAGAACTACCCCGCCCTCGGAGACCGCATCCTCCGCCAAACTCTTTAGCCTTAGGATGGCGTCGACGGTAGACCTCCCCGCTCGGAAGCCAAACTGGGACTCGGTCAGGTCAGGCCCCTCTCGCCCGAGATGGTTGATGAGGCGCGCGGCAAGAATACGCTCGAAGAGCTTGCCCACCTCATCGAGCAAGACTATCGGCCGGTATGCCGACGGCGATCCAGCGCTGCGACCAGGTTTACGCAGCAGCACCAGCCGGCCCTCTTTCCATGGAGCAGGGTACTGCCCCTTCTCCAGGCACGCCGTGAACAAGCGCCGTAACCTGGGCCCGAGGACGTCCTGGGTGAGAACCCAAGCACGTCCTGGAACTCCGTCAGGCCCAGGGGCGCACTTTTTGTTCCGTAGCCGAAGCATGGCCGCTCCCAGTTCACCCTGTGTGACTTCTGCTGCAGGGACAGAACCTGCAGCAGCCGGGCTGTCTGCCGCGCGTCGACCCATGGGCGGTGGGAAAAAAAAAAAATTCCCGGTGGGGGAATAACCGCGCCACCGTATCCTGGAGCAGCTGGGGCTCCAGACTCTCCGTTACCGGGGGCTCCCAGGGGCGCAATTTCTTGCGCACCGCTAAGTAGGGACGCCCCCACGGATCGCGGGCCAAAGATGCCAGCTGCTCCTCCCTCGCCCGGTCTTTGGCTTGGGCGATGGCGGTCTGTAGGGCCTTTTTCACCCGGCGGTACTCCTCGTACAGTGGCGCATCGTCCTCCACCTGTCTGCACCGCCGTCTGCGGTGTCTGGTGTACTGGCGTCGCCTGGTCACGCACTCCTCCCGTAGTTGGGAGAGCTCTTGCGACCACCAGTACACCTGGTTCGCCGGCTTCCGTGGGCCAACCCGGGGCATCGCCGCGTCGCAGATGGACGTCATGGCGACTCGGAGCTGCTCCGCCTCGCCATCTACGTCCACTGGTGCGCCGCTTTCGGGCACAGAAGCCCATTCCTCGGCCAGGGCCGCTGCCAGTAGGAAGTCCCTGTCCAGCTGCTTTAAGGACCATCTGGGGCCTCGGGGCAAAACCCGGGGCCTCGTTGCGGAAGGGGGAGACACATCGAACCGAATGTATCGGTGATCCGACATTGTCTCCACCCCCTCCTCTACCCTCCAACCGCGAATTCGGTGCGACAACGCCGGGCCAGCGAACGATACGTCGATTATCGACTCGCCCTGCTGGCGCACGCAGGTCGGCACCGATCCGCGGTTCAGGAGCACTAGCCCCATCCGCAAAGCCCACTCCTGGAGCTCTTCGCCACGGACGTCCGTCGACGGGCACCCCCAAGCCACGCTGTGGGCGTTGAAGTCCCCCAACACCAGGACTGGGTGGGGGTGGCCCTGTCTCACCAGGGCCCCGACGTCGTCGAGGAACTCCTCGAACTCGGCGCGGGACCTGCTGGGAGGGCAATATGCCCCGACTACGGCAGTGTCACCCACCAACGCTAACACACAACCCGGTCGGCTGGCTAATGAGACCAGGGACCGGGAGTGCGCACCGCCGCGGATGACAACGGCCACCGTGCCTCCGGCGTCTCCCACCCAGTTATCCCTGGGAGGGACATTGTAGGGCTCGGCGACCACTGCAACGTCAATAGACCACTGCGAAACGGATTGGACCAGGAGGTCCTGGGCCGCGACGCAGTGGTTCAGGTTGCCCTGAAGGAACCGAAGCGCCATTTAGCCCGCGTCCTGGGATAGTGGTACCGTCTCCGCCTCCATTAGCTCACCGGCACTACCCGGCAGCTGAGTTGGCTGGCTGGGGGCATCACTAGCCCCCGCCTTCCCCTTTGGGCGACGTCGCCGCCTGACAGTAATCGCGGTGCAGGCTTTGCCACCCGCGACGTGGTCCGCCTTCTTCTTGGCCTCCGCACATAACACGCAGTGCGGAGGGGCGCTACAGGTTGCGGCCTTGTGGCCGGGGCGACCGCAGCGATAGCAGAGGTCGCTGCGGTCCACCTCGGAGATGCACTGGGCGCGCATGTGCCCGGCTTCCAGGCACCTGTAGCATCTCGTGGGCCTGGGCTCCAGGAGTTGGACCTGGGCGGACACCCACCCGACTAGCAGGCGTCCCCCCTGCATCACTGCCTGGGCAGCCGCTACCGGGCAGCTGACCCAGATTGTGCCCAGGCCTGACGATGGCAGTATCTTTACTTCGCTCGCCCTGATTTGGTCGGGCGAGCACTTGCCTTTCGCCGCTACGGCTGCGACCACCTCCTCCTTGGCGACCGACTCGTCTAGGCCCGAGATGCGCAGTTCAGCGCATTTCGAGGGCCTGGTCACCTTTGCCACGTCCTCAGGGAGCACCTCTCTGATCTTAGCGGCGAGGGCGTCAGCCTTCTCGCCGCTGGTTGCTCCCGGGACCTCCAGCATGCAAGCCCCAGCAGCCGTCTTCCTTATCCGTACGGCGGGGATGCCGAAGGCACTTAACCCGCCGATCTTTTCTTTCATATGCGCCACCACTGACGCATATGAAGCTCCCTTCTCTGCAGCGCCCGGCTGCAATGTGAGTACCACCGCAGTTGAGCGAGGGGCCCGCAGTTTCGGGGGCTGGGTTTTCTGCGGTTGCGGCTTGGCCGCCGCAGGTATGGCCGATGCCGCAGGTATGGCCGACGCCGCAGCCATTCCCCTCCTCTTTCCGCGCCTCACAACCGTTGACCACCCACCCTCCTTCGTGGTCTGAGGTGCCGGCGGGGGCGGGCGTGGTGGTGGCGGCAGAGGTGTAGGCGCCGCCTTCCCCTTCTTCTTCTTCTTCTTCTTTTTCCTCTTGGCACCCTCTGGGGCCGCCGCAGGACTAACCGCCGGAGCAACGCTAGCCTGGGAGGACGAAGGCCCGGCGGATGGGGCCTTGTTAGCCGCCTCAGTCCTCCGCTGTGTATCGGCCGCTAGGGGCGGGCGGAGGATTTCCACAGGAAGGCGCCGAGAAATCGCCTCCATACGGGCATTGACCATGCTCCCGCACTGGAGCATGCATAGCCGGACAATGCGCTCGACTTCTTCGTCGGTATGAGTGCTTGTCGGTCTCGGTGTGGAGGCCGGGGCCGTTACCAATGCAGCATCAGTAGACGTGGACATGCGTCGCTGCTGCTGCTCGCTCAGCGCAGCGACTTGTCGCCGGAGGTCCTCCATCTCATTTCGAAGACGGATATTTTCCTCCTGCAGCTTCGTGATCTCGTCTGAGGCCGTCCTGTTGAGGAGGATGCCAACCGACTCCCTGATATCTGCGGCAGCCTCCTTTAATCCACGAATAAACGTGCCCTTCAAGCTGCCGGACTTGGTGGCAACCTTCAGGACTAAGTCCACACCGTCTAAGGCAAGCTGACTCAGGGCCACCGCCGATGGTTCCCCCCCTTCCGCCGCTAGAGCAGCGCGACGTTCACGTGCGCGTCGGGCCATTTCCGATACTTCGTCGGACGCAAATGCTTTACGCTGCTCCCTCCTGTTGGCGTTGAGCACCGCCTTTGAGCTCCCCAGCGTGGCACAGCTTTCACCGCCATCGCCAGGGTCCTCTGTAGTGACCCCCATGTCGCTCTCTGCTTCACTAGCCGCTGGAGTATTGGAGCGCACGAATCGCCCGTGCTTATCCCTCCGCGGCTGCAAAGATCTCTTCCCTCTCGATGCCTGCCGACCCCTCCTAGAAGTCGGCAACTTGGGGGCTGGCAGGCCTTCCTCATCCGAGGATGGATCCACCGACCCACCTCCCACCAAGGCAGGGTCGCGTGGACGCTTCCTAACGGAAGATGGTTCACACGGCCCTCCGTCGATTCTCCTCCTTCCTTCTGCACTCTGCTCGCGCAGAGGAACACCCCCCATTTCCCCAGAATTTGTTTTTGAAATTGAACTGTCCATTAAGTTCCCACGAGTATGGGGGAAATAACAGGTCCGCCCGGGCAGTGCCCCCTGTACCCGGGTAAGCGTATATACTCTAGGGAGTCCGCCGGTTCCCTAGAGGCGTGCCGTTCACGACTGACCACCCGTCAGCCACGCATCCCCTCGCCACGGCACCAAACTTGGGATTGGGGTAACTTTTTATAGAGGTTTCCTCCCTCTCGGCCCGGCCAATTAAGGCAAGGCCGGCCCAGCAGCGAGCCGCGAGACATGATCCACGACACTCGCCGCCAGGTCTTTCCCCCCCGGGCGCCAGTTTCCCGGCGCCTTGCGCACATCGGGCCACTCTGTAAGCAGAGCGGGCGGTGCGCACACCCCTATTGCGCATTGAATGCACGGCGACCTGGCCGCCCGATACGGGACAGACGCCAGCCTCCCACTGCCGCCCGATGCGGGACAGACGCAGCGGGTACACCTCGGATACACCTCTTGGCTTCACCTGCCGCTGGATTGCGACAGGCTACTGAGCCCCCCCACCACGACAAGGTGGGTGTCCATCGGGGGAGTGCAGATTTCGTACCTAATTTAACTAGACTAGAGACTTTACCGAACACATTGGACACAGAAGATATACAAAGGCTGCCTCAAACTGAAGGTAATGAAACCAATGAAGAAATATCACAAAACAATAATAGTTACACTCTGTCAGATACTACCCATACTAACACAACTCCACAAGCAGTACAAAACATAGAAGAACAAGATCCTTTGATAATACACTTACTTCAAAACCTTGCTGAAACTAAAGAAATAGACATCCAAGACAGACTGACCTTACCGAAACCAAAATTTTGCAAAAGTTTCTTTACAAATTTACAACAAATAAACGAGTACCTACCAAACATTTTACACACAAATTGCACATTGAGAGAGATAAATGATGTCATCTATTCAGCTGCTAAAACACGAATAGAAGCTAACAACCAACAACCCTTTACAATGCCGACCACAATAAAACCAAGAAAAGATCCTCCGTGGCAACGAAGAATTAAAAAGAAAATAGAAGATATAAGGAAAGAACTAGGACAGCTCACAGAATCGAAAAATGGCGTACAAACTCGAAGAATGGAAAAGATTAGAGACAGGCTTTATGAAAAATATAATAAAATTAATAATGAAGACCATGACACTAGTAGAGATATTGAAACAAAGAGTCAAAGCATTGGCAGGAAGAATTAAAAGATATCATGACATAGAGAATAGAAAAACACAAAACTAGCAATTTAATGACAATCAACACAGATTTTATAGAAGCCTCAATGGTAAACATACAGCACCGGCAGTCATACCCACGAAACATGAAATATAAAGTTTTTGTCAAATACCGTACAATAAAAATGCACAATAGGTCAGAGATATAGAAGAAGGTACTGATAGAATACATACACATGATTTTAATGAGATAGATACCGAAAAAATAAAATACGCAGTTAAGAAAACTCACAACTGGAAGACGCCTGGAATAGATAAAATACAAAACTTTTACTTGAAATATTTAACAAATACACATAAATACCTAGCAAAACTGTACACTTCAATAATTAAAGGGACTGAAACAATACAAGACTGGTTCACGACAGGTAAGGTCATTCTTATTCCGAAAAAAGGAGACACCCGCGACCCAAAGAACTGGAGGCCTATAGCTTGCCTTCCCACTATGTATAAGCTGTTAACCTTAATTGTAGCGGATGAGTTATACACACACTGTGATAACAACAATATATTAGCACCAGAACAAAGAGGTTGCCGACGATGTGGGCGAGGCTGCAAAGATCACCTTATGGTTAATAAAGCTATATTAGAAGACGCTCATCAGTCTCAGAAAAATTTAAGTATGAGTTGGATTGATTACCAGAAGGCCTTCGATAGTATCTCACATGAATGGTTGCTAAAGGTACTGGATCTGTATAAGTGTCCAAGTGCTATCGGAGGCTTTTTAAAGATGGTGATGCCAACTTGGAGGGTAATTATGTCCGCGCACGCGTTGAACGCCTCAGTCACAACCGACCCAATCTACATCCGACGCGGAATATTTCAAGGGGATTCGTTATCTCCACTTTTATTCTGTTTAGCATTAAAACCTCTCTCAGAAGTACTCAACAAATATATGTCAAAAGGTTATAAACTTAAAGATAGTGTGTGGATAAATGATTTGCTTTACATGGATGACTTAAAAATATACTCTAACAGCAAGCATTCACAAAAAGTATTATTAGACAGCACAGAAATATTTACAAATGATATTGGTATGAGTTTTGGATTGAGTAAATGCAACGTACTGCACCTTAAATCCGGTAGAAGAATAGAACAACAAGGAGAAGAGCATGTGTTACTCAGTGGAGAAGAGTTTGAACATTTAAAAAATGATGAAAAATATAAATATTTAGGAACTAAAGAATGCGGTAAAATAGATCACAACACAGTCAGGCAAAACTTACAAAAGGAATATTTTCGAAGAGTTAAAAATATAGTCAATTCACATCTTAATTCAAGAAACATAATTAAGGCAATAAATACATATGCAATACCGGTTTTGCTTTACTCATTCGGAATCATTAATTACAAAAAAAACAGATTTGAACAGGATAGATGTTAAAACTAGGAAGTTATTGGCCATGAACAAAATACACCAACAAATAGCTGATGTCGAATGATTATATTTACCAATAAACGAAGGTGGAAGAGGACTTATCAATGTAACAACAATGTATCAGACACAAATAATAAAATTTAGGGCATATCTGGAGCTGGAAAAGGATCACATTATCAAAACAATATTACAACACGACAAAAATAAAACTAAATATTCAATTTTCAAAGAAGCACACCAATACACTAGAGACATAGGTTTAGCACATACACAAAACTACACAGATAAGGAAATTAAAGCTGCATATACCAAAAAAAGGATTAATAACTGGAAATCTGAACCGCTACATGGACAATTTTATAGTGCCGTTTTGAGTAAGCAAAACATAGACACAGAACTCTCATTTAAATGGTTGAAAAAACAACATGTTTCTTCCTCTTTGGAGTCATCTATATTTGCCATCCAAGATCAAGCAGTCATGACTCGACAACACGAAAGAGACATACTTAAAAAGAACTGTGATGGCAAATGTAGACTGTGCTCTTCTAAAGATGAAACCGCTCAGCACATAATTTCAGGTTGTGAAAAATTAGCAGGTACATATTATACAAATAGACATAATAATATAGTAAAATACATATACTGGACTCTATTAAATAAACATAAATTTGAGACTTCTAAACTTTGGTGGAAACAGGAACTTATACAACCCCAAGTTAAAGTAAATAGAGAAGCAAAAATAATGTGGGAAATACCAGTGCAAACTGACAACACCGTATCACATAATAGACCTGACATAATTTACATAAACAAAGTACAGAATAAAACTTACCTTATTGATATAACAGTACCATCGGACTATAACATAGGACCAAAAGAAATAGAAAAACTTAGTAAATACCATCCCCTAAAAGTTGAAATAAGCAGACTCTGGAACACCTCTACTGAAAACATACCTATAGTCATTGGAGCAACCGGAATTGTAGCCACGAACATACACCGATACTGCGACAAATTAGATTCACACATCAACGTTCACATCCTCCAGAAACAAGCAGCCATCCACACGTGCACTATCGTTAGCAAAGTTTTAGGAGACACCGTTTTTATAAGCAATAGTAACAATGCTGGACCTCCTCTTCCCTGAGGGTCTCGGGGCGGGAGTTCGGCTTAAGACCGGTCTCAGAGACCGAGAAACACAAAGTTGTTCTTTATTTATAGGCTCCTACAGGTGTAACTAAAAGAATACAAGCTTAAATAAGAAACCAAAAATTCGCACACGGGTAGAATTTGATCCCACAACCTTTGACCCGATTAGCCAAAGGTTGTGGGTTCACTACCCGTGTGCGAATTTTTGGTTTCTTATTTAAGCTTATACTAAAAATAAGAAATAATGCTGTGAGTGTTTAAAAATATTAAAAACTATTAAAAGAATACAAGTGTATTCTTAATAATTTAGCCTTTGACTGATGCAAGAATTTTCAAAATCAGTTAAGAAGTTATTTCATTAACATACTAACAAAGTTGTGTCTGTCTATGTACTACAACTTTTTAACTTTTTGTACAAATCTTCAAGTGAATAAAGAATTAATTATTATTACATTTTATATATTTTTGAATGTTCTTACAATATACTATTCAATTCCGACATCATAATAAATGCAAACCTAAAGTAAAGCACCCAACACAGTTAAGAATAAGTTAATTGATAGAAATGGAAAGAATTCATAGAACAATATTAGTGGAATAATTAATTAAGAGCCTTTTGTGATGAGATAAAAAGTAAGTCATAAAGACATATTACTTTTTAATTATGGTAGTTAGTTAGTATTAAATAATAATTAAGAACTGTTACTTAATTTAAGTAATATATGTAAGTTTTTTTGGGTGGCAAAGAGTGTAGTTTTCTTTGTGCGGGGAAGAGTGTCATGTATTGGAACGTAATTTATGTATACTCTGTGGGGAGGGGGATATCCGGGTTGTCTCGGGACGGCCGGCCGGGGTCCAAGATATATTGTAGTAGCTTGTGGACTTGCAATATACCTTTATTACTTAATTAAAGCGTATTATTTCTAATATATGTCATATGGTCATATGGTCTCTTGGACCTGCCATTTTCAGTTTGTTTATTAACCCCTTCATTCAAAATTTATTCTCAAAATTTAATGTATGGTATTTAGACGATGGGACACTAGGAGGTGACGCTGACACTGTTTTTTTAGACTTTTCTAGAATAATTTAAAATTTCATACAATAGGCCTTTCTTTAAATTTTGACAAATGCGAAATTTTTATTTCAGAATATCTTCCTCTTTCAAGAAGATCTGAGATAATTTCTAAATTTCATAGTTTGGCCCCCAATATTAAGATTCTCACAGAGTCAACCCTCCATCTTCTAGGCTCTCCCATCTTCGATAATGCAATACCCCCTCATTTTCAAAAATTAGTAACTAAATTTGATGAATGTTCAGACCGCCTTTTGGAAATCAACGCTCATTCGGCTCTCTTTATACTAAAATCCGGTCTTTTAGTTCCCAAATTTAATTATCTTATTCGATGCTGTCCTATTTGGAAATTCCAAAATTTGACTAATAATTTAGACAATCTTGTTAAAACACATTTGGAAAAGATTCTGAACATTCGTCTTTTGGAACGGTCTTGGGATCAAGCGTCCCTTCCTATCCGTTTTGGTGGGATTGGGACACGCAAAATTTCCACTGTCTCCTTACCTGCCTTTCTATCCTTATCTTACAGCACGTCCACTCTCGTTGCAAGTATCCTGCAGCCTTCTACTGCAAACTTCGAAGTAGCGTGCCTGGACGAGGCTAGAAATGCTTGGGATATAGCATATGCGAATAAATTCCCTTCAGATCTTAAAATTCAAAGGAGTTGGGACCAAATTTCTTGTGAGTCTATTTTGAAAAGTCTTATTGACAGTAGCACTGACAACGCGGATCTAGCCAGACTAAAAGCAGTTTCCACCAAGGAAGCAGGATACTGGCTTCAGGCCTATCCTTCGGCCAACGTGGGAACCCTTTTGGACTTAGAAACTCTACGAGTCGCGATAGGTCTGTGTGTTGGTGCTGAGGTTTGCCTTCCACACAGATGTCCTTGTGGTTCTGATGTCGGCTCGTAGGGACATCACGGACTCTCCTGTATTAAAAGTGCAGGCCGCTTTTCGCGTCATGCCAGCATCAATGACATCATCCGTCGGTCTCTTGCCTCTATCAACATGCCGGCTTTACTCGAGCCGAACGGTATCGCGCGTGATGATGGCAAGAGACCAGACGGGATGTCACTTGTTCTTTGGCGGATGGGTCGGGCTCTTGTGTGGGACGCTACCTGTGTCGACACACTTGCAGCCTCTCATCTGCCCGGGACAAGCCGTGATGCTGGTTTGGCTGCGACAGGTGCCGAAAACTTTAAAAAGAACAAGTACAGGCAGATCGACTCCCGGTACCACTTTGTACCGTTTGGAGTCGAAACACTGGGTTCGTGGGGTCCCAACACTATCTCTTTTTTCAAAGAGATTTCCAAGAGGCTAGTTGACATCAGTGGTGACCTAAGAGCTGGCAGCTACCTTGCTCAGCGTATAAGCATCGCTATCCAGCGCGGTAATGCTGCCAGCATCCTAGGAACCTTACCACAAGGACCCTTTTTATAATTTTTGTTTTTGTGTTGTATTAAGTAATTTTTCTTAATTTTTATTTAAAAGTTGTATATATAGTTTGTTTTCTATTAATGTATTAGTGTTTCTTAATTATCTTATGTCTGTCTGTATACTGATTACTGTTATATATATATATATATTTTTTAATATGATTAATTGATCAGTATCAATTTTGTTAGATAAAAGGGAAGCTGCTGGTTTTGTTAAAAGGAAAAAATGTGTATTTGTATGGATTGTATGGTAAAAAAAAAACAATGTGCCAAACAAGGCAAACAAATAATACACAGGGTGTCTGGTGCATCGTTTGCCAAATTGAAATGGCGGATAAGGGGAGTCATTTGCTACAGAATCCAGTATTAAAATTCAATAAAAAAAAAGTTATGCATATTTTGCCAATTTTATTTTTTTTAAATTGAATTTAAATACTGAATTCTGGGATTAAAAAAGAAAAAAATAATAATTTAAAAAAAACTGTCAGGCCTAGATTTTTTTTAAGCTTAGATGATAGCAAATGACCCCCCTAATCCGCCATTTCAATTTGGCAAATGATGCCCCAAACACCATGATATTCTTTTTTAAATATTTTTTTCAGTCAAAAACGCTTAGTTAATTTTGGTGTAAATAGATTAGGTATGTGTGACTTATCCAGTCAAGTCTCATAAGGATGATAGTGGTCTTGTAAACAATTGATAGCACATTGAGTATAAAAACACTATTACTCGTTAAATAGAGTTTATAGTCTAATTCTAGTCCTAAATTTCTGTGACAGTGATGTAGGACTAAAAAATTACTATCTATGATAAACCACCCATTTATTTTAAGATATTTTTTCCTGCACCCATGCCACAGATTAAGCTAGGGTTTTTCTGTTAAAAATTAACAAAATACCTATTTATTTAATTTGAGATGCAGACAGTTGTTTCAGGTGCCTGTCTGTGTAATTTAATAATAATAAAATGTGAAGTTACACAGAAGTTAGTTGGCCACAAAATTATAGCATACTTGAGGAAAAACTATTCTATTTTGGCCATGTATTGACCCAACAAACAGGAAAATTAACGTAAAACCTTAACATACCTTTTCCTTTTCAGTGAGAGTTTCCCACATATTTTCGTATGCGCTTTTTGCTTCGACGATATCTTCATGAATTTTACTTGCTAGCGGGTTTATTGTACGGAAATACTCTTCCGCGACGGCGCTCAACGCCATTATTGCAAATCTTACAACCTACACACTTGCACTGAGTTTTATGTGTATAATAAGTAATACTTAAGTAAGGATATGAGGTTAATGAGTTTATTTAATGCATGATTCATTCACTAGCAATTCAGACGACTATTCACAACAAAGAACAATATATAAATAAATAAGTAAATTACAGTACACAGCACACAGCTGCTGAAAGGAAACGTCAAATCAAACGTCAAATTAATGAAAAAAGATCCTTGTATTCTATTGTATTGTAGTTCTACTAGCCATAGTTAACAGAGTCGATAATAAGAAGTAAGAAAATATTATAAGTAGGCATAATGACCGCCAATCGCCATGAAGCATGAAGCGTCTTGTAAGTCTTATATTATTCAATTGTATTCTTTAATCCAGAGCAATAAGGGCTATTGTTGAAAGTGTGGCAAACTTCTTGGTGCCTATCGGTTTTCATGAGGTTGGCACCCACCATCGACATCTTTTTTGACGTATGTCACGTCACGTTTCACGTTGACTGGATTTGATTTTTTATCTAAAAGTATATCTCAAGGATCAAGACTATTTTTAAATTCAACATACACAACAGTCAATACACCCTGTATTGACAATGTATTGACTTATGTAATATTTTATTATTTAATAACTCAACTAGGTATCTAAACTAATGAAATTATTAAAAAACTAATGACTAGGCAGTATAGTCTTCGATCGTTCAGCAGCGTGTTCCTTTGTTATAAATAAGTAAAAAAATGACTATGGTTGGTTTGATTTGTGGTTTGTGGGCAAGTTTGTGGGAGAATGGGAAAAAAATCTATCTCATCTGTGGGAAAAATGTCAAAATGGCAAATAGCTGCTATCCTCGCCCTTGTTTTTAAACCGAATTTTACGAAAGAAACATAGTGATTAATCAGATAGAGATTATTAACGTGAAAGAGTTAATAATGCTGCAAAATACTGGACATTACGGGCCTAATGATGTGCCGATAAATATGGGAGCGCCTGTGAATGTGTCTCAAGTGGGTTCGCCAATGAATGTGGTTCAAAACTTGAATAATTTGGGGAAAACGCAACAGAACGCGCCTCAAGCACCTGCAGGACACTTCAGTCTTCCCAACTATCCACCGTTTATCGGTGCTCCTCAAGATATGGGGTCGCAAATCCAAACATTTCCAAGCTACCACGGCTTAGGCCTCCCACCACATTACATGCCTCAAAGCTCGTCAACGTTATCAAATTTGACTTGGCAGAACGGTGTGTTACCTGTAAATTTGAATACAAATGGTGAAAACATCGAAAATGCATCTAATTATCCACTAACGGACACAGAAAATGTTAACACTTCAAAAGAACAGAGTCATGCTACAAACTTGCCTATAAAAGTACCTCATATCGCGAACAACATCTTTCAGAAACAGTTTGAGAGTGAAGACGATAGTTCGTTAGTATTCAACAACCATTTCAAGGCGTATGAAAGTCTTAGTAATGATTTAGGCTCAAAACCTCAAGTAAGTCTTTTGAGTGATAATAACAGGCGAAAAAACTTAGAAAACACAGTGAGATTGATAGAAAACATCCTTATAAGTACAACTAAGAATAGAGAAATCGAGCTGGAAAATGAATCGAAACATTCTAACGTTAATAATGAGGAGACAGTTACAAATGACGAAAAAGATTGTTTAATTAAGTCAGAAGGCAACAATATGTTGAAATCACCAAGAGAATCTGCTATAGCTGAGGTCAATAGTGAGTCTGAAACTAACAGCAGTAGCTGTAGTAACAACATAGAAAGTAATGTAAAAAAAGAAAGACAAGAAAATATTATCGACAATTCATGTATAAAAATAGAAATTGAACAGGAAGAGGTAAGCGAGGTAGAGGTTAAAATCGAACAAGTATCCAGTTGGGTAGACACAGAGAACTCTGTCCCGTTCCATAGAGACGTGAATGGTGTGTTCCAAGAAGACGTTGGATGTTCAAACATTATTGAGAGTGAATCCAGTGTGGCAGAGGCTTCTAAAATGATTGAGAATAGTAAGAGACCAATTTTTTTCTTTTAAAAATTAATATTGTTATTAGTTATCAGGCAGCCAGTTGAGACAACTGATAGCTGCCTGTATCCAGTTTTTCATATTAAGTTGAGCGTGTTTAGATGAGCATCATGTCGGTTTTTCAATTGATTGATATTTTGGGCAGAGACCACATCTTCCGGAAGCCCATTCCATGCTTTGACTACTCTATTGCACGAAAACTGCTTAGTAGGAAATAAAATAAGTTTTACCAAGCTATTAGTTGGTAACACCTGTCTATATCATGCTCTTCTTGTAACTCTATTAAGGCTGTATTTAGTATGCACCACATCTATTGTGCTGTTTCTAATTATAAAATAAAAAATTCCAGATGTCAAAACTGATAGCTACTTTGAGTGTCCGTACTGCAGTCTGCTCTTCCGGCATCCAAAACGGTTCCTAATACACACAAAATGGCATTCATTTGGATTCGTCAATGAAAAGGGTGCTGTGATTGTCAAGGAGAAGGGATTACGGTAAGGGACAATTTGTTTTTTAATTGTTTCACCAATAATCCATACTAATATTATAAATGTGAAAGTGTGTCTGTCTGTCTGTTACCTCTTGACACTTAAACCACTGAACCGATTTAGATAAAATTTTGTATGGAGACAGTACGAGACCCTGGAAAGGACATAAGCTACATTTTGTCGCGATATAAAAAGTTAAAGTTTTCTTTCTTCCAACTCTTTCGGGCGAAGTCACGGGGAATCACTAGTTTGTTTATAAGACTATGTTAGTTTATCAAATTTATTTAAAATAAATTAGGTAGACGTGTCATTAGCTCGCGAAAACTGCTTGCAAAAAGCACTGCTCAATTTTGCATTAAAATTTGCACATATGACATTTGACACGTAAACGAAGGTGTGTTCGGCGCATCAAATTCGCATAGCCGCGCTGTAGGAGATGACATATCTACCTCTATTTTTAGTAATAATGATGTCCTCTTAGCCGATTTCGACTACGGCGGCCTATCTCAACAGAGATTAGCCAACTGCGCAGGACATATTATAGTGCACAAGTGTGTGCGCAATACACAGGTGCACTCTCTGTTCCTTCACTCTCATAATTCAGTTAGACGGCAGTCCGACATGACCGGTAGAGAGATCAGGCGCAGGACCAACGGCTTAACGTACTTTCCGAAGCACGGGGGCGTTAACACCACCAACTTCCTGAGTCCGGAGCTGTGTCTAAGTAATTACAAGACAGAAAAACCCAAACACTTTTGGCCCGACCCGGGATTCGAACCCGGGACCTCGTGGATAGTACCCAGCGTGCTGACCACTAGGCCAACGAGGCAGTCCATTTTTAGTACACTGTCATTGATGATAATTATGTTGCAGGAAACAACGCAAAGACGCGCGAATGTGGCCGTGCAAGGACTGCGATAAAGTGTTCCTAGCTAGGGGAGGCTTGGAGAGCCATAGGAGGCGGTGAGTTGGACTTAAATTACCAGTACCTGGGCGACTGAGCTTTGGTCAGCTACTCTAATTGACGACCGTCTTGGTGGAGTGGTGCGCACCCCGGACTACTAAACCAGGCGGTTGCGGGTTCGAATCCCGCAAGGGGCAAATGTTTGTGTGCTGAGCACGAGCATTTGTACCTAATTCATGGATGTCTATAAGTATGTCTATAAGTTTGGGGCTTGGTAATTGGTGTGTTTAGAGCCCTCCGAGTCCGACGTCTTACGCCATGACGGCTAGGGTCACCGGGACGAAATTAGCGATCAAAATCTGCGTCGAACAATTACAAAAGAAAAACGCATGAAAACTTGAAAACACGCGTTTTCCTAAACATAAGACTAATTGACGACCGTCTTGGTGTAGTCGTTCGCACGCCGGACTTCTAAACCAGGCGGTTGCGGGTTCGAATCCTGCAAGGGGCAAATGTTTGTGTGATAAGCACGAGCATTTGTACCTAAGTCATGGATGTTTATATGTATTTAAGTATTTCTATCCGTTATCCTAGTCACCATAGCACAAGCTCACGCTTAGTTTGGGGCTAGGTAATTGGTGAGTTTGTTGAAACAATTTATTTATTATTATTTATTATATCGATCTTTTAACCCCGATACCAAATTTTAGCGACATCTTTAGAGCCGTTTCCGATCGTTCTATTCGCAAAAAAATATATAAATATAATATTATAAAGGGGAAAGATTTGTTTGTTTGTTTGTTTGTTTATTTGCATCGAATAGGCTCCGAAACTACTGGACCAATTCAAATGAAATTTGGCACAGAGATAGTTTGAGACACTGGGAAGGACATAGGCTACTTTTTGTCGCGGTATAAAATCATAAGGGGGGTGAAATGGGGGATGAAAATTTGAATGGAAAATCTGACTTTTGGCGCGGGCGAAGTCGCGGGGAACTGCTAGTATATAAATAAATATACAAGAATTGCTTGCTTAAAGGTATAAGATATCAGGCTAGGTATACTCGGTAATAAGGGTATGAAGTTACAACATATGAAGATAACATTATTAGTTTAGCAGTAATGTTTGTTGAACTTGCGTGTTGGATAATTTTGTACGAAATACACGATACAAGAGACAATATAGAAAATATGGATTTCTATACTGACCCGGGGGTTGAACCCGGGACCTCAGAGGTGTCTCCTTGAAAACCAGCGTGTGACCCACTCAGCCACGGCGGTCGTCGATTTTTTTATTGTACTTTTTTTTTAGTTCACAATCATAATATTATAGAGCGTCGGTGGCGCGGTGGCTAGCGGGTTGCCTTTCATGCAGAAGGTGCCGGTTCGATCCCACGTGCCGCCATGTACCAATGACTTTTTCTGAGTCATGCACATTAGTTGTTTCCGATCCGTCCTAATCGATGCTCTTACGGTGAGGGAAAACATCGTGAGGAAACCTGCACATTCAGGCGACTGAATGTGTAACCATGATCCAAACTGGTCAGGTTGCGATCAGATGGCAGTCGCTCCACTGTAATATCTGCCACATCCTGGATCATGGTCAGCGGACCCTGGGCCCTCGCGTGCGAGTGCACAACCGGGATAACGCTAGGATGATGATGATGAATCTTAATATTAATAATAATTTTGCTCCCAGGTTCCACTCGACAAGAACACGGGATTGCCAGGTGTGCTCGAAGACCATCACTGGGTGGGGTCCGTGGAAAGCGCACCTTGCTACTCACAACAAAGAGTCCAGTTACCAATGCCCGCATTGCCCCAAGAGGTTCAAACACCCGAACTCGCTTACGAAGCATAAGGACACGCATTTGGTAAGTTAGTTATATATTTTTTATTTATTACATCAAAATTAACAGCCTTAAAGCAAGTTTATCTGTGGCTGACACAAGTTAGTTAGTTAGTTTTGCTCGGGTGTTTTCCGCACTTAGCCTCTTGATTGGGCCATTGTGCGTATGTCCCTTTATTGAGACAATTTTTTTTTTTATTATGTCTAGTACAATTATTGGCGACTTTTAAATATCTCGGTATGGTGACACTTTAGGGTACCATGTTACTTGTCATTTTTTGTTCCTTTATGTGTCCTCTCGTCTCTTAATCTCCTAGTTTTATAATTGCCTCTCTCATATGACACACACACACACACACACACACGCACACACTCTCACTCACACATACACACACACACACTCACACTAACTGCCAATCTGCATTCATTAATCATTATTAATTATACCTCTCACACACGCCAGGTGTATAAAATGTTTGTTTAAAGTTTCTTGTTATCGTTTTTACCCACTCTACCGCTTGGATTACTTGTACCATAGTGTGAAATAGTTACTATACTTACCAACTGTGAATCATCTGTGCGGGGGTCTTGGTGACCTGTGTCACCGGTTTCTCTGAAACCTACTTCAGGCACCAATATCTCACATGTGATAGGAAAAAATGTTGCATTTTTAACCTAAGACCACTGTACTCTCACATGTGATAGGAAAAAATGATGCATTTTCTACCTAAGACCACTGTACTCTCACATGTGATAGGAAAAAATGATGCATTTTTAACCTAAGACCACTATACTATGTACGTTTCCTATATTGTGTGGAGAAAAAAAATGTTTATTATTATTATTTATTATTATTCTATTCATCCACTTTCGCCTTGCGCCGCGTTTTCGAAAAAACAATGGCGGTGGGGTAGATACGCCAGCTATCATACAAAAAGTTTCACACAAGTAATGTCCAATCATTTAAAAAACAAAATACCCGTCTGCATTTTTTTTTAATTTTGAAATGATCTAGCTTTCATATGATACCCATATTGTTATTCTTACCCTGTTTTACCTTACCCTTTCCTCCCTTTGCGGACGCCATTTTAAAAATTTACGTAGCCTATGCCTATTTTGGCAAGTTCAATGACAACTTACATTAAGACCTGATATATATACTTACCATGTTTTAATGCAAATAAATAATCATTCATTCGTAGGTAGCAAAAACGTACCTACGCGCGGCGACCCTTGCTTAGGGGCTAAAACAAGTTGCGTGTCGCTACCGGCCAGCGACACGCTCGCGCGTTTTATTCACCGGCGGCCGCGCGGCTACGTTGCTGGCTGGACGAGAATGAATAAAGTACTAGAAAGAGGCGCTAGATGGTGTTAGAAGCTTCTCGTAGCAGTCAACCCTATCGCGTCGCGTGATATTACGTCACTGAATAGGTTTAGTCATATTCCAGAGCAATAAGTATGAAATTATCTTGCAATGGATTTTTGTAGGTGTCTACACGAAAATGTGCTTGACTCTGAGGCGAACTAAATTACGCCATATTGTTGACGACATTGAGTAGACATTTCTTTGAATACAATTGCTAAGTCATACTTATGTACGAAGTACTAGTACTTATTCTGTGACGATACGTAAAAAACACGATTCGACCTCGTGTGAACGAGCACTTAATTATAATCATTTGATTTTCTCCCGCATAATTATACGCTTCTCAATACTTTCTTAACCGATTTCGATGCAAATTATTTTAGGAGAAAACCCACGAATGCCCGACATGCCCCAAGAAGTTTGGGTCCCAAGCCCTGCTGAAGGTGCACATGAAATCTCATGAGCGACTCCAAAAAGGAGCCACGTTCCACTGCAGCTTCTGTGGGAAGGCGTTCTTCGATAAATTCAATATGCAGGTAAGGTTAAGTGAGGTTCTCTAAGAAATGACAGATAATTTTTGTGCCGAATCAAAGCGCCCTCACCGAGTGTCCAGGGAACTCAAATACAGTAACTCGCATATTTTTATGTCAACTCTCATTAGTTTACACGCTCACTACAGCCGTCAGCGCCAAAATGGCGATAATCAAAGGGCTTAATTTTTAGGTTGACAGTATGCAGTCCAGTAGCAGGTAAGAATGCACAGTGTGTTAGCCAGATATTAACAGCCCTATGGCCGAGCGACGGAAATCCCCACGGGCAAGCTGTCAATTGTCAAGTTCTACATTTGGCTGTATAGACTCGAGTCCGAGGCCGTTAAACTGTCAACTGTCATCGGAGCGCCCCTCTTGCAAGACGCGTTTAATCGTTGTATCGCTAATAGGGAAGATGACAGTAAGCAAAAATCTTTAAAATAATGTGTCTATCTGGAAATATATAGTATTTAGAGTATAGAAAAAAAACTTTATTTTTATTTTTAAGACGATTTTATTAGTTTATTTTAGAAAATAAAATTGCAAAATACAGAAATCTGCCATGTTTTATAAAATACTATTCAGATTCGAGTTACGTCACACCTCAGTAAATACTGTCACTGTCAGTCACTGCACACTGAATTTCGACTTTAACACTAACGTTAGTAGAAATATGTTTACTGAGGTATGACGTCACAGCAGACGCCATGACACCATGACCCTGTTTTGGCGCCAATTTATGAACATTTCATTTAAATTGCATTTTTTAAAATATTACCCTTGTTGATTGCAAAAATAATATGTTTCTTGGAAATAGAAGATACTTAAGAATATTTTAGAACACTATTTCAAAATCTGTTATCTAGCCTATTCGGTATTACTTCACATTTACGCTACGACGCGCGAGTATGCCGATTCGCCGACAGTATTTCCCGCAATTTAAAATGCAGTCGGTGGGCCAGCTTGACTGTCAAGTTCCACGTCTCGGCCCCGTAGGTCATAACAGGTAGGACGCACTGGTTATATACCCTGCTCTTCAGGCATTGCGGTAGAGGCGACGAGAAGATGTGACGCAACTTCCCAAATGCTGCCCAACCCAGTTGCACCCTTCTGGCGATTTCGCGGTCGAAGTTGTCTTTACCCAGTTGCAACACTTGTCCGAGGTAAACGTATTCCTTTACAACTTCGAGCATCTCGCCGCTGACTGCTATCGGTTCCGGGACAATATGTTCGTTGAACATGACCTTAGTCTTGTCCAAGTTCATCCGGAGACCAACGCATCGCGAGGCAGAGTCTAGGCTGTGCAGCATTTTTTGCAGATCCGCGGCGATTCTGCCATTAGAACTATGTCGTCGGCAAAGCGGAGGTGCGTGAGATATTCGCCGTTGACATTGATGCCCAATCCCTCCCAGTCAAGAGTCTTGAAGACATCCTCCAGTGCACTTGAGAACAGTTTCGGGGAAATAACGTCCCCCTGTCTCACACCTCTGAGCAGCTGACCTTATACGTTTTTATTATATGTATAGATATTGAATAAAACTCATTTGTTTCAGATTCACGAACGGACTCACACAAATGAGCGACCATTCGTCTGTGATATCTGCAACGCGTCGTTCCGCTGCAACTCCAACCTCAGCAGGCATCTGAAAGTGGTGAGGATATTTAAACGTCATTAAAATGGTCATTAATTTGATGATCATTATTTAAAAAACAATGGTTGTTTTTCTATCAATTTTGTCTATGGCTGTCGATCGATCTTAAAATATAAGGGCGCAATTTCACTAGTCGATAGGGTCCGCATGCGGCGTGCGAGAGATTTCAGGAACGCGTGCCACAGGGCCCGCAATCAGGGAACCGTTTTCATCAGTCGATATTGGTCCGCATGCGGGGAATTTTTATTGGCACATAAAACAAAATACAATTTTCCTTTAAAAAATAATAATTGGCATTTGCCTGCCAGTATCACCAAATAGGTCCATTGCGTTACATAAACAAGTGTCCTTCTAATCCAACAAGCACACGTATGAAATGTTTGTCTCAAGACCCGCAAGCAAGCTGTATACTGATGAATTTCATTGGTCGATAGCACGGTCGGTATAATGCATGCGGGGAATCCCCGCATGCGTTGTACCGAGCGCGTATCGACTTGCAACTTTCATTGGTCGTTATCTCGCATGCGGGGAGTCCCCGGATGCTGTATACCGAACGAGTTATCGACTAATGAAAATGCGCCATAAGGAAAAATAAAAATTTGAACGCTTTACAAAAGGCAATAATTTCTTTATTACAAGTTCAGCTGATATGATCTGTGTTTTTTACGAAACCAAAAAGCAACTTGCAAGAAATATTAAAAACGTTTTTTGTTTTATTTTTGAAATATATTTTGCATCTGTCCTTCATAATTTGTAGTCACCCTATATTACTTCTTGCTGCCAATAAAGGTAAAAATGAGGTAGCCTTTGCAGTGTAGTACGAACCTTAAATTGTTTGGGCCCCTAAGGGCCAATATTGACGTTCATAAGTGGCATTTTCTGTCCTATATTGAATAAATTATTTTTGACTTTGACTTAGCAAATAAGTTAAAACCTATGAGTAATGATTTGATGATGACATTAACTTAGTCGTAATAACTATTTTAAACCCATAACTCACAAGTGTATCAATACTGAATGTCCCGCCACTGATTATCTTTCTGCATTCCCACGCGGTTGACTGGCAGAGAATGCCTTAAGGCATTAAGTCCGCCAATTGAGCTTTCTTTTTTGGTGCAATAAAGTTAATAAATAAATCTCATTCTAATTTAACTGCGACGTACCATACACTTATATTTATTCGAAACTATCAGTTCCTCGCGATATTCCATACAAACTTTAATTTCACCCCCTGATGATTTTATATCGCAACAAAAAGTAGCCTACGTGCTTCCCAGGCCCTTCAACTATCTCTATATCAAATTTCATCTGAATCGGTCCAGTAGTTTCGACTTTGATTGTATTGAATAGGCTACAATACAAACTAAACTTTCCTCTTTATAATATTAGTATAGATGGGTTAGCTCTTGACTCTAGACTAAGCTAGACGTGGCGTAGACAGAGTCGACGGTGGAGCGACCTCACCCAGAAGGAACCTGGTCGCTATGACTTTGAAGGTTTTTGGGTTGTAATCTGACGGAAACACTGAAGCGGGTAGTGAGTTCCACAACTTAGCTGCCATCATCCGAACGTTATCCCGGCTGTGCACTCGCTCGCGAGGGCTCAGGGTCCGCTGACCATGATCCAGGATGTGGCAGATCAGGTAATTATAGTGGAGCGACTGCTATCTGATCTCTGTGACCTTGTTAACAGGGGAACCTGACCAGTTTTTGGATCATGGTTACACATTCAGTCGTCTGAATGTGCAGGTTTCCTTAAGATATTTTTCCTCGCCGTAAGAGCATAGGTTAGTGAAACAACTAATGTACATAACTTTGAAAAAGTCATTGGTACGAGGGTCAAACTGAAAGTTCTTAGAAAATCAAAAACTGATTACATTAGCCAGTTATTAGTTTTATTATATCTTTTCAAAATATTGTCCATTGACGTCAATACACCGCTGCATGCGATGGAACCACTGGGAAAAGCACTTTGCCCACTCGTCCTTAGGGGTCTCTTCAATGGCATCGCGATACGCAGCCACCGCTTCTTCAGCATTCATAAACCGCTTTCCTTTAAGTTTTTCTTTAATTTTTGGAAATAAATAAAAATCACAAGGCGCGAGGTCGGGGCTATACGGCGGGTGACCCAGTAATTCAACGTTTGATGTCGCCAAATAGTCGATCGTTCGCTTGGCGGTGTGCGACGAGGCGTTGTCGTGGTGAAGGAGGATCCTACTGCGAGGTCGTTTCTCTCGAACTTTTTCCAAGACAAGTGGCAAACAATTGGTAGTGTACCATTCTGCAGAAACTGTTTTTTGATCCTCTAACACAATTGTTGCGAAATGACCTATCCTTCCAAAGAACGAGGCCACCATTTTTTTTCCCGCACTTCGATCTCTCTTCACTTTAGTTGGCAACTCCTCGAAAGGAAACACCCACTGAGCAGATTGTCTTTTGGTTTCAGGATCATAACAGTAAATCCAGCTTTCGTCACCTGTTAGTATGTCGAACACAGCATTTGAGTCACCTCCGTTAAATCTTTCAATCATTTTACGGCACCAATCCACACGATGGAGTTTTTGAGCCTTAGTCAAATTATGAGGTATCCACCGGGCGCAAAGCTTCCTGACCGCTAAATGTTCGTGGAGGATTTTGTGCACTTGACTCATACCGATGCCTAAGCTTGTCCGAATCTGCTGATAGGTCACTCTTTTGTCAGTCTCTATCATACGCCGCACAACACAGATGTTATTTTCAGTCGTCGCCGTAGAAGGCCGTCCCTCACGTACATCATCAGTGAGATTAGTGCGACCACGTTTAAACTCATTAAACCAGTTGTAAACAGTCGCACGAGATGGGGCTTCATCGTGAAAGGCCAATCGTAGTCTATCATAACTTTCTTGTTGACTTAAATGACATCGAAAGTCATAAAAAATCATTGCACGAAAATTTTCTCGTGTTAAATTCATTTTGACGTGACACAGACAATTTTCAATTTGCCGCCAAGTCGTAAAACAAATGACAAATGAATGAAATATATACTCAGTAATATTGGCAAAGAGTTCTATTTTCAAATTTTAGAATATTTTTTTTATTATATTGTTTATAAGTGGCCAGTTCTAAGAACTTTCAGTTTGACCCTCGTATATGGCGGCATGTGGTATCGAACCCGGCACCTCCCGCAACTGAGGCAACTTGCTAGACACTGCGCAACCGACACTTCTTACTATACTAAAATATTCATACTATATACTCAACATAAGTTATACAACGTGCTCTTTTTGTTTTCTGGAAAATTGAACCAAGGATTTTACAAAGTATAAACAATATTTTCCTAAAAGACTTTATTCTAACATAAGTATAAAGCACGAGTTAGATTGTTTTTGAAAATCAGCTAGTCATTATTTGCTCTCAGTGTTTTTTTGCGACGTTGCCAGCTTACCCATCTCCATTCATTGTTTACGCACACTCTCGAGCACGCTACGTTGCTAACTTAACTACATCTTAGAATGGGCGCGCGTTAGAATTAGGACACACCAAGTGCAAAGTAATAATTTAATAATTTCTATGAAACTAGAAAAAAATGCGAATTTTAGCAAAATCTTTTAACATTACCTTTATTTGTATAGTCTGATTTATATCCTTAATTTTACGGAAAACAAAAAGAGCAAGTTGTATATAAAGATGTGTGCGACTGGACCATTTAAAGGAGATGATAAGAATTTAAAGAAAACTAGAGTCTAAAGAGAAGATAATGATGACTCAATGCTTGTTACAGTCGCACAACTCGAACAAGCCGCACCAGTGCTCGACGTGCTACCGCTCGTTCACGACGGAGGGGATCCGCGACCGGCACGAGCTGCGCGCGCACGGGGACCCTGACGACTTCAAGTACACCTGCGACCAGTGCCCCAGCAGGTCAGTGCACCACAACACGCAGAATTGAGTACCAAGGACACTCAGAATTGAGTACCACAGACACTCATAATTAAGTTTCCCAAACACTCAAAATTGAGTACGCCGAATACTCAGAATAGATTACCCTTACACTCAAAATGGAGTACAACGAACACTTGAGTGGATCCTGAACACTTAAAGTTGAGTACCCTAACACTCAAAATTGAGTACAACAAACCGTCAGGGCCTGTGCACCCCCGTGCACCTAGAAGACTTTCCCCCTTACTAATAAAGATTTTGATATTTGACGGCTAGATTGGAATTAATGACAGATAGGTGACGTCACATTCTGTCAATGTCTGACAATTTGAAATTGAATCCCCCCGATGCTCAAAATTGATTACATACACCAACAACACTCAATATTTTGGTACCCCAAACAAAATTAATTCATCATCTTCCTAGCGTTATCCCGATTGTGCACTTGCACGCGAGGGCCCAGGGTCCGCTGACCATGATCCAGGATGTGACAGATCAGGTAATTACAGTGGAGCGACTGCCATCTGACCTCCATGACCCTGTTACCACGGGAACCTGATCAGTTTAGATCATGGTTACACATTCAGCCGCCTGAATGTGCAGGTTTCCTCACGTCGTTTTCCCTCACCGTAAGAGCATCGGTTAGTGAAACAACTAATGTACATAACTCAGAAAAAGTCATTGGTACATGGCGGCACGTGGGATCGAACCGGCGATCCCGCATGAGAGGCAACCCGCTAGCCACTGCGCCACCGGCGCTCAGAATTCAGAAAGACTACATACAATTATTATTTACCTTCATGCATCATGTTTTCAGACACAATATAAGAATAATTGGTTTCAATCCGTCCGCGGGTCTAATGGGGTTTGACAGGTTAAATAATACCTTCTAATTAATAATAATTCTAATTCTTGACTGCCTCGTTGGTCTAGTGGGTGGTGGTAATCCCGGGTCGGGCCGAAAGTGTTAGGTTTTTCTGTCTTGTAATAACTCAGACACAGCTCCGGAGTCAGGAAGATTGTGGTGTTAACACTCCCGTGCCTCGGAAAGCACGTTAAGCCGTTGGTCCTGCGCCTGATCTCTCTGTGGTTACGTCGGACTGCCGTCTCACCGAATTATGAGAGTGAAGGAACAGAGAGTGCACCTGTGTATTGCGCACACACTTGTGCACTATAATATCTCCCGCGCAGTCGGCTAATCTCAGTTGAGATACAGCGGCCAGCTGTAGTCTAAATTCGGCTAGGAGGACATTAATACCTTCTAAAAAATATTTTAACATTTTTCAGGTTCATGAAACCGAACGAGTTGAAGAAACACAGGTACAACGTTCATCCGAAGCCGAAGAGTAAAGGTTCCGCAGATGAGGACAAGTGAGATTATTCATAACATTGTTGTATATGTCATTCTGATATACCAGATAGTGGATTATGTAACTGTTAATGAAATTATTTCAATCAAAGTTTTGTTGCTAAAGTTGGCCATTCACGGTCAGTTACACTAATTAGATGGTCTGAGGTACGTCCAAAATTTTACGTTTTCAATATCGGTAGTAAAAATCTAGGCTATAGGCATAAAGTAACTTAACGTTATTTTTTTTCCACAATTGCCCATATTTTACCGGTTCTAAGACCTGCCCGCCCATTTTATCCACTAAATAAAAAAAAACTAAAAGTCCCCTTTGCGTGGGCTAACTAGCCTCCAGGGGGCTAATTACGTAACTCTGTTGCTAACAATTCAGGATTGAAACTAAGCCAACAGCCGTTCTAAATTAATGTATTCTTTATTTTCGTTTCTTCACCAGAGTAAGAGAGAGTATGAACTTAAATTTAGTCTTAGTCTGGGGACCTCAGAATCGAGCCCTATGCGTAGGGCATACCAAACTAATTACAACCACAAAAAATCTACCAATGGGATATCTTGTAATATATCGTTTTCAATTTTATTGTTCTTGATGTTACTTCCGTATAAAGTAGTTGTATTTTTTTCTGTAAATAAAGCTATCGGGTAGTTTTTAGTGTGAATTTTAGTTTAGTTTTTAACTTAACCGAATTTCGATATAAATGTAAGATAATGATTTCTAGACAGTATTTAGGGTTAATATTTTTACATTAATAACTTACAGCGCCATCTGGCAGAAAAATCTTTATAATAAATAGAATCAGTCCCTAAGATTATTTCGTTGATTCTGTTCTAAGTATGTACCTAGTTTTTTAAAGTAAATAACTAAAACCAATCTGTCAATGTCAACAAATGGATTATAGTTTATAAGGTTTATTCATTGTTTTTGTTAGTTGTTAATTTTTTTATAGTTCTTTTGTAAATATTAACATTTTCTGTAATATTTATGGATAATTATAATAAATTATGTAACTATTTTTTTTTGTTTTTTTTTTGTCAATGTAGAAATTGACATTTGTCTCGCAGGTTTTGTGATACCATCGTTGTAAACCATAACACATTTTACCTGCGCATTGCATGTGATGTTGTCCAATATGTATTATTTTTTGAAATACATATTGCCCTGAATCCAAATGTAATGGGATAGGAACAGGGCGAATGATTGATGATACAGTAATTGACTAAAAATTAGTCATTTACTGTTAGACCAAAGGGAAGAGTCTAGTCTTCATCATAATCAACTACAGAACGTCTACTGCTGAATTTAGGCCTCCCCAATAGATTTCAAAGTGACCTGTCAAGAGGCCGCATCCAGTGCGCTCCTGCGACTTTTGTCTGTCTGTTCGTCTTGCCGGTGGACGTCCAACGCTACGCTTTTGGTAAAATGGTCTCCAATCAAGAACCTTTTTGCTCATCCATCTTATGCTCTATGAAGACGACGGACAACAGAGAAATTGTACTCGGCGGGACAATCTTATTACTAAGAGCGTAAGGTTGAACATGACGTGACATTGGCGCACTTTTCATGGATATACGCGATATCTAAGTTTTATCTTATCACGTTAAGTAGTGATAACTTGCTCAGTGACGTTAACATACGTGCCGCGGACTATCTTGTACAGTAATACCCAACACTGATATGGCTTGCCGATGTCCCTGCGCAGAAGATAATTTTAAAGCGCGGGAAATACTGTTGGCGAATCAAAACGCTCGAGCGTTTTTCTCCTGTTCCGCTATTGGTTATTACCTGCCGCCATGCTAGCGCTCGCGAGAGTGAGATGAAACTAATACCTGCAGTGTTATATAGACCTTAAAGTAGTGTCATCTAAGGTTTATTGTAAATTTTAGCTTTTTCGTTAATCTTCGGAGCCATACTTTATTTTCTGCGTGAACGAAGATTCACGACGCGCCTTATCAAGTGGGTACCACTGTAAGTCTGCGCAGGCCTATAACTATAGTCGTCTGACTATAGTTATAGGTCTGCGCAGACTTACAGTACAGACTTACGCCTACCTAATAAGGTCCTCGACTGCGGGGTACAGGGGCGCGGACGGCAGGCACATTATTTTCAAAATACATTTCACAAGCGCCGCCTGCACCGCTCACGGACTGACAGACTTAAGCTAGCGTGTCTCTATACTTTTTACTCAATATTAATATGTTTGTTAAGCTATGATTAGACGACCGTCTTGGTGTAGTGGTTCGCGCCCCGGAATTCTAAGCCAGGCGGTTGCGGGTTCGAATCCCGCAAGGGGCAAATGTTTGTATGATGAGCACGAGCATTTGTACCTAAGTCATGGATGTTTATAATTGTATACTTTATAAGTATGTCTATCCGTTGTCCTTGTCACCATAGCCTAAGCTCACCCTTAGTTTGGGGCTAGGTGTTTTTTAAAACAATTTATTTATTTATATGCAATAAAATCAATAACGTTTTTTCGTCATCTTAGTACCACTAGTATAGTAGACCACTTGTATTTTGATCTTTAGAAAAAAAAAGGCGGGAGTTCGCTCATATGGAATATGACAACGCTATCTATCTTGCCAGAAGCACACTAGTCTCAGGCAAAGAATAGCGAATAGCCACACATTTAACGCAGGTGCGTCATAGTGCTTAGCTGCTTAAAAAACATCACATCAAGAGAAGTCACATGGTAAACGCTAGATGTCGCTAAAGTCAGTTTTTTTAGGTACGGCAAGGCGAAACCAAAATAAAGGGTGTAGTATAGGTGTAAATGTATTAAATAAGTAGTTAATATGGCTGTGATAATGGATAGACCACACAAAGCTGTTTGTCTTTGAATTGTAGGTACCTTACCTTTCTCATGCATGAACTAAGTATGTCAGAAGTTCAGAACCGACTAAGAATGTCTGTTTTGTAATGCATAAATCTTTTTAGTAATAAATCTAGATGTCTATGGTTTATGGTTTTATTGTAGGTAGTTGGGTACCTACCTAGTATTTTATGGAGATGGGCAGATATTTATGAAGGAAATTTGTGACGTTTTAGTACGAATACCTCATTTTCTTTTTGTATTTTGCATGTGTCTGTTTTTGAGTTAGTGTCTTATTGTAAACTTTGCATTCACCAGGTAATTACTTGTTTATCCCTGTGGAAGTGGAAGTGTAGTGGAATGAGTTCATGGAGCTCTTGAGCACACTCTCCGAAATATAGCCTGTAAAAGACCGACAAGCAGGCAACTTTGCGGCGATGAGCCAGGCTGTGGAGTCTGGCGCATAGATCTTCGTCACCGATAAGCCTCCTTGCTCTGCGCTCCACCGCGTCAAGTGCAGCTAGTTGGTACTTAGCTGATCCATCCCAGAGGTGACTGCAATACTCCATGCAGGATCGGACTTTTGCTTTATAAAGTGACAAAAGCTGTCCTGGCGTAAAGTATCGCTTCACTCTGTTCAGGATACCCAGCTTTTTTGCCGCAGTTCGAGCTTTGTACTCAATGCTGGCACCAGAATTAAGACTAGCTGTCAATTCCATGCCCAGAAGCTCAAGATGGTCGGTATCAGCAATAGACGCACCCCGAAAAGTTGTAGACTGGAGGAAAGGGCTTCTCTTGGTGGTAAATAGGCACGCTTGTGTTTTTTTGGCGTTGAAGCTGACAAGATTGTCTTCACCCCATTGGGAGACATGACTTAAACTCAAGTTTGTTCGCTCCACCATGGCATCCCTGAAGAGTTGAATTTCGTCCTCACCGGTCCCTGCGCCGGATAAGTATCTCTCTGTAACCGTGCTGTCATCCGCGTAACCAACGATACCTGGTTGAAGCAGGTCGTTAATGTGCAGCAGGAAAAGAGTTGCAGAGAGAACCGACCCCTGAGGAACTCCGGCATTAATAGCCCAAAGGTCAGAGGAGCAGCCGTCTATGACTACTCTGATCGACCGCTCACTCAGGAAGTCTGAAACCCATGCCGAGAGCAGGAAGCTTGTTGAGCAAGCTGGCGTGCCAGACCCTGTCAAAGGCCTTAGAGATATCAAGCGAAATAGCTAATGCTTCGCCATGGTTCTCGATGGCTTCACTCCAACAGTGCGTGACGTAGACCAGAAGATCACCAGTAGACCGTTTCCGGCGAAAACCATATTGACAAAGTCCCCAAGAAAAATAAGCTTCGCAGTTGGGTAACGTTGTTGAGCTAGATCTGTCGTCTCTGCAAGGTAATCAAAGAGCTGAGTCGTCTCCCGGTTCCCGCTGTGCGATCGGTAAACACCGACATAAAGAGATTTCTCCATGCCAGAATCCAGCAGAATCCAAATAACGGAATAACCCTTATTTTCAAAGCAACGGAGACGACGACAACAGATGTCATTGCGGACGTACACACAGACCCCTGCTTGCTTTATGAACTTATGCTCAAGTGAGTAGCCAGGGTAGTTGAAGTACGCCACGTCGGACGGTGTCGCTATCTTTGTTTCCGTTAGAAAGAACAAGTGAGGCTTCTCGGTCTCGAGGTGATGGTGGACCGGATCGAGATTAGTGTGCAACCCTCTGATGTTAGTAAGGTGCACTTTGAGAGGGAGGACGTGCAGCCGTTGTTTAAGTTCTTTTTTGCTTTATTCATTTTGAAGTGAGTGAGGTGGGTAAAAAGAATTGGCTGTCGAGGCACTGTGCATTATTCCAACTGGAACTCTAAAGATCTACCACCCTAAAGGGGGACTGGTCTGGAGACTGCGGGGACGCCCGAACCCCCCCGAATGTGGCCACCGGGTCCTCCCTTCCAGTCGCCAGCTGGCACGATGGAGCACATCGGGATTTTTCGCGAGTTGGCGGGGCAGCCTTTCACACGTGGCTGGCGTGCTACTTGGGCCCCCTACTGACTCACGGTCGGCCAATGGCTGGCACCGTTCTACGGATCCCGCTACCCTCCAGAACCAGCCTCCCGGTATAGTATTTCTCAGAGACCAAGACCGGTTTTACACAGCACTACTGACAACCTCGCTCTCTCCCAAGGCTCTGGCTCTGCTGCTTGGCGCCGGGCTCCGGTGGGAGGGTGGTAGCTACCAGGCGGCACCAAACGGTGCCTACCACCGCTGATAGGATCGTTTAGCCGCCAACACAAACTAAGGTGTGTGATGGCGTTGCCCAGGGTGGACCACTAGGAGGTAGATCCTTTACCACCCCAAGACTAGCAAACATGAGACATTTGACACAGTTTTTTCAAATAAAAATCACAAATTACAATTTAATTTTTATTCTTACTTACACTAATACTTACATTATCTATCTTATATTACATTAACACAAGAAAAGTAAAAAAAAAACTTTGAACTTCCAAAGTCTCAACAAAAATAACACGTGTATTGCTTTTGAATCATTCTTATTTTAGGTTTTTCTAGAAAAATGCTGTTTTAAACTCAAGCCAAATAATATGTAATGTACACAGTACAAAATGCAACCACAATCAATGTCTAAGAGCTTATAAAAGTGCAGCACAATTAAGTGACAACGGTGACAATCTTACTGTTTTGTAAAAATCTACTAATGACTTACAATTTTTGTTTTATGGCAGCACTATAGTAGAATGTTACCAGTAACCAACACACTAATTAATCAATTTTGCAATTTCTGTGATAGAAATATAATACAAATCAAACAATATTTTAGCTAAAGCTTGCCAAATTAAAAAATCAATCCAACATTTAAGAAAAATGCTTCAGGAATATATTTTCACAAAATGTAATAAATTTACATTACTTTCTAGAATAAGGCTCTCGAGTCAAAAATGGTGTACGTAAATACTATTTGAACAATTTGTCATAATAACCAGAGACCAAAATTGTATGGGGAGGATATTATAAAACTACTATGAACAAATTCTGAGACAATATTAACTTCAGATTGCATATTTTGTATAATTCACATAAAACAATAAAATACTGAAGAAATGAGGTCATTTTTAGGTGATATACGATCCCCGGGTTTTAGGTTACATTTGAGTAGCCATTCACTGTCATGGAGCGTCTATACACCGCAAATTTAATAATTTACAAATTAGTTTCTGAAGGTACACAATCTTGAATGCCTTAGTTAAAATAAGATGAAATATTACAAATAAAGGTATGTCCCATACAATATTGGTCACCTTAGAATTAGAAAACGGGAAATAGGACTAACTTAGTCACTCTGTCCAGCTGCTTGGCGTAGTAATACATAGATCTTCTCCTTGATCCAATCTTTGTTGTAAGGCGCATATGTGTTCGTTGACTTTTGGTATACAAGACAACTGAGATCTGCTAGCTGGAAATTGAATAATATTTAAACACCTATTATTTGATCATGTCAAACACACATGTTGGATAATATTATAAAGAGGATTTGATTGTTTGTTTGTTTAAAAATCTACCCTTTGACGCGGGCGAAGTCGCGGTGAACTGCTAGTGTTGGATAAATAAGATAGTAGAATAATAAGAAAAGGCTGTTGCCAAACTTTCTTTACGTATAAGTCTGCCGGTATATATTAGGTTAGCGCTACTGGCCCTAAGTCTAACTCACATAAAACAGTGTTTTATTTACCTGATCTACAAAATCAAACAATTGAGATATGTCGTAAGTGATGGTAGGTGTATTAGGGTTTCGCCTCTTCAGATGCTCCTCATAGATCTTGCATACACCCTCCATACAGTCGTTCACACTTTCATAGTCCGAATAGGTTCTCGTTTCAGGCCTCGGACCAGGTTGAACGAGCAAAATTGTGTGAGACTGCAAACAATATAACCTCAAATTACCGCCATATTTTCGAAGTAAAATCCTAGTTCATGCAAGGAGTTTTGAGTTGCACTTACCATTTCGGATGGTAAATTGAATATAAATGCAGCGGCGAGGGCTTTTGTGCTAAATTAGAAGCTAAACTTGATAAAATAGTATTTTTCGAGAAATATCCGCCGCTCACAACTGCTGGCTGAATGAAGCTTTGTATGCGTTCTGAAACTGAAACATCAAATCAAACATTTCATTTATGTTTTTATTTTTTTGAATTATTGTATTAAAGTGCTTTAAGAGCATTTTAAAGCAAATCATAAATCAGTCATGAACCGCATTTTTGATAAACATTAATGTGGGTTGAATTAGAAGAAAGTTTATTAAAAAGGATGTGTAACCTATAGGCATACTCTTTATAATTTGTGTGTGTAGAAAAGGTATGTGATTTTTGAACGAAAAACACTGTTTGTTCTGTATCACGCAAGATAAAAATTAAGTGTAAATGTTTACGGCTTTTTAAAAACTACTCTGAATAACAAAGATTATGAAGACATGCAAACTATTAAAGATAATAAAATAGTTTTATTTTTATAATAAAACAAAGTAAATAACTGTAGTATAACTTTTGAACAAATTGAACCTATTAGATGTTTTAGACTATAGCGTATAATGGAGCTACAGATTCAAAAATGACAACTGTCATTGCTTCGGCCGACGGCCGCCATTCGTCCAATCTGTCAAATGTGTCAAATATAATCGAAAATAAAAATAAATCGCGCTGTTTTTTATTTTTTCGCTGTGAATTTTATTGTTTGTCCTCAATTAAAACATTTCAAATAAAGTCTCATTTTGGAAGAGATTATTTGAACTCAGTCAATACCTAACACGCAGTTCTACGATTTCGGGAAACTAAAAATACCCTGGCTTGCTACATCTCTTCTAACGATGGATGATTCTATCGAAATTATCAAGAACTTTGAAGATATTCTAAGTAAAAACGTCAAGAGAGATCCCTCAGCTTTATACAGCGAAGGAAGCAAGAAAAATTTACCGCGTTTTCAAGGCCAATCTTCAGACAGTGTTCAAGATGTGCTTTCCAAAGTTTGTAGACAAATAAAGGCTATGCAAAGGGCAGATGTTCCTAATACTCCAAGAAAAGATCTAAAGAAGCTTGACAAGTTTAAGAAATCGTCATTTATACCTGTAAATATGTTGCCCACAGATGTTGAGGTAAATAATATGTTTTATTGTAGTATTAGATATTGCACTTGAAAAAATAACCACCGGAGGCGGGAATCGAACCCACGTTCCTCGCATACCAGGCGAATGCCTAACCTCTCGGCCACCTTAGCATTGACAGAGCCTGTAGAAATTTTCAAGTGCTTCTTTACGCTTTAATGCCGTGTTGCATTGTAGTAGTCTAAGATCATCATCATAATTATCAGCTGAAAGACCATTGGCCACTGGCCTCACTGATAAGTAATCTATGATGAAAAAAGTTGTTAATATTTTTTTGTAATTGGCTAACTCTTGATCTGCATCCCAAGCAAGAGCAAATATAAGGTCCATGATGTAATTTTGTATTAAGAAGTCAAGGTGTTTATCAGATTGATATGCCATGTTGCTTATTTATTACTAGGCTAGATTATTAAAGATTGAATAGGCTGCTTCTAGACAGAAATGTCACATTCTCGACATCAGGTGAGATTGCAGTCAAATCGCCTTGCAGTCAAATGCCTATTAAATGTATATAAATTGGAACTCACTGTGCTCACATGTTTAGAGTTATAGTCTTGTTCAATAAGCTGCTTTTATTTTTGTAAATTACTGACTGTAACTTGTTTTGTGAGCCATAAATAAATAAATAAAAGAAAAAAAAATACTATGCATTACAAAATCTCACATTTCAAGTGACAGTTAATACAGTTATACATTATTGGTTAACAACAGATGATAATATATTTTTAAAGTTTTAGTAAAAAAATATGTTAATGCTGATCACTCCCAGCGATAAGACCTCCTAATTGTACCTACCAACATGGTTTTTCTTTTATAATATGTTTGTAAAGTGTTTTCTGGTTGCAATAAAGAGTATCTATCTATGCTTGATTACATTCCACTGAATTTATACTAATTGCCATCATAAAACATACTTGGCCTAGTTTTGCTTAATAAATAGTTTGTCAGCTCCTATCTTCAAACCAGACACTAATAAACCTTAATATGTCACAATATAATACAAGTGTGTAACCGTAGTGATACATAGTAACTCTTAGTTTTACTATGGTTACATACTGGTACCCTCAAACATGGCCCAGGCATATGTACAAACTTATTGTTGCCATGGCTTTCAATTTAAATGACCAATATTACTAGTAATTCTTATATATTAAAATCTTTAGACCATAATCTCAATCAATTTCCTATTTTAGGTACCACTCAAAGCACCGGCATCAAAATTTGAGACACAACTTGTCTCTGACACTCAACTCATACACTTAGTAGACAATGCAGAAGCCTTAGGTAATAATAACGGCATCACACAAGAATTTGACTGTCCATTTTCTCAAAAAGACCTTGAAAAGATTGCTATTGTTGAGGAAAAGAAAGTTGCGAGAGAAGAAAATAAAACTGTATTGAATCGTGATAATGCCAGTAGTAATAGTGAAACAGAAGTTAATAGTCAAGATGGTAGTAGTTCTGTTGTAGTTGGTAAAGAAAATGATACGAAAACTAAATGTGTTTGCATTGGAACAGTTGGCAGTCATAAGTCAAATTTTCATCAAGACAAAATCATTGATATTAATAAAGATGTCACTATTGATAAGTTACAGCTAAATGATAATTGTACAGAAATGCTTAACCATTGCATAGAAATAGAAGCAAACTTAAATGAACTGGAAACTGAAGAAATAGATGATGAAGAGATCCAACCCAGTTTAGTGTTTGAGGCTAAGAAATCTAAAACACCATCACCTTTAGTTTTTGACCTCAATACATTTGAGAGTTTTGAAAAAATAGCTGTTCGGATTATAGAAGAGAACACAGATATCAAATCAGCTAAACAGTTAATAAATTCTCAAATATTTGGGAAAGAGTTAATCATACAAACTAACATACCACATGAAGTTAGTCCAACGAAAGAACAACTAAGTCCTGTTCTAAAACTTAGTTCCGAGAGACTTAAGATAACTAAAACTGAATACAGTAAAATTGATTTGAATGATCATAACAATGAAGATGGTATTCTTATTGAAGTCAATAAGGGAAACGATGACACTTTCTTAAAAGATGAAATTCTGTTCAGTAGTGATGAAGAAAATGAGTATTTACATAAAGAATTCCAAGACATTCCTCTTACTTGTGCATTGGAAACTTCTTTTTATGAACAACCAGACATGTTAGACAAAACTATGTATGTAGGGTTTCAAACTGCAAGCAACAGATCTATTCAAATATCTAGAGAATCTTTTGCCAAAGCCCAAAGTTTACTTGATGAAGCAGACAAAGATATTTCCTCTAAAGTTACATTAACTGATTTGGTTGAGAGTTTATCTGCTAATAAAACTAGCAGTACAAGTAAAATAGACTTAGAAACAATAGAGACTAGATTTAAATTAGAAGAAACAGATAGTGATAATTTAGTTGAAAAAGAAATAGATGATTTGAAGCGACCCGATAAACGGAAATTTGAAGGGTTTATAACAGCCAGTAGGAAGAAAATAAAATTATCAGATATGGCTTTAGCTAGGTGCAAGAGAGTTTTTCAAGATATTGACATAGATGCCAATTACGATATGGAAAATAATGCAGAGGTAAAAAGATTATCAATAAAAAATGACAATTACATTAAACTGAAAACCTGTTCTGATAAACTTGATATTAATCCACAAATAGATGATGATATTCTGCAGGAGTTTGATAATGACATGTCTTTGGTAAATTATAAAAATCTGGATACTGAGTTAGAAAACAGCAACATAAAAGGAAATGAAATAATACAAAAAAAGGTTGAAATAGTTACCACTAAAAAGTTCTTCGATACTATAGACTTTAGTGACAGCATTTTAGACAATGATGAAAAATACGAAATTACTGATAAGTCTTTATTACGGAATGACAACAATATAAACATAGATAACCCTTTAAAAACTAATTTTGAATTCATGGGGTTTAAAACAGCAAGTAATAATCAAATAAAAATATCGTCAAAGGCACCAGAAAAAGCTAAAAATTTATTTCAAGACATAAATATTTTAGAAGACGATAAAATTCATCTAAATTCAGCTGAAATTAAAGAAAATTGTCCAGCTCTTATTGAAGATTTTGATACGCCGTCAACAAGTAAATTTGGTGGATTCAAAACTGCAAGTAATAAAGCTATAACCATTTCAAATGAAGCATTAATTAGAAGTATAAGTATTCTTCAAGATATTATAACCAATGTTTCTGAGAGTGGAAATAAAAGTCAACCAAATAATAAAATAAAAAGGGATAGTACAAATATTACTGTTAAGAAAATAAGCGACCAAAATATGAAAGAATTAGATGATGATTTTAATGAGGTTTTCAACAGTGAATTATTGGAGATTGAAAAGAAACAGACCCTGGAACTTAGTGGTTTTAAAACGGCTAGCAATAAACCTGTTAACATTACAGAAGAAGTCTTAGCTCAGAGTAAACTAGTATTTCAAGATTTAGGAGTTGATAATGATTTGAGTGATGACGAAAGGCTTTTGGAATTCCCGGCAATGTTAAAGAAAAGAACAACAAATGTTGATATGAAATCACACTCTGGAAACCTGAATGTGGAAAGTAAATCTTTTGGAAATAAAAGTAATATTGAAAACATAACCAATATCAACGAACTAAATATGAATCCACTTTGTAAAAAAATGAATATTGGAAATTCTGCTGTGGGCTTTCAGACAGCGAGTAGCAAGCCCATAAATATATCGAATGCTGCATTGGCTAAAAGTAAAGAAATATTTAAAGACATAGACGAAGAAAACGGTGGTTTAATTACAGTAAAAGATAATGAAGAATTCAAACGCTTCCAAACTGGTAATAGCAAACCTATAACTATATCTGCTAAAGCATTGGCTAAAAGTAAAGAAATATTTAAAAACATTAATAATTCAAATAAGGGTTTTAATATTGAACAATCTGCTGAATCAAAATCGTTCAAAGGCTTTCAAACTGCCAGTAATAAGTCGATTGAAGTCTCTGACAAAGCATTAGCTCAGAGTAAAGTGGTATTTAAAGATATTGACCACCATGATATTTTCAACACAAATTTTGTAGATGAGTCTATAAAACTGTTTGGAGGATTTCAAACAGCAAGCAAAAAACCTGTAGTCATTTCTTCTTACGCTTTGGCCAATTCGAAAGAAATCTTTAAAAGTATTAATGAAGGCGCTGAAACACAAGATGATTATCTGAAAGAACCTGTTGTAATAGCGCTTCAATCAAACAAAGTTGATGATAACGGAAATAGTTGTGTTGAAACTATTATCAAAGAAAATAAAGACAATGTTCCCCCATGTATAGGTTTTCAAACTGCAAGCAAGAAAGCTGTTACTATTTCAGCTGCAGCCATAGCCAGAAGTAAAGCATTATTCAGAGATATTGATAAAGATTTCAATTTGTCTGAGAAAGATAATACGAAGAGTATAGACGGTCCTGAATTTACAGGATTCCAAACAGCTAGAAAGAAACCTGTTCAAATATCAGCTGAGGCGTTAGCTAAAAGTAAAGCCTTTTTTAAAGACGTTGACAAGGAAGTAGAGAATATTTTTGATGAAAATAATCTAAAAAAACTAAGTGGTCTTGAATTTAAAGGGTTTCAAACGGCTAGTGATAAACCGTTTGAAATATCCAAAGATGCATTGGCTAAAAGCATAGCACTATTTAAAGATGACGATGTAACAAGCATTGTTGAAAGTGATAATGCAGAGAGACAAGATGCCCCTAAATTCGTTGGTTTTCAAACAGCAAGTAAAAAACCTGTCAAAATATCGGAAGAGGCGTTGGCTAAAAGTAAGGCACTATTTAAGGATATTGACCATGATCTTGTTGACAAAGATATTGAAGCAAGTAAAGATAGTGTACCTAAATTCAAAGGATTTCAAACTGCAAGTAAAAAGCCTGTTAAAATATCTGAAGAAGCATTGGCTAAAAGTAAGGTACTATTTAAGGATATTGATAATGATCTTGTTGACAAAGATATTGAAGCAAGTAAAGATAGTGTGGCTAAATTCAAAGGCTTTGAAACTGCAAATAGAAAACCTGTTCAGATATCTGACGAAGCATTGGATGAATGTAAGGAACTGTTTAGGGATATTGATAAAGGAACAAGTTTAAATCAGAATACTGCTAAATTGACTCCATTTTTGGGATTCCACACAGCTAGCGCCAAATCTGTTAACGTTTCCAAAGAAGCAATGGCTAAAAGTAAACGAATTTTCGACGAGGTTAAAGGTTTTAAAGACGCTAAAACAAAATCGACTCCATTCAAAGGATTCGAGACAGCCAGCCACAAAAAGGTTAAAATATCTGATGAAGCTTTGAAAAAGTCTCGACAGGTATTTCAAGATATCAATTTGAAACATGATAAAGAAAATTTTGAAACTAAGGACAATTTACAGCTTCAATCTAACGCTACTAGTTTCGGATTTCAAACTGGAAACAATATTGATATAAAAATATCAGAACAAGCCCTAAAAGATTCTAAAAGACTATTCAAAGTACCAGAAAATGTCAACAACAAATCAAAAACAGAAACAAAAGCGTTTCATGAGGATAATAATATAATTGAAAATCTTATAGATACTCAAGTTATAAACAACTTTGAAGTAACTTTAAACACTGAAGACTTTGGCAAAGAAACGCCAAAACAGTCTAAACGATCAGGCAGCCCAATATTATCTTGTCCTAGAGCGAAAAGACGGAAATTCAACACTCCATACACAAACAACAAAAAAACTCCTACTATAAAACCTAAAATAACTCCTATACATGATGATAAAACAATATTTAATGATGATTACAAGAAAAATAAGAGATACACACTAAAAGATTTGGCAAAAGTGGAAGCGGATACCTCAAAATTGAATCCAGACCCGTACATTCTGAATTTTAACATGGACAATTTATTAAAATTTGAATTTGATAGACAGAGAAATGGTATTACAGATGGTAAAATTTCAATGGATGATCTAAAGGAATACTTTCTTAGGTTAGTCAATAAGAAATTAGTCCCAACTGGGTGGTTGGATATCCAATTAAAATTGATACTTTGGAAGTTAATATCATATGAAATTAAGTTTACACAGACATTGAATAGAGTCTGCACTGCAAAAAATGTTATTGAACAATTAAAATATAGATATGATAAAGAGCTATACAATGTGGAAAGACCTGTGTTAAGAAAAATACTAGAGAAAGATGATTCTGCTTCTAAAACGATGGTCTTATGTGTGGCTGGGATCTTTGTAGATGGCGTTAATGTCGACAGGTAACTGAAATACTTATTATGTTTTTACAGACACTGACAACAAATTTTAAAATAGCCATGATTCTGAGAGTTAAAAGAATTTGAACCCTGTGTCTTATTGTTAAGGTCGAATTTTGCTTGGTTTCATAGATATATTAAGAAAACATGTGTAAAACAATATTGTTCTATTTATTTTAACATATTTTTTCTTGATGTCACTAAACGTTGTGTTTGTTGTGCCAAGTACAGTCGGCAGCACGTCAGGTTACTACGAATACAGCTTTTATTACGTAGGGAATAGAGGTGGTCTCAACGTCAAAGTAGGGTAGTTTGAATTGCGACTTTGTATCCAGCGTGTTAAAATATAGAAAATATTTTATTTATTTATTTAATAATATTAATTGGGCATTACTCAAGTTTTTCTCTTTTTTCAGTGTTACCAACATAACGTCAAACGTCGAACTCCTCCTAACAGACGGTTGGTACTTCGTGAAGGCGGTCATAGACAAAATGTTGACTAAGTTGGTCTATGACGAAAGGATAGTGGTTGGATGCAAACTTGTCATAAATGGCGCTGAGTTGATGAATTGTGATCAAGGAATTGCACCTTGGGAGGTATGTAAAGTCAGCCAATATAGATCCCACTGCTGGGAAAAGGCCTCGCCTCAACTATGAGGTGGTACGAGCCATACACCACGCGAGCTCAGTGCGGATTAGTGGAGGGGTGTCTGTAAGGCAAGTGACAAACCTTACTGTCAGATGTTATCAAGCCGCTCTAGGGCCTCTGACTAGGCTTAACGACTAATACCAACGGATATTAGCCGGGACCAACTGCTTAACGTGCCTTCAGAAGCACGGAGATGCTTGTCATGGACGTCACTTAAATGGTCGGAATGGTCACCTATCGAATCACGTCCGCGCCGTGGGTAGCTTAACTTTGGTATCCCTACCTAAGCGCTGCCGCCACTGCACCTCAAGCACCTACTTCTGTAAAAAACTTGTAAAGAAATTGCAGAAATTATAAAAATATATTGTCATATTTTCTCTTCACAAACACAAACAAAAATGTTAAATTCTTTTTATATATTTAAATCCAGGACACATCATCAGTCCGCCTCAAGATCTTCGGCAACTCCACTCGAAAGGCGCGCTGGGACGCCCGCCTCGGTCGCCATGGCAACGGCGCCATCTTGACCGCGCTGTCATCTGTCAAGCCGGAAGGCGGGAAAGTGTCGAAGCTGCGTTTGTACGTCACTAGGGTCTACCCGATGCTGTATGTTGAGAAGTTTGAGGATGGGAGTACTGGTGAGTCTACGTTAATCGGTATGTAAAGTAAATTTTAAGGTATATGTTTATATATTTTTCTTGAAGAAAGACTAAATTAAGAAAGTTATTTCGGTATTTTGACTTTTTATTTAGTAGTTATTTTGTAATTAATTATTGAAAATTTAAACTTGTGACGTCATAAGCTTGCCTATGACGAGTTTCTCTCATATTTACAGGATTGCCTTGGAATGCAAACTTTTATCTCAATCGGAAACTCTTACACATGCAAATAGTAACGTCATATTTCGGTTCCCGGTGCGTTTGGATCTGGATATGAAGGATAAATTATACTTCGTATGTTAGTAAAAATAACCCCAAGCCCCAACTTTCAATTTTAGGTGGTATAAGTAACTGTTTAAGTGATTACGGGCGAAAAATCTCTGAATAGTTTTGAAAATACCATAGGTTGTTTTTTACTTTACATACCGAATTTGAAGTTGTCATCTACTAGTGGGTATCTGCGACTTTGTTTACTCAAATGCTAGATTTCCCATACAAACTGTACCTAATCCCCCACTTTACCCCTTAATATAATTTTTCAAAGCTAAATAATATTCCAATTGATAATGAACTCTATTTGTTAAATATTAGGTTGAAATTGGGTTGCAGAAATTTGCTGCTGTCTCTTGTGGCACAGAATAAGTACTAGTACTCCGTACAGAAGTATGACTTTGCTATGAAGTTCAAAGAAATATCTACTCAATGTCGTCAACGATATGGTGTAATTTGGTTCGCCTCAGAGTCAAGAACATGCTCGTTTAGACACCTACATAAATCTATTGCAAGATAATTTCATTGTTATAACTCTGAAATATACCTATTCAGTGACGTACTATCATGCGACGCGATAGGGTTGACTGCTACAAGAAGTTGCTTACGCTATCTAGCGCACCTTTTAAGTACTTTATTCATGCTCGTCCAGCCAGCAATGTAAACCACACATTATTGCCGTGCGCCGCCGGTGAATAAAACGCGCGGTCGTCTCGTTGCACGCTCGCGACACCCAACTTGATTTAGCACCTTCCAAGGGGTCGCCGCGCGTACGTACGTTTTTGCTACCTACGCGGGGAGTTACACAGGCCTGCTTGTGGCTAAATTACCCAAAATACCTACTCATGTTATTTTGACTGGCTTGACCCCATTTCAACAGACTTCAATTAGCAGGGTGCTAAGCGGGTGGAGGGAGTAGCTTAAACGATCACAGCGCTCGCTACGGCTAAAATTGTAATTTTTTGTCGCTGACTTAAGCTGTTTAATCCATATTAAAGTAAACATTTTCCAATCGTTTTTGAGATAATTTTTAATATGGTCCTAGTGAGATGTGTTATTGTAAATTGTAATAACACCAAGAAGAATAGCGACTTTATAAACTATACTAATTTTACCAATTTCCAAGACCGTGGTGTAAACGGGACCAAAGAAATAAGTCAATCATAATAAGTCAAGTGATCTGGAATTGCTGGAAAATATTGTGAATTTAAAAGTCCACTCGACATTCATACTGAATTCATCACTTGACATTCGTACTGAATGTCGAGTGGATATATTTTTAAGGCGTTTTAAACACTATTAGGCTCATTTCTCACTGAAAACAACAATTTTAATGTTATTGGCAATAATGTTACTGACTACATCATCCAAAATTGTCAAATGTAGTAAAATAACACAAGCGTTCATCAATTTTCTTACCAATATTTACTTACTTTTCGCTTGACAACTGTGACAATATTGTCCACCTGTCACTTGGCGCTCTCGTCGCACAAGGTTTCAATAGCTACGATTTAGAAATATGTAAACCTTATCGCATTGCAATAAGGTCCACAACATGACAATTTTGTTGTGAGAGTAGGGAGCAGAACTGTCTAGGCTTAAATTATTTAACCTGTGCGTTTACGAAGCCAGTACAATTTTAAGCATTTTATTTTCAGTGACACGGTCAGAGCGTTTGGAAAATATTCACCAGGTCAAATATGAGGCTGACAGACAGACCGCGATGGAGAAGCTGTATGAAGAAATGGAGAAGGAATTATCTGATCAGGTATTATTGAATATAAACGCTGGTGATAAATACAAGTGGATTACATAACTATTATTAAATCGTGATTAAAACCATAATTAGCAAATATTGTAAGAAAAATGAATGAAATGTAATGTATGTGTATTTTAACAGGAATCTCAGGAATCAGATGGATCCCAAATGAAAAATAAGAAACACTATGAATCTATGGTAAGAAATATTACACATTATAATATCTATACTAATATTATAAAGAGGAAAGATTTGATTGTTTGTATTGAACACTACGAAACTACTGAACCGATTAAAATGAAATTTAGTACAGAGATAGTTTGAGACCCTGGGAAGAACATAGGCTATTTTTCGTCGCTATATAAAATCACCAGGGGAGAGAATGGTAATTTAAAAATAAAATATGGTAGAAATCGCTTTAGCACTAAGACTTGACATTTAACCATAAAAGCTTATTTATCCTTTACAGATAACAGAATCTCAAACGAAATCTTTAGAAGAGAAATCAAACAGAAAACGAGAGAAGTTGTTACAGGACATTCAAGATAGAGTGAGAAAGAAGGTGGAAGATACAGGATTGAATGTGGCAAGGAATGTCGTGACGTTATTAAAGATTAGGGTAGCTGGGGTAGAGGAGAAAGGTGGCGTTGTGGTCACTAAAGGTATTTGATTTATTTTTATATTTTGCTTACTTTTTTTCTTACTCTCCCAGATAGATATTTGAAAACAAAAAAATAACGTTAAGGAAAGTAAATGTTTGGCCAAATTTTTCTTATTATAAAAATGATTGAAGATTGATCAAGTACTTTTTAGAAAACATAAATTATTTGCAAATCTTGTCTTTTTAAAGGTTTCATGTCAATTTGGAAACCGAACGACATGCTGACTGAAATCATCAAAGAGGATTCCTGGATTGAAGTCATGAATGTGGTTCCCACTGCCATCAGGTAATAGTAAGATTATTAGCCCGTTTTTTCATACAAAACAAATGTTGTGGTTAATTGGTGTGGCATGACGTCTCTCTACTATTGTAATTTTCAGGTACTCAGAAATCCATCTCTCAGCCGGACGCCAAACTATCTTCAAACCTAGCAAGTTTAAGGAAAATGACAGCATAAAACCATATTTAAAAACACTGGCCCGGAATTGCTTCCCTGTGGAAGCCCTAGCCCAAAACCCCACAATGACTACTGAGCACAATGAGATAGATACAGTAGGGTTTATATTTCAAATCGATGAAGAATCACCGAAACATCCATTTCAAAATATGTATTTATCCGACGGCGAGAAGAATATAATCTGTGTAAACTTCTGGGGAGGCCTTAGAAAGTTCGGCTTCCAAAACGTACTAGACACAGGCCAGATTATATCGTGTACGAATTTGCAGAAAAGAGCCGGCAACACAAGGAAAAGTATACCACAGTTCAGGGTTACTGAGTTTACATTTTTTACTAAAACTCCCAAAAATTTGGCAGCTAGAAATATGATAGTAGAAATTGAGAAGAAAATAAGTGGTTTCGACAAAAAGAAATACTGCGATGATTGTATAAATATAAAGAATAACTACTCAAACAAGTGTTTCGCAGAAAACATATCACCGTACAGATTCAATGATCTTAATTTGACTAAAAACAAAATGTTTATAGACAGTCCTTTAGTTGCGAAACGCGAAGATAATTTAAACCTTACGGGCTTAGACTTTGAGTCTACATTTCGACAGACTGACACACAAGAATTATCTCCAAAAAGTAAAGAGAGAAAAAAGAAAGTCAATGAAAAAATTGCAAGATTAAAAATGATTGGAGAACCGCCTCCTTTAAGCCCAATGAACATTATCAATAAGTCAAAAAACGCGTTCAACTCTTACAAAAGTCCGTTAGCCCAAACCAGTGTTGCCAGTGCGAAAAATACTGACGAAGTTTCTGCAAAAAATATTCAGTCCAGTCCAATTATTCAGATGAATAGGACGTATGTCAAAAATGTAAATCCTGTTAAATTGAACTTTTCAAATGTACAAGAAAATAGTTTTGACGAGAAAGATCATTTTGCGGAAGAGTTTGATGGCAGTCCACCATTGAGTTTAGAATAGTGCCGTATTATAAATGTCATTGAAAAGCCGAAGTTAGCTGATAAATTCCGATTTGTAAGTCAAACATTGTGCCTTAATTACTGTGGTGGTTTTAAAACATTATTAAAATAAGTGAAGGTCTTATGCATTTTGCCAATCTATTTTAAGCAGCCAACATTGTTTTTATATGTATAGCGTTTTTTCTTTGTTGTTTATACTAGATGTAGGTTGTAACTTAAAGATAACATTATTCCGAACAGTATTCCGTTAAACATATTTTGTTGATTTTTTAAATTTTGTAATTTTTTAGAAATTCTTTAAGGATTTATATCGCACTAACGCTTTCGTTTTAAGCATAGTTAAGTTTTAAAGTTTTTTAAGCTTTTGTGATTATGTACATTGTTGATTGATGTAAATTGTTAAATAAAAATGTAAAGGTTTTATTTTAAAGTGTTTTTTATTAACCTACCTGTCGTTCCGGACTCTGAATAGAATAGAATAGAATAGAATATTTATTTGCATTTAAATAGGGTACACTTAATCATGTTCTTACAATTATTTTCGATGTTCAGCCCATTTAGCCATTGCCAACAGCATTCAAATATTTATTACATTAAAACTTAAATTCTATTTAAAGTTATACATTTATGATCAATCAGGTAAGAAATCAAAAATGTCAATTTTTTTTTATTAATCAAAGAAATGTTTTGGATAATTAGCTATTTAGAAATTCTTGGAGTGAAAAAAATGCACGCGCTACTAGCCATTCGTGTAGTGTTCTTTAAAATTGATTGAAGGGTTTATCTTTGATATGTTGAGGAATCTTATTATAAATTACAACACACATGCAAAAACAGTTTTTTTGAATCTGTGCACTTTTGGGAACAGACCCGCGCATGTATACAGTAATACCCAACTGGTATGGCTTGCCGATGTACTTGCGCAGAAGATGAAATTTAAGGCGCCAGATATATTGTTGGTGAACCAGCTCGCTCGCTCGTTTTTTTCCTGTTCCGCTATTGGTTATTATAATTAGCTGCCGCCATGCTAGCGCTCTTTGAGTACTTCTAGTGGTAGTACTTGTTCTGTGCTTTGAGCTTCATCATGCCTGAACTGCGGAGAGAGCCCTGCCTATATCAGGCCTGTGTATCTCCCCGCGGAGGTAGCAAAAACGTACCTACGCGCGGCGCACCTACGTAGGTGCTAAAACAAGTTGCGTGTCGCTACCGGCCAGAGCCACCCTCGCGCGTTTTATTCACCGGCGGCCGCGCGGCTACGTTGCCGGCTGGACGAGAATGAATAAAGTACTAGAAAGAGGCGCTAGATGGCGTTAGAAGCTTCTCGTAGCAGTCAACCCTATTGCGTCTCGTGATATTACGTCACTGAATAGGTTTAGTGTATTATGAATCATATTCCAGAGCAATAAGTATGAAATTATCTTGCAATGGATTTTTGTAGGTGTCTACACGAAAATGTGCTTGACTCTGAGGCGAACTAAATTACGCCATTTGTTGACGACATTGAGTAGACATTTCTTTGAATACAATTGCTAAGTCATACTTCTGTACGAAGTACTAGTATTCTGTGCCTATATTACTATGCACAGAAGTTTCATGTATTTTACTTATATGTATTTTAGTATAGTATAGTTTCGTGTATTTCAGCAGTAAAGCACGCAGAAGAGGTTTGGAACTTTGTAAGGCTTCTTTATGATGTAAAGCTATAAAATAGTTAATTTATGCTTATGCTTGTAAGAATAAAAATGTTACATATTTATTAATATACACAGGGGATCCGGAGGGACTATAATACTACAAAATAAATCAGATCTACTAATATCAGTTTTGGAGGATCGAATGGGCATAAACCATTTCCTTAAAGGCCCTTTGTTGTTTTTTTGTTTTGTTTTAGCAGAATTTCAACCTGTATTCATACTTCTGAAACAGCTGTTTCTAAAGTTTTACTATCCTCGTAAACTTCTTTCGACCCAACTGAGCTGTCAACTCAAGGTGACCTTCAAATCGGACTGGTTTGACGTCTTCATAACCTCGAAAACTATTTCTATTTGATTATCCTACCCGCGTAGACATGTATTTTGCGTCGTTTACTTGTAAATAATTCGATAAACCTCACGTTTGTGAATAAAAGTACGAATTAACACGTGCAGTCTGGATTTGTAAGTGATAAATCTGTGATATTCGAGCGTGGTCGGTTCCAGTGTTGTTGATCCTTTTTATTTATCGGTAAGTAAGTTTTAATTACTTTTCAATGGTCCACGACGTGTACGTACCATTCATCCGGCATCGTGGGTAAAAATAGCGTGAATTACCTAACGTTTACTGTCGTAAATAGTTTTATCTCGGCTGTATACATACACTTGAATATCTTTACTGCTACCTAATAGGAGACTATGAGTATTGTCTTTTTTTTTATTTCTAGCGGCATCACTTTTCCCTCGATTCTGCATAATCTTCAGATTTTCCATTCATTTCCATTAACTGCATAAATATATGAGATTTAGTGTAAATAAACATTCTTATTTAGAAATATTCATGACATTGTAGTAAAAATAAATATAATAATAATCACATACAAAAACAATTGAATGAACATGGGGCCTAATACTAAGGGCCAGTGTATGTGTGAGACTGGTGCCTATGCTAGGTAAATACCTGTGTTACAGGTCAAATATACCTAATAATTGCAAAAATAGACTAAATTAAAATCTAAGAAGTCATCATTCTGTGACCAATCAATGATAAAACAATATTAATGGTGCTATTTAAAATATGTCATTGAAATGTTCCTATTGTATAAAAACTGTACTGTAAACTCAGAAAATAAAGGAATAAATTAATTCTTAATTTCATATGGTTGACTGGGTATTCAATTAATTTAGGATACTAAAGATATGCACCAAATGATTATGTATTTGAATTTTGATTTTATTATGATATCCACATTTTACCTAATTCCTTAATTTAAGCAAAAAGTTAAAATGAATTATTCAATTTTTAAAAATACTTTTTGGGAAGCAGCTATCCAAAATCGTGAAGAGTGAAAAAAGGTAGAACTTGCCCTTTGCCATGCATTGGAACATTTATTTATTTATTTAAACTTTATGCTTAATGCCTTAAGGCATTCTCTACCAGTCAACCGCGTGGGACATTTTAGCCTGCCTTTTGCCCCGGTTCATCTAGGGTTGGTGCAATGTTTTTCAGTTATGTTTACGTAATGTGTGTTGTGGTACCACTGTTGTGTTTGATTTCACAAAACAAGTCCTTTATTTACTTACTTTGGAACCAGAGCAATGTGTGTGATGCTGTCCAATATTTATTTTAATTTATTTATTGTTTAGTTCTTATAAGCTTGACATTGTTAGTTGTTATTCCAGATTATCCAGATAGCAAAATAAAATCTTCTTCCTTTCATGAAATGATTCAAAAATTCATACTTAAAGAAACATGCACAGATTTAATTATTGTGAAGTTATTAGTTTCAGAAGAGGAAGGTTAAACTTTGAAAAACACATGAAAACTTGAACCCTCAATGCGCAAGTCCAACTCGCACTTATCTATTTTTTACCCATGCAGACGAGAATAAAGGGATATATGTGCAATGGTCCAATCAAGAGGCTAAGTGCGGAAAACACCCCAGCCTAACTAACTAACTAACACTAACCCATGCAGACTATTTATTAATTTATACTTTTCTGCACAAATTAAAAACAATGTACAAATGGCGAACTTAATGCCAAAAGCAATCTCTACCAGTCAACCATAGGTCAAACACAGAGACGATACAGGCGGTGCAAAAGAAGAAAAGAAGCATAATATCAATTTATTATCTTACCACAATGTAGTAAACTGGGTAGTGGGTACTCACATTCAATGACTTATCAATGATATTAATTAATTAGAGATAGGTGTTCTTAATTTATTACCTATTTATAATACATTACTGTAAAATGTAAGTTGTTTGTTCAATTTCTTCTTAATGATACAATAATTGATAACCTAATGACTGATACTGAACCTAATGAAAGTGATTGATTTTGCATGGCTTGATATGCATACTCGTAAATTGATACTGCCTCATTAGTCAAATGGTGAGCTTGCATATATCCAAAAGGTCCCGGGTTTGAATTCCGGGAAAGGCTGGAATTTGTTTTGGGTTTTTGTAGTTACTGGTAGTGTTAACCCGTGCCGCAGTGTGCATGTTAAGCCGTTGGTTCTGCGCCTGGGTTCTTAAATTTTTATGGGCAGTTCTGAGCTAGGGATGAGCAAAGCTAGGAATGTGTATATATTTTTGTCCATATTTTATTTCAATCCACCAATAGATTGTTTCAACAACATTTCAACATTGTTTCAACAAACACACCAATTACCTAGCCCCAAACTAAGCGTAAGCTTGTGCTATGGTGACTAGAATAACGGATAGAAATACTTAAATACATTGAATTGATTTTTGAAAGACCCCAGAATGTTTTTTCTATTGGCACTATAAATGCAAGAGGAGAGGACCTTAAAGGCATCCAACCATCCATCAGGCGGATCAGGGTGGATCGCATCTCAAAAATCCGCCAACCAATGTTTTGTATGAAATACACACCACTAATACGCACCAAACGTTTTAAATCTACGTTTCTCTTGCGTACGGCTAGAGAGTGGAATTCATTGCCGGCTAAAGCGTTTTCTAAACACTACGATTTGGATTGCTTTAAGAAAAGAGTAAAATTATGCTGTTTTCTAGACAGTCATGTCCCATCTTCGATCGCATCGTCGCTTACCATCAGGTGAGATTGCGGTAAAATGTCTGCCTAGTAATTTAACTGCCTCGTTGGTCTGGTGGTCAGCACGCTGGGTACTATCCAAGAGGTCCCGGGTTCGAATCCCGGGTCGGGCCCAACGTATTGGGTTTTTCTGCCTTGAAATAACTCAGACACAGCTCCGAAGTCAGGAAGTTGGTGATGTTAACATCCCCGTGCCTCGGAGAGCACGTTAAGCCATTGGTCCCGCGCCTGATCTCTCTACGGTCGTGTCGGACTCTGACGTCTCACCGAATTATGAGAGTGAAGAAACAGAGAGTGCACCTGTGTATTGCACACACACTTGCGGTGCACTATAATATCTCACGCGTAGTCGGCTAATCTGTGTTGAGATTGGCCACTGTAGTCGAAATTCGGCTAGGAGGACATTATCCATTCTTATATTATAAATGCGGAAGTGTCTGTCTGTCTGTCTGTTACCTCTTGACGCTTAAACCACTGAACCGATTGAGATGAAATTTGGTGTGGAGACAGTTCGAGACCCTGGGAAGGACATTTTGTCGCGATATAAAAACATAAAGGGGGTGAAATGGGTGATGAAAGTTTATATGGAAAATCCAACTCTTGCGAGCGAAGTCGCGGGGAACCACTAGTTATTATATAAATTTGAAAAAAATCGTACACCAGCGGCAGATCGGGGCGGGGCCACAACTCATTTCCACGGTGTTTCATACAAAACAAAACACAATATATTTGTTTCTTACGTTTACGCAAATTGTTGAACTCATTAAAACACAATTTTACGGATTACTTCGCGATTACCATCGCTGTAAAGTGTTCGAAACGTCAGGTTTAAAATAAAATGTAAATAAATCGCGAAGTAATCCGTAAAATTGTGTTTTAATAAAAACACAATATGCAAGATTTTTGCGCTGCTGCCCGACGCGGCATCTAGTGGACACTAATCCTTAGACCACACATCCCGATGTTATAACATCAGCTCATGACAACTGATAAGCTATCAAGTGGCGACAGCCATTATCAGCGATCTATGCGCACGCGTATTGTAAGGTGGTAGTGACGTGTTTGGACATCACGCACGCTGGCATTTAAAGCGATCGGCCAGTCAGCTCGTAGATCGGCATGATTTGAACCAAGTCTCCAAGCCAGAGTGTCGACGTGTGGTTTTTTTCCCATCCTCCCATTTTAACTTCGAATCCAAATATAATGCCAAAAAAGTGAAGCTTGATAGATCTAGCTTTTCACCATTTTTTCGCTAGGCGTGGTGAATTTAATGTATTTTATTTTACTTTATTAAGAAGCATGTGGTTGCTTGTGTATCAACTTAAAAAGTTACCTTAGAGAGAACTCCGTTTACATCGTCAAATATTTCTTCGCCCTTGATTTGAGTATGAGAAACATAACTTACTCACATAAACTTTCGAACAGAAAGGGAGGTCATTAATATACATCAAAAATAAGAACGGTCCCAGTATCGAGCCCTGGGGCACTCCCTTTTGAAGCAGGGCACCAGAGGGGTTAATACCATAACGTTTACTGTTTGCTCGTAATCTGCCTGAGGTGTAATAATTTAAAATGTTGATGCGTTATTAAATACACCGTAATCTTAAAGCTTAATAATGAGTGTTTGGGTGATTGACGAAATCAAATGCCTAATCAAAACATGTTGTTTTGAATTTGAATGAAGAGTCGAATCTAACACGGCTCGAACATGAATTGACCTCACTATGCCTCTAACCATCTCGGATGGAGATAGCAAAAAAATATTCCAGCTTCGTGTATTTTCGATACATCCGAATAGAAACATTGATAACTTATCAGCTATCGAAAAAACTACTCATTGATGCCGCTCAATACCAGTTTATTGAATGCTTATCATGTATTACTTCAAGTGGTTGTGTTGTTATAAAAAAGTTATCGGTGTACAAAAAAATTAGACCAGGTTTAAAATAGGTCTAAATATTAGCCGACAAGAGAGGAATGAATGACACATTCGTGACATAACCTAATAAAGAAGCGCTTTTCTAATTGGCTAGCTAATAGCTTAGTCCTGTCTTAAACCCGGTACTAAGTTTTTAGAATAACGGGATTAATGTTCTTAACCTTTAGTTTGTACAAAAGAAATCGAACCTGTTAACACGACTTCCTGAATTTTAATATACCTACAGTATGTTTGGTTACCACTTACCAGTGTCTGAGATTTTATGAGGTAATCTTCTTCTTCTTATACCTTTAAACGAGCAATTCATGTATATTTATTTATTTATATATTTTTTGTGATCTCGGAAACGGCTCCAAAGATCTCGCTATAATTTAGTATGGGGGGGTAATCGTAGTTGAAAAATCGATCTAAATTAACTAATTTAAGACATAAGACTTAAGTTTAGGAAAACTTGTGTTTTCAAGTTTTCATGCGCTTTTCTTTCGTAATTGTTCGACGCAGTTTTAGATCGCTAATTTCGTTCCAGCTACTATGGGTGTCGTGTAATGCGTAAGACGTCGGACTTAAAAATCGTAGAAGACGTGGGTTTGAATCTCGCTCGGTAACGAAAAATTCAAGTTTATAGCTTTTTTTTTGTTTTTTTAAACAAGCTTTTTTTTATTAAATAGTAGTAATCGAGCAAAGCTTGGTTGCCCAGGTACTAGTCTTATAATATGCCACGACTGAGAGTTCATGATCATTATGTGGAATGAGACACTTAAAAACTTTTTTGGCAATTTTACGGTAGTGGTTTGCCATTGCCTTCTCCATTTCACACACTAATAATGTCCTCCTAGCCGAATTTCGACTACAGTGGCCAATCTCAACAGAGATTTGCCGACTGCGCGGGAGATATTATAGTGCATAAGTGTGTGCGCAATACACAGGTGCACTCTTTGTTCCTTTACTCTCTTAATTCGGTGAGACGGCAGTCCGACATGACCGTAGAGAGATCAGGCGCAGGACCAACGACTTAACGTGTTTTCCAAGACATGGGAGTGTTAAAACCACCAACTTCCTGACTCCGGAGCTGTGTCTGAGTTATTTCAAGACACCGACCCGGGATTCGAACCCGGGACCTTGTGGATAGTACCCAGCGTTCTGACCACTAGACCAACGAGGCAGTCACACACTAGCCAACATCCAACAACTGAACTAGGGTAGAGGTTTACTCGCGATGTTTTCCTTCACCGTTAGGCAGCGATATCTTTGAAAGGTACTTAAAAATAAACACTTCTATTATCAGTCACACCTTCAACTTGACGTCAGTTGACGTAACCATACGTAATTGGACGTCATCCAAGTTCATCCAACGCTGTTCATGCACTGAAACATGTGTCATGTGTTTCCTGCTAAGAATAAACAACTTGTTGATGTTATGAAAGTACCAGTAATACATAATTTTTCATGCGTTTCGTTCTGAGCATACCTAACCTATTATAATAAGAGAAACAAAACAAACAAATAAACCGGGCAAGTGCGAGTCTGACTCGCGGACTAAGGGGCTCCACACAAAATTTTTTTGCTACGATCTAAACACAAATTTTTGATTTTCGGACTTTTTCCTTTACTTGTACTGTAAGACCTTCCTTCTTGCCAAATTTTATGATTCTAGGTCTATGGTAAGCACCCTATAGGCTTTGATTCCCCTGAAAAGGTTAGGGAATACGGCTAAATTGTTATCTTTGGATGGCGTTAACTTACAAGCTTGGTTTTTTCACAGCTTGAAACCTTATTCTGTCTTCTACAGAGCACAATGTCGCGTGACCGCACCTCCAGGCGGTTCTACCGTTCTGACTCTACCCACGACCTGATGTCTTACATGGACAAGGGTCAGGCGGCCAGTGACGAGAACCGGTGGACCTTCGAGACCGCATGGGAGGCTGCCAACAAAGGTGAGAAATAGAAAAAGAGAGACAGTTACGTAGATAACAAGTGCAAAAGACACATTGACTGCACGAGAGGCTGGTAACATAGGTGTGTGTGTGTGAGAGAGACTCATCATCACCCTACCGTTATCCCGGTTGTGCACTCGTACGCGAGGGCCCAGGGCCCCGGGCCCACTGACTATGATCCAGGATGTGGCAGATCAAGTAATTACAGTGGAGCGACTGTCAACTCCATGACTCTGTTAACAGGGGAACCTGACCAGTTTGGATCATGGTTACACATTCAGTCGCCTGAATATGCATGTTTCCTCACGATGTTTTCCCTTACCGTTAGAGCATCGGTTAGTGAAACTACTAATGTACGAGTACATAACTCAGAAATTGTCATTGGTATATGGCGACACCCGGGATCGAACCGGTACCTCCCGCATGAGAGGCAATCCGTTAGCCACTACCCCACCGACGCAGAAGAGAGATTATGTTGAATGTAATGTAAATAATTAGATTGGGAAAGTAAGAGATACTTTGATACTTAGTAATAGAGATAACATGGCACCTAGTGATACTGTCATAAACAGAGAAGAAAAACAGGAAAAGAGAGAGGGAAAGAGAAAGAGGCACTGTCCCAGATACACAAAGAGGCAGCGCAGGAGAACTTTCTTTTTCTATTTTTTATTATTAGTTTTTTTGAGACAACTGCCTTTCATATCATATGGCCTTAAGACATAATAAAGAAATATTATCTAGTCCGTGCTTCGAAAGGCACGTTAAGTAGTTAGTCCCGGCTAATATCGGTTAGGTAGTAGGTAGGCCTTAGGGCGGCGTAGCTATGTTGCCAAGTTATTCAATTAATAAAATTGCAGGTAAGGTTTAAGCCCAGTTCCTATATTTAAGGTTGAATGCTTGTGACGCAGTGGCGGCAGCGCTTTGATAGTGATACCAAAGTTATGCAACCCACGGCGCGGTCGAGATTGGATGGGTGACCATTCCAATTATTTAAAGTGACGTCTATGACAAGCATCTCCGTGCTTCGGAAGGCACGTAAAGCAGTTGGTCCTGGCTAATATCCGTTGATATTAGACGTTAAGCCTAGTCAGAGGCCCTAGGGCGGCTTGATAACATCTGACAGTAAGGTTGGTCACTTGCCTTACAGCCCCTCCACCAATCCGCACTGAGCCCGCGTGGTGGAGTATGGCTCGTACCTCCTCATAGTTGAGGTGAGGCCTTTGCCCAGCAGTAGGATCTATATAGGCTTACTTTACTTTTAGTCCGTCTAGATTCTGAATTATAACAAGAACAAGAGCATCTTGTAACGTAAGGCGACACGCCACGGTCGCCGCCTCCTTACAATAAAGACCTGTTTGCAACAAAGACGTCGTATGGGTTGAAGTCGCCATCTTGGAGTTACAAGCGGCAAGATTCAAGAAAGAGCGGTCAAGGAATTAAATTCTCGACCTATTTCGTTATAATATAATGGCGTTAGGCGATCTTTACACTGCCCTGCATCATGCAGCGTGACGCGTGAATTTTGTTGTTAGGGAGAATACAAAGAAATTTACGCGGCAGGCTTAGGCTCAGTTGCGCAAGTTTGAATTAGCTAATCCGAACTTGTTCAAGGCCTTTTATCTAAGTTGAGAGCCCACTTGGGCAAGGCCGTGTTAGCTAATTTGAAAGGTCAACTTGCGCCATTTCGGATTAGCTGAAACGGCCTTTTGTTTTTTTTTTTGTTTACGTCAGGAAATGCCTTACGCACCGTACCTCTTCGTCGGGGAACGAAGAGGCGTGTGTGGGACTCCCCCAGACTCGGGTATACGCACTAAAACCTGACGACGCCCGCCGCGTGTGTTGGCTGTGACAGCAGGGGCCGCGGTATCTCGACAGTCCCGCGACCCTGCCAGCGGCAACTTCCGCCCTCTAATTCAGAGGGTGGATCTCTACGCCCACTGGGCGTACAGTGCACCGTCTCTCAGGAGGGTCCCTGGTGATTGGGCAGAGGTGTCCCTACACCGTCTGCCCGAGACCCTCCCGTCGGGGCGCCGCTCGTTCTGGCACCGCGGCCCGAGCGAAGGCGGAGGGAGGCCGGGTCTCTTTCCCGGTCCCGTTCGGCGGCCTCTTTCTACGACATCACCACGTCGCAGAAATAGGCCACCGCCTCCCAAGACCCCTCGCTTCCGACCATCTTAGACACGACGGTCGGCAAGCTGAGGTCTCCGCCTTCGAGAGCCGCGGCCAACTCCGACCGCGGCTCCGCCCACGCCGGGCAGTCCACCATTGTGTGCTGTGCCGTGTCTTCGACACAGTCACAATGGTGGCATCTTGAGGTCGGCTCCTTTCCGGCGACTACACACAGATACCTCCCGAAGCAGCCATGCCCCGAGAGGATCTGCGTCAGCCGGAAAGTAACCGACCCGTGTTTCCGTCCCACCCATCTAGACAGGATGGGATGGACGGCCTCCACTGCCCGGCGACGGGACTCGGTAGGATGGTCACTGAGTCGCTCCACAAGTCGCCGCCGCCACTCTTCCAGAGCCACCTCGTGGGCCGCCTGGCGCCACCGCACTACAGTGTCGGGTGGGGGCCGGCAGCCCTGGCTCTGGGCGTGCGCTGCTACTCGCCAGTAGACCGAGGACTGAACCTCGGCCTCCAGGTCCCACGGAAGGGAACCGGCGAGAGCGCACGCCACCTCGTAGGAGATGGTGCGGTATCCCCTGATGGCCCTGATCGCCAGGACCCTCTGCACCTGACGCAAGAGGGCACGGTGGCGATTCTTTAGGGACCCTGCCCAGATCGGGACCCATAAAGGGCCATCGACCGCACCACTCCGAGGTATAGGCGACGGCAGACTCCGTCACCTCCTCCTAGGTTGGGCAGCAGACGCCCAAGAGCGCCCGCCGCCCCCAACAATCGGGGCGCCAACTTCTCGAAGTGGGCCTGGAACCCCCACTTGCGGTCCAGCACGACACCGAGATATTTAAGTGTAGGCCGGACTGGGATGGGGGTTCCGCCCACCACTACTGTGGACCCAGAAAGTGGCCCACGTCGGCGGCCATAGAAACAAATGGCCTCCGATTTATGGAGGGCCATCTCAAGGCCCAGGCGGCGGATGCGCCTTACAATCTCCGCCACTCCAACGGTGGCCAGCACCTGTGCAGCCCGGATATCAGAACCCCGGGCCGTCACCAGGGTGTCGTCGGCGTAACAAATTACGTCTACGCCGGGCAGATTCGCACAGCGCAGAACGTAATCGTAGCCGATGTTCCACAGCAGGGGGCCAAGTACGGACCCCTGCGCAACACCGGCCGTCATCCGCCGACGACCACCAACACCGTTACTGGTGGGGAACACTACCGCCCGATCGGACAGGTAGTTCCCTACCAACTGCCACAGATATGGAGGCACTTCATGAAATCGAAGTGCCTCCATTATAGTCGGCCAGGGGAGAGAGTTGAAGGCGTTTTTAATGTCCAAGGACTCCTCAGACAGGTCTCGCAGCCGGCCGATCGCGTCGATTGTCGACCGGCCCCTGCGGAACCCGAACTGGGAGTCGGCCAGATCAGGGCCGACTTCCTCCAAGTGCTTGACGAAACGGGCAGCAACTACGCGCTCTAGGAGTTTTCCCGCCTCGTCTAGCAGGACTATTGGGCGGTAGCCAGAGGGGTCTTCCGCCGGCCTCCCCTCTTTTCGGAGGAGCACCAGACGCCCCTCCTTCCACCGCCGGGGGAACAGCCCCAGCTGGAGGCACTCATTGAAGAGGCCCCGAAGCTGGAGCTCGAGCGACCCGGACTCTTCTGAGAGAGCCAGGACCCAGGCTCGGGCATGAATGCCGTCGAGACCTGGGGCCGTCTTTTTGCCACGTAGGCGTAAGACGGCTGCTCCCAGTTCCCCTTCCGTGACCTCAGGCTCATCCTCAGTGGCCGAGGTCACCACCGCTGGGGACGCCATGGTCGGGGGGACAAAATCGTCCCCCCTCGTGGGAAACAGTGTTTCCACCACGGTGCTCAGCAACCCCGGTTCGAGGGTGCTAGTCACCGGGGGGGTCCAAGGACGGAGCTTTTGCCGTACCAATTTGTACGGCTTGCCCCACGGATCCCCCTCGAGCGTCCCCAGCAGCTCTTCCCAAGCCGCTGCTTTGGACCAGCTGATTGCAACGCGCAGTTCTATCGCAGATTCGCGATAGGTTGCGTACAGCCGGTCCTAACCACTGCTGAGGAGCGGGGCTGCTTCAGCTTTCGCTGGCCGGGCCCTTTAGTCAGCGCGTTGGTCGACTTTGGGGCGTTAGTCGATTTGACGGGAGCCTTCGACCTAGGCCGCAGTTTTAGCGGAGCGAACTTTGTGGCGGCGGCGTTTTGTCACCGTCGTCCAAGCCTCCTCCGGTCTTTTGGACGTCACTGCAGCCTCCTGAGTTGTTTTAGGAGCGCTGGGCTTCCCTTTGGAAGAAGACTTCCCCTTCCCTTTTCCCTTGCCGCTAGGTGCCAGAGCGGGATCGGATTGGGGTTGAGGAGTCTTCCCACCCTTGGTTTTGGCTGCGGCCGGTGCCTTTATCTTGTTCGACGGGGGAGCCGACTTGCTCCCACTAGTGGAAGGACAAGGTGTTTGGTCCTTCTTTTGGGCCACCTTTTTGGTAAGCGGCGCCGGTTCCAACGCAGCCGCTTGGGCGCGATCCGCTGCAGCAAGTGGCGGGCGGTGGCGTTTGGCAGGCAGGAGGCGGCCGTCGATTTCAAGGCCCTCTAAATGGGCGCTGACCATTGTGGCCAGCTGGGCCGTGAGGGAGCGACAGAGCTCTTCCACCACATCGCTTGCCGTGGTGGCAGATTGTGGGGCGGGCGTTGCGTCCTTTCCGGCACTTTGGATCTCGTCCCGCAGCTGCCCGAGCTCTTTTCGGAGCGCCGTCACATCCGCCTTGAGTCGATCGTTTTCCGACTTTAAGCGGGCCGTCTCATGGGAGACGGACCGTGTTGCCAGTTCGGTTACCGCCTCCCGAATCGCCCTCACCGACGTCTTAAGGGCACTCTGGAAAGTCCCTTTAAGGTTAGAGGACCTTTTCGCGACCATTTCTATGGTCTCTAGGCAATCGTATAGTCGGCCAGATAGGGCCGCCGCCGTCAACTCCTCCGTGATTTCCCAATTAGCAGCGATGGACAAAAATCTGGTTGCTGCATCGGGCTGGCTGGGCCGTGCGGCCATTTTCCTTTCTTCTTCCAGGCGGAGGGATTCCCTCTCCGCCCGGTCATGTTCATGGGCACAGCTTTCATCGCCATCCGTAGTGACCCCGATGTCACTCTCTACTTCACTAGCCGCCGGGGAATTAGTGCGCACAAACCGTCCGTGCTTGTCTCTCCGGGGCTACGAAGCACTCGTCCCTCTCAATGCTTGCCGACCCCTCCTCGAAGTCGGCAACTTGGGGGCCGGCAGGCCTTCCTCGTCTGAGGACGGAACCACCGACCCGCCTCCCACCAGAGCAGGGTCGCGTGGACGCTTCCTAACGGAAGATGATTCACGCGGTCCTCCTTCAATACTCCTCCTTTCATCAGTACTCTGCTCGCGCAGAAGAGCACCCCCCATATCCCCAGATTTATTAGTATTTGAACTCATATTAGTTCCCACGAGTGTGGGGGAAATAAAGGTCCACCCGGGCAGTGCCCCCTGTACCCGGGTAAGCGTACTCTAGGGAGTCCGCCGGTTCCCTAGAGGTGTGCCGTTCACGACTGACCACCCGTCAGCCATGCATCCCCTCGCCACTTCCCAAACTTGGGATTGGGGTAACTTTTTATAGAGGTTTCCTCCCTCTCGGCCTGGCCAATTAAGGCAAGACCGGCCCAGCAGCGAGCCGCGAGACGTGATCCACGACACTCGCCGCCAGGTCTTTTCTCCCCGGGCGCCAGTTTCCCGGCGCCTTGCGCACACCGGGCCACTCTGTAAGCAGAGCGGGCGGTGCGCACACCCCTATTGCGCACTTATTGTGCACGACAACCTGGCCGCCCGATACGGGACAGACGCCAGCCTCCCACTGCCACCCGATGAGGGACAGACGCAGCGGGAACACCTCGGAGACACCTCTTGGCTTCACCTGCCGCTGGATTGCGACAGGCTACTGAGCCCCCCTACCACGACAAAGTAAGTGTCCATCAGGGGGGAGCTGATCCGGCCTAGCGCAAGGCCGATGATCTGAGTTGAAAGCTTATATGCGAACGGATTAGTTGGGTAATCCTGACTAAGTAGGCCCAAGTGGGCCTTAGTATATCAGTTGGATGAACATATTTTTAGAGATTTATTTATTTATTTATTCACATTTGCGATTTTCACGAACGTGATATTTTCTCGCGTGCCGCTTTAGAATTGGCTTGTGGCCATTTTATAATTAGAAAACTGTCTTAACTGAGAACCAAACCTGGATCTTCAGGCCCAAAACCATGTCACTATGCTATCGGGAGATCTTAATAAAAATCATACATAAATTGTCATTATAATAATAATTTTGTTTCAGTTGGTGGAATCTACACAGTGATAAGATCCAAGGCGTATGTGTCTACTGAAGAAATGGGGGATAACTATTGCCTCCTTGGTAAGAACTAAGATATTAACAAGGACAAAAAGCACTTTTGCTCCGAATAAATTTATAGTAACAGGCTGTTACACATAAAAGGTGCGGTAACAGGACTTGGTCAAATTACTTGTAGCAGATTCATAGGAACAATCTTGCTCTAAATAAAATAAAATATCCTTCACCACTTCACCTATTATTTAATTACAGGTCCATTTATTGGGTCTATTAATTGTAACGGGTCCATACACTAAAAATCTTGCTCTAATTAATATAAAATATCCCTTACAGCACCTATTATTTAGTATCAGGCTCATTTATTAAGTTTTTACTAATAATAAATTGTTTCAACAAACACACCAATTACCTAGTCCCAAACGCGTGAGCTTGTGCTATGGTGACTAGCATAACGGATAGACATACTTATGTACGTTTATACATCCATGACTTAGGTACAAATGCTCATGCTCATCACACAAACATTTGCCCCTTGCAGGATTCGAACCCGCAACTGCCTGGTTTAGTAGTCCGGGTGTGCTATTACTTGTAACAGGTTCATACAAGGGACAATCTTGCTCCAAATAATAAATCGTCTCTCACAGCACCTTTCACCTTTCCCCCCGGGCATGATCTACCTTGGCAAACTTGGTCAACAAGTCTTTAAATAGACTGCGGACACAAGTCGGCCGAAGCAAGGAGAACATGCAACGATGGGGTTACGCTGCGGACAGCGAATGTATGTGTGGTGTCTCTCCCCAGACAATGGCACGCTTATTGTCATGCCCTACGTTCTCCTACAGCTGCACACGTGAAGACCTGTACAATGCTACTGATAATGCTTTGTTAGTCGCCAAGTATTGGTCCTCAAAATATAACGCCAGTGTCGACACGACAAGGAGAAGACAGTATCTTTTTTAAGTAACCAGTCCATTTATCATCGCACTTATTATTTAGTAACAGGTCCATTTATTAGGTCTATTACTGGTGACAGGTCCATACATGAAACAATATTGCTGTAAATAAAATCAAAAAACCTTAACCGCACCTGTTATTTAGTAACAGGTCCATACAAGGAACTATCCTGCTCCAAATAAAATAATATACAACACACCTGTATTTTTTATTACATATAAAATAACAAGTGCGGATACAGGTCCATTTATCTGACTGATTATTACTTGTGACAGGTCCATACAAGGAGCAGCACGCAAGAACTGAGGTGGAGGAGGCAGATTTCCCTCCTAACTCTCCTCTTACCACTGCTGTAAACGCAATGAGGAGCCAGGGGTACAAGGTAAGAAATAAAAATGCAAAATATCTGAGGGTACAAGGTAAGAGTGAAAAATATCATAATGAGTACCTAAAACGTACTGAAAGTATTATACATTCAATGTATTCAAGCCCTAATAAGAACGTGCTAAGTCCCTAATAAAAACTTGATTTTTTCGCAGTATCAAGGGCTCGTAGATTAGTATTTGATGTTAATATCAACTTGATACCTCCACGCGTTGCAGAGAAAATGGGTCTTGACCACTCTAATACAAGTATACTGGACTGCATACTGTCAACCTAAAAATGAAGCCATTTGACTTTCGCCATTTTGGCGCTGACGGCTGTAGTGAGCGTCCACGGAACTATTATGACTTGACATAAACTTATGTAAGTTACTCTATTTTGGTTCCCTGGACACTCGGTGGGGCGCTTTGATTAGGCACAAAAATTATCAGTCATTTCTTAGAGAACCTTTAGCGTACTTGTTAATACAACCACTGACCTCTATAATTAGAGGTCAGTGGTCTTGACAGACAAAAGGACAGACAGACGAATCCTATAAGGGTTCCTTTTTTCCTTTTGAGGTACGGAACTCTAAAAATTAAAGGTTTTTGACTTTTATATCTTTACTTTCAGCTCCACACCGGAACGTGGCTTGTAGATGGCAACCCGCAAATAATTCTTTTCGACATTGGCTCTGGGGCGTGGCAACTTGACAGCTACAAGCAGGAACTGTGGGACACTACGTCTGTCGGCATACCGCACTTGGATATCGAAGCGAATGACGCTGTCATACTTGGGTTTATGGTCGCCCAATTTATTACTGAAGTAAGTCATCATATCATCCTAGCGTTATCCCCGTTGTGCACATGCACGCGAGGGCCTCTGACCATGATCCAGGATTTGGCAGATCGGTAATTACAGTGGAGCGACTGCCATCTGACCTCCGTGACCCTGTTAACAGGGGAACCTTACCAGTTTTGGATCATGGTTACACATGCACTTGACTAAAGTCCTATCCTTAGAAATATATTTAAAAAAAACGCACATGACCATAAAATATTAAAAGGGGAAATATTTGCTGCTCGAATTACTGCGTTTTGGGTTTTATTTCTACTATTTCATTAATTGTAAGTAGAAGCCAAATTTTTCCCTTTTTCTAAGATTTTTTTGCCCATCACCGAAAATTCAGTATAAATATTATTTGTATTAATTATATAAATTTTTTCTACCCATGGTTATTTTATTTATTATTTTTAGCTAAGTAAAACACGCTTTTAGGTATAAAAACGTTTAATTTAAATCCTAAATACTCAATATAGCGCGCCAATCGTAACTACAAGTACAGTCAGAGTCCATCGCTATTTTCAAAAATAGACTTGAAGATCATTTACTCCAATAATAAATACTTTTATTTACTGACGTTGGTCAGGTACTTCTCATATTGGTATACTAGCTGTTGCCCGCGACTTCGCCCGCGTAAACTACTATTTCTGTATCCTACAGGACCTGTGTTTTTTTTCGGGATAAAAAGTAGCCTATATGTTATTCCAGACTATAATCTAGCTCTGTGCCAAAATTCATCCATATCCGTTCAGTAGTTTTTGCGTGAAGAAGTAACAAACATACACACTCACAAACTTTCGCATTTATAATATTAGTGGGATATGTATTTATTTGTATGTATGCATGAATATGTATGATTTATATGTAGGTATATTTACTTATTTTTATTTATTATTATTTATTTGTTCATTACACCTATTCTATGATTTTGCACCAAACTCCCCCTTCCTGTGAATGAGTATGTTCCTTTACCTAAAGGTTGTCTGGAAGAGATGGCTTATAGCGATAAGACCGCCTACATTGTACATTTTTCTGAGTAAATCGCTGTACTTACTGTATTTTCTGTTATGGTGTGCAATAAAGAGTTATCTATCTATCTACGACCGACTGACAGATTGACTGGTGACGTAGGAAGGTGCACACTCCGTCAAAAGAATAGTACCGTTCCATGCTTGTCGATTTTCTTTCCCCTAACAATATGTTTATTTTATTTATTTCGTTATGATTTTATATATTTGTAAATTGATAAATAATTTACACTTTTCTATAGTTCCGCAAAGCTGCTGAGGACTACAGCGACACTCCTCCAAGAGTGGTGGCTCACTTCCACGAGTGGCAGGCTGGGATCGGACTCATCATGTTAAGGTATTATATTTTAGACCTTGAGATGTGGTGTTCAAAATTCAACCTGCCTAAAACCCACTTCTTTGTCTTATAATGATGTCAATTTGCAATGTCTTACAAATTGTCGGAATTAGGTAGAGTTATTCATGTATTTACACTGATTTCATACAGCGAAAGAATAAAGTGGATATGCCTCAAATCCCGAGGTTATTTTAAAGAGCAGAAAAAAATTCCGTGATTTTTATATAAAAAGTTATTTACTTTTACACAATTTAAACTACTGCACGCGCGACGTTGCCAAACTTACATTAATGACATCGGATGTCCGAAGTTCCAAATTCCAATACTTGTGAGAACAAAAAAATACAATAGCGAAAATGCGAAGCACTCCCCGCTTAACGGAGGTACTAGATTTTGTCTTTTTCTGCCGCATTCAAACTATCTATTAACAATAAATCGGTTTACTCATTCACACAGCTCATTCGCTTACCTCGGTTCGTCGAATGCGCTTACTTGTTTTATTATTTTGAGGTTTTTATTATTATTTATTTGTTATATTGTTGGCCACACGGGTTTGTCCATTAGAAATCCCGGGAAGGTCCACATTAAAATCAACATTTCGATGCAAGTACATAAATAACTCTACCTAATTCCGACCTCTGTTAATAACCGATCGAAGGTGTAAGATCGACCGATCTTTTGCCCATTGCGTCGTCGCTGTGCAGATTTTCCACATGAAAATGGGTTTTGGCAATTGGGTATGTAAAGTAAAAAATATCCTATGGTAATTTCAAAACCTAGTAGAGATTTTATGCACATAATCACTATTCAGTTACTTATACTACCTTAAATTATAATTATAATTTATCCTTCATATGCCCTCTAAACCCATCGGAAACCGACGTATGACCAGGCCTGTGTATCTCCCCGCGGAGGTAGCAAAAACGTACCTACGCGCGGCGCACCTACGTAGGTGCTAAAACAATTTGCGTGTCGCTACCGGCCAGAGCCACGCTCGCGCGTTTTATTCACCGGCGGCCGCGCGGCTACGTTGCTGGCTGGACGAGAATTAATAAAGTATTAGTAAGAGGCGTTAGAAGCTTCTCGTAGCAGTCAACCCTATCAAGTCGCGTGATATTACGTCACTGAATAGGTTTAGTGTATTATGAATCATATTCCAGAGCACTAAGTATGAAATTATCTTGCAATGGATTTTTGTAGGTGTCTACACGAAAATGTGCTTGACTCTGAGGCGAACTAAATTACGCCATATTGTTGTCGACATTGAGTAGACATTTCTTTGAATACAATTGCTAAGTCATACTTCTGTACGAAGTACTAGTATTCTGTGGTATGACGTTACTATTTGCATGTGTGAGAGTTTCCGATCGAGAAAAAAGTTTGCTTGCAAAGACAATCCTGTTAATATCAGAGAAAATTGTCATAGGCATGCTTATGACGTTACAAATTAACATTTTTAATATAAAAATAATAAGTCAGCCTATTAGATCCCACTGCTGGGAAAAGGCCTCACCTCAACTATGAGGAGGAACGAGCCATACTTCACCACGCGGGCTCAGTGCGGATTGGTGGAGGGGTGTATGTAAGGCAAGTGACAAACCTTACTGTCAGAAGTTATCAAGCCGCCCTAGGGCCTCTGACTAGGCTTAACGACTAATACCACAGATATTAGCCGGGACCAACTGCTTAACGTGCCTTCCGAAGCACGGAGATGCTTGTCATAGACGTCACATAAATGGTCGGAATGGTCACCCATCCAATCACGACCGCGCCGTGGGTTGCTTAACTTTTGGTATCACTACCAAAGCGCTGCCACCACTGCGCCACAAGCACCTCGTAAATAAAAATTTAACCATCCATTTCGTAAATAAAAATTTAAACAAAACAAAAAAGATTTCGTCGTTGTATACTGAGGAACAGAATAAACAGAAGGCTCCAAAAATTTACCACCAGTAAACATATTAAACAAAGCAAAGAGGACAAAGTTAGACCAAACTTCAAGTGGGTCTTCTATCGAACCAAATTCCTCTTATTGTGTTTCGAGAATGGATCTCGAAACACATCTAATGATGTTCTGAAGTTTCTATTTATTTATTTTATTCTTTATTGCACAAACACAGGTACGTTTAAGTACAAATGGTGGTGCCTTAAGGCATTCTCTACCAGTCAACCATTGGGCGAGGCAGAAATAGTCGTAGTTCTAGTAATTTTCACTGCTGATGGGTCCCCATGGCACCCAATACCTCACGACACGATATGCAGTGAAAATTTTTTGGTGGCAAAAAGTCTGATGCTGAGGCGAGCAGCATGTTTCCGACAATATTCCCTTCAATATATCGGCGTTAGAACATTGATCGAATTATTGGAGACACTGAACTTTGCGAAACTAAGCTGCAATGCCTCGAACATAGGCGTAAGGTGGCGTGCCTTTCAGTGTTCTACAGGCTACATTTCGGCGAGTGTGCGAAGGAATTGAACAAATTGATTCCACCGGCCCCTTTCTACTATCGGGACATAAGACGCAGGCGGGGGTTCCACCCTTATGTCGTTGACATACCACTAATACGCACCAAACGTTTTAAATCTTCGTTCCTCTTGCCTACGGCTAGAGAGTGGAATTCGTTGCCAGCTGAAGTGTTCCCTAAACACTACGATTTGGATTCCTTTAAGAAAAGAGTGAATAGGCTGCTTCTAGACAGACATGTCCCATCATCGGCCGCATCGTCGCTTACCATCAGGTGAGATTGCGGCCAAATGTCTGCCTATTAAATTAAAAAAAAAAAAACATTCTCATGTCACTGCTAGATATAATCTAGATTTAATTTCGCTGCAAAACGATTTGAAATTGCTATCAAACATCCAGTTGCCATAGTTAGACAGATTTCAAGTCCACAGTATTTGCGGTCACTAGGGGCGCTGTGATCGCGTACATAGCTTATATTAATGTATGTGACGCTCACACTACATTAGTGTCAGTATTTATTCCTGAACGGTTATTTTCAGAGTCCGCCACGTAGATGTCGCCACCGTCTTCACGACACACGCAACACTGCTGGGCAGATACCTGTGCGCTGGCAATACAGATTTTTATAATAATTTGGATAAGGTAACACACACTACACTTGTTAGGCCCAATTGCGCACGTCTGGATTAGCTATTCCGGACTTTTTCAAGGCCTATTATCTGAGTTGAAAGCCCACTTGCACAAGTCTGGATTAACTAATCAGGAAGGTCCACTTGCGCCAGTCCGGATTAGCTAATCTGGACTGGCGCAAATGGGCTTTAAACTCAGATAATAGGCCTTGAACAAATCCAGATTACCTAATCCGGACTGGCACAAGTGATAAGAAGTTTTTATTGATTAATATACAATTGTTACTAAACAACTGAAATTAAAACCACTTTCTAGACAATTTTGTGAATTAGTAATTATAGCATATTTTTCGTAGTTATTTTTAGGGTTCCGTACCCAAAGGGTAAAAAGAAAGTCAGTCTGTCTGACCGTCTGTCTGCCTGTCTGTCACCAGGCTGTATCTCATGAACCGTAATAGCTAGACAGTTGAAATTTTCACAGATGATGTATTTCTGTTGCTGCTATAACAACAAATATCAAAAATAGAATAAAAATAATATTTAAGGGGGCTCCCATATAAACGTGATTTTTAACCGTTTTAAAACTAATAAAAGTCATAATAAATAGTGTCTAATATTGTATAGGTACAGAACCCTTCGTGCGCGAGTCCGACTCGCACTTGACCGGTTTTGTAACTAGCAGTCCAAGTTTGCAAAATACCGTAAAATAAAATGCCTCTGTTTTGTGAGCCATTTCTTGTAGGTAAGCTTAAGTGTCACAAACTCAGGAAACAAGCAAAGATCGAATTGAAATGGAAAAAAACCGGCCAAGTTCGAGTCGGACTCGAGCACGAAGGGTTCCGTACCATTAACTTACAACATTAGACAGTATAGGCAAAAAATCTTTTTAAGTTTATACTTTTGGAAAAATGTGTATATATTTATTTTATTTATAATTTCAAAAGTATTCATCACAGGATACCCGAAACATTTTAAATAAAAGTTTCCGCGCCTGATTCTTTACGTAAGTGATTTGAAGTTTATAGGTCCAAGACTTTAGAAATTACAGGGGGGGGGGGACACTGTATAAACGACTTTGGCGGGCTATATCTCGCAAATGGTAAAGCTGATAAAAAAGTGTTGTACGGAAACCCTACCTTATTTTCATAGTACTTTTCAACGATACCGCATACAAGGGGGTGCACTCAAAAAATAATTCCCCCCCCCCCCTTTACATGTATGGGGAGGTACCCTTAAAAAGGGGTAATTTACATTTTTCGTATTTTAAAAAATGAGATCTATATGTGAAGTATCCTCGAACCAAGTTTCATGCAAATCAGTCCACAAACGTAGGAGATATTCTGCTGTGACAGACTAGGACGGACGGACGGACTGAACGATCTTATAAGGGTTCCTTGTCGGACTAAGGAACCCTAAAAATGGACTGCGAAATGTTTAAAAATAAAGGCTCGAAATGGCCGTATCTTTTCATGTTATTTAGAAGCTTGATTTTGTTACAACTTCAAGGGACCTTCCACAGACTTTTATTTATTTATTTACTAGTGGTTCCCCGCGACTTCGCGCGCAAGAGTTGGATTTTCCTATATGGAAACTTTCATCCCTCATTTCACCCCCTTAATATTTTTATATCGCGACAAAATGTAGACTATGTCCTTTCCAGGGTCTCCAACTGTCTCCATACCAAATTTCATCTCAATCGGTTTAGTAGTTTCAGCGTCAAGACGTAACAGACAGACAGACAGACAGACACACTTTCGCATTTATAATATTAGTATGGATAAAAGTTGTACAAATGGGTTACAGTCTATACGTTACTAAATTAAATAAATACAGAGAAATTAAGCTGGACCGCAATCCTTAAACAGTGTACGCAGCATGATTTATATTAACTACGCGATTAGGATTTTAATAGAGTTTTAACATTAAAATAAATTATTTAAAGGAGACTTAGTACTACTCTTCCTGTGATTAAGTATTTCCTATACCCAAAGGTGGTCTGGAAGAGATCGCTCCTAGCGATAATACCGCCTATTTTTTTGCTATATTCGGGACAACAAACAATTACATTAATGGCTTAACTATAATTACACTAGTCTAAAAATCTTATAATATTACCAGCACCGTTGTCCACTGATATGATAAACAAGTTAAAAAATGCATTTCATCTACATCCGAGCAAACAATACATTTTCGGTGAAGTGATTCTAACTGGCACTTAAAAACATATTCAACAACATAGACTTATATGTATTTTATACTAGACACGCAGTTCAGAACAAATTTTGTATCATATTTTCTAAAATGAAAATTATGAAGTGTTGCCATTATTATTATTTTATTTCTTTTATTAGATGCAAATTTTTGCCGTGTTTCTTAGAACAATCAATATTAAGCTGCTGTAGCAAAAAAATGTAATCCATCACGATTTGTTAAATCATTTTCAAGCATTAGAGAAAACTAATTACTGAAAAAACAAACGCTTTCCAAAAAGAAAACTCATCCATATTTTTTTTCCATTCCTACCAAACAAGACAATCGCCATTAAACGGTAGCACTGAGCTGTCAAAGGTAGCAAAGAGTAATGGAACAGATATGACACGTTGCTGGTTTTTAGTTTTTGCCTATACTTCGATATTACTACTTACGTCTATTTTTTAATTTCGAGTTATGATGTATATGAAAAAAATATGATATTGTATCCACAAAAAAGTGTTATATGCCTACCAATATTATAACAACATAATTAGACAGTAACATAGCCTATCTTACAATATTATTCAGTAACGTATTTTTTTAACCTCATTTTGCCTACTTCATGATAAAGTCCATTGAAATAAAATACATGATTCGTAATAACTATATAGTAAAATTATAATAACTTTAAGTTTCATTTGGTTACGAACTAAAAACTACGAAATATTTTGAGCTGTTTTTACAACCGTTGGCATTTTTGAATAAATTACTTATACTTTCATACATACCTAGGCCTTTTTGATCTGAAAGAAAAAAACATATAATTCCTTTTCTACCTATAGGACTTATGGCATGTCTGTTTTGAATTTTCACATTAATCTTTGGTTTTCTATGCAAGTTGTGAGAAAACTAAAATTAATACTTTTACGCCTCGAATTAAATTTCGAATCACTTACATTTACTTAATAAAATTAAACAAAAATATCACGTACAAACTATGTGAAAATATGGCTCAATAACGCATATTTAAGTAGTTTTTTAATTTCATCTTTTGACGTAGGCGACGTTTTGACATGGTAGTTTCTGGCAACAGACTAAACGCGGATGCTCCATCTGGCCTCAACTCACTGTACCACAAAGTTTGTTCTGAACAGCCTGTCTAGTGTAACATAGAGGTCGTTGTTCAACAACTATTCGATCTTTCTGTGTGAATTGTATTGTTGTTGCTTTTATGATGTGCAATAATCTATCTATCTATCTGGACGACTATCTTGGTGTAGTGGTTCGCACCCCGGACTACTAAACCAGGCGGTTGCGGGTCGAATCCCGCATGTGGCAAATGTTTGTGTGATGAGCACGTGCAATTTGTACCTAAGTCATGGATGTATAGACGTATATAAGTATGTCTATCCGTTATCCTAGCACAAGCTCACGCTTAGTTTGGGGCTAGGTAATTAGTGTGATTGTTGGAACTATTTTTTTATTTATTTACAAGCCTAGCATAATCCACAGTTATTCTTGTTCCAAATAACAAACGAAACATACATTTGTCTTTCTCTAGTTCTCTGTGGACGAGGAAGCGGGAAAGAGACAGATATACCACCGGTACTGTATGGAACGCGCCGCTGCCCACATGACGCATATATTCACCACTGTGTCTGATATTACTGGTAAGTTATATTAATAATATAATTATTTTTATAACTTAAGCAATTATTTTGCAAGTTTTTACGAAATTGAAGTTAATTTCGCTTACAAAAATTAATCGACTGTGTCATCCGGTGGGACTCGAACCCACGCCCCCTCGCTATCCGGGCGAGTGCCCGATTCCAAGTATTAATGAAATCGAACGCCAGCTCACTGGCGTAGCAAGCACTTACAAAAATTCGTCGGCTGACTAACGTCTTCCGTAGTTCAGTTGGTAAGAGCACTCGCCCGGATAGCGAGGGGGCGTGGGTTCGAGTCCCACCGGATGACACAGTCAATAAATTTTTGTGAGCGAAATTAATTTTAATTTTATAATAATAATGTCCTCCTAGCCAAATTTCGACGACAGTGGCCAACCTCAACAGAGATTAGCCGACTGCGCGGGAGATATTATAGTGCACAAGTGTGTGCGCAATACACAGGTGCACTCTCTGTTCCTTCACTCTCGTAATTCGGTGAGACGGCAGTCCGACATGACCGTAGACAGATCAGGCGCAGGACCAACGGCTTAACGTGCTTTCCGAGGCACGGGGGTGTTAACACCACCAATTTCCTGACTCCGGAGCTGTGTCTGAGTAATTTCAAGACAGAAAAACTCAAACACTCTCGGCCCGACCCGGGACCTCGTGGATAGTACCCAGCGTGCTGACCAGTAGACCAACGAGGCAGTCTATTAACAGCCCACAATACGGTTCTGAAAATGATCGCTGATAGAGACGACTGCCCCTACATCCGGAACTGCTGCAACAGATGTTGCCGTATCTACGGGTGTGGCGGCGGTGGGCTCTTGATGTACTCATTCAATTAGGTATATTTTGTTTTTTTGTATATGTATTTTAATTTTTATGTGGAATTATGGGCCAAGATGCCTGAAATAAATGTTATTTTATTTTATTTATTTATTTATTTATAAAAAAATACCAGTATAATAGTAGAAGCACTTGAAATTTTCGACGGGCTTTACCAACATCTGGGTGGCTGAGTGTTTTTGTAACCGTCCGGTATGCGATGAACGTGGGTTCGATTCCCGCCTCAGGTGGTAATTTTTTCAAGTGCAATATCTTATCGCTTGACAACCGTCTTGGTGTAGTGGTTCGCGCCCCGGACTACAAAACCGGCGGTTGCGGGCTCGAATCCCGCAAGGGGCAAATGTTTGTGTGATGAGCACGAGCATTTGTACTTAAGTCATGGATGTTTATAATTGTATTTAGATTGCATAGTGAATGCTTATCACTTAAAAAAAACAATAATTATCTTATTTGCAAGCTTCATCTTTCGATTGTTAAATACTTGCAATAGTATTTCTTTCGAGTGTTGAGGGTGTAATCCCAATAACATTGATGAAAGCAACGCGGCATTACAGCGTTAAGAAGCACTTGAAAATTTCGACAGGCTCTGCCAACGCCAGGGTGGCCGAGAGGTTAGGCAATCGCCCGGTATGCGAGGAACGCGGGTTCGATTCCCGCCTCTGGTGGTCGTTTTTTTTCAAGTGCAATAATATATAAGTATGTCTATCCGTTATCCTAGTCACCATAGCACCAGCTGACGCTTAGTTTGGGGCTAGGTAATTGGTGTGTTTGTTGAAATTTTTTTTATTAATAATCTAAAGCTATGAAATTCTTCTCCAGGCTATGAAGCAGAACATCTTCTTAAACGCAAGCCAGACATCATAACTCCAAACGGGTTAAATGTCAAGAAGTTCTCCGCACTGCACGAGTTTCAGAACCTCCACGCGCTGGCCAAGGAGAAAATTAACGAATTCACAAGGGGACACTTTTATGGGTAAGTTTTTTATACAGGGTGTCCCTATAAGGGAAGGTAAAGAAATAAAAAAAATATTAGTTTGTAATATTTTTAACAGGCACAGTGGTCTTTCTTATTTATACATGATGTTAGTTTGCATCCTTGCTATATTTACAGAGGTAACTATATTACGGACACTGAACTCAAATCATTAAAAAAATAGTGACCTAAAATTTTGATTTTTAATCTTGATAATTAATTTTATCGACAATCTGTTACGCACACCAATAACGATCGGAGCACATACACATCACTGTTGGCTGTTCATCGGCACAAAAGAGCCGCGGCGATTGCGCTCTCTTTCTAACATCATAAACGCCGCCCCTTCTTCTTATTTTTTTGTTCTTCTTTTTTTCCCCTTCTTTTATCTCTGTGAATATGGCAAGGATATATAGGATAGGATATATACAGGGTGTGGCGTAAATAGTGGTCCAAAGCAAAGGTGTGGATACACTGTACACTGAAGCACCACATACCAGTATTTAAAAAAAAATTATGTACAGGGTTTTAAAAAAAAAAATTTTTTTTAATTTTTTTAGAAATCGTTACCTTGCCTTACAAATTTGGTTATAATTTCCAAAAATGACGGTTTTTTTTTATCCATTTTTTTATTATTATTGCTGATCACTTGTACTTAGTACTCCATTCGTTTTTTTTTTTTTACAAACTGAATTTAATGAAAAAAAATAAAGTTTCTTTCAAAATTCAATACTCACTGCTAGCAAATCGTTTGACTTTCAATGCTTTTGGTGCAAAAAAAATGTACCACACTGTCAGTGCCCATTGTTTAAAAAAAATGCCCATCTTTTGCAGATTCTAAAATGGTGCAACAATAAGTGTTACGACTTACAGGAAAAAAGTTATTGCTTTTCGAAACAAAAAGGAGCCCAATTCAGAAAAACAATTTATTTGAAGTTCAAGGGTTTACAAGGGTTGTAATTTTTTTCTGTGTGGTCCAAAGCAAAGGTGTGGATACACTGTACACTGAAGCACCACATACCAGTATTTAAAAAAAAAAATATGTACAGGGTTTTCAGGGTTTTCAGGGTTTTTTTTATTAAATTCAGTTTGTAAAAAAAAAAAACGAATGGAGTACTAAGTACAAGTGATCAGCAATAATAATAAAAAAAATGGATAAAAAAAAACCGTCATTTTTGGAAATTATAACCAAATTTGTAAGGTAAGGTAACGATTTCTAAAAAAAATTAAAAAATTTTTTTTTTTAAAACCCTGTACATAATTTTTTTTTAAATACTGGTATGTGGTGCTTCAGTGTACAGTGTATCCACACCTTTGCTTTGGACCACACAGAAAAAAATTACAACCCTTGTAAACCCTTGAACTTCAAATAAATTGTTTTTCTGAATTGGGCTCCTTTTTGTTTCGAAAAGCAATAACGTTTTTCCTGTAAGTCGTAACACTTATTGTTGCACCATTTTAGAATCTGCAAAAGATGGGCATTTTTTTTAAACAATGGGCACTGACAGTGTGGTACATTTTTTTTGCACCAAAAGCATTGAAAGTCAAACGATTTGCTAGCAGTGAGTATTGAATTTTGAAAGAAACTTTATTTTTTTTCATTAAATTCAGTTTGTAAAAAAAAAAAACGAATGGAGTACTAAGTACAAGTGATCAGCAATAATAATAAAAAAAATGGATAAGAAAAAACCGTCATTTTTGGAAATTATAACCAAATTTGTAAGGCAAGGTAACAATTTCTAAAAAAATTAAAAAAACCCTGTACATAATTTTTTTTTAAATACTGGTATGTGGTGCTTCAGTGTACAGTGTATCCACACCTTTGCTTTGGACCACTATTTACGCCACACCCTGTATAAGGATATAATATGTTACTTTGCAAACACCGTGTATAAGTTTAAATAAGAAACCAAAAATTAGCACACAGGTAGGATTTCAACCCACGACCTTTTCCCTCTTTGACGATCTTTTTTCACGACCTTTGGCCCGGTAAGCCAAAGGTCGTGGGTTCAAATTCTACCCGTGTGCGAATGTTTGGTTTTTTTATTTAAACTTATAGAAAATACATTAATTGGCAAATTATTAAAGTAAACATATGAAAAGACAAATTGATCTTAACGAAAACGAGGGATGTGCCAACACGGTCCCCGATCAGCAATTATGCCATGGAAGCAAGAAGTCAAACCGAAACAGGGTCATAGGCTATACCATCATTATTTGCTTGACCTGTTCCCATTATATATGGGACTGCCTTGTTGGTCTAGTGGTCAGCACGCTGGGTACTATCCACGAGGTCCCGGGTTTGAATCCCGGGTCGGGCCGAGAGTGTTTGGGTTTTTCTGTCTTGAAATTACTCAGACACAGCTCCGGAGTCAGGAAGTTGGTGGTGTTAACACCCCCGTGCCTCGGAAAGCACGTTAAGCCGTTGGTCCTGCGCCTGATCTCTCTACGGTCATGTCGGACTGCCGTCTCGCCGAATTATGAGAGTGAAGGAACAGAGAGTGCACCTGTGTGTTGCGCACACACTTGTGCACTATAATATGTCCCGCGCAGTTGGCTAATCTCTGTTGAGATAGGCCGCTGTAGTCGAAATTCGGCTAGGAGGACATTATTTATTATATTCGGGGTCGGCGCAGTATGTTTTTATCTTCCATACAATCCTCTCACTCATCATTGACTCATCCACTCCTTTCATAATCATCATGCTTTATACAGTCCATCCATCAATACCATGGGCTATACCACGTATTTTAAAATTCAGGTCTAAAAAAAAAACCAAAATAACACCACAGGATGTCAGTTTTCTATACTTTTTTTAAATGTGTAATATTTAAATACGTGTCATATGTTTTCCCATAACTGGCAACCCTTAGCCCATCACCCTATTTCGGGTTCACTTTAACTTATGGAACACTGTAAAATCGTCTGGGTTGCCCTACTAAGAGTTAAATCGAGCTTTCGTCCCTTATTTTCGTTTTTTAAACAGTTAAAAAAAACCGATTAATTTCTTTATTATTTATTTTATTTACAATTAATATGTACGAGGTGCTTCTGGCGCAGTAGCGGCAGCGTTTTGGTAGTGATACCAAAGTTAAGCAAAGCAACGCACGGCGCGGTCGGGTGGGTTGGATGGGTGACCATTCCGACCATTTCGGAAGGCACGTTAAGCAGTTGGTCCCGGCTAATATCTGTTGGTATTAGTCGTTAAGCCTAGTCAGAGGCCCTAGGGCGGCTTGATAACATCTGACAGTAAGGTTGGTCACTCGCCTTACAGACACCCCTCCACCAATCCGCACTGAGCCCGCGTGGTGGAGTATGGCTCGTAGCTCCTCATAGTTGAGGTGAGGCCTTTTCTCAGCGAGGGATATATATCGGCTGACTTTAGATAGGAACAACGGAACTGCACGTGAAAAATAAATTATTATATTATACATCTTAGTTTTACAACTTTAAAGTTCATAATCCCTTAGATCCCTACTCACAAATGTAATTTGTTTACAGCCACTTCAACTTTGATTTGGATAAGACGTTGTATTTCTTCATCGCCGGCCGCTATGAGTATGGAAATAAAGGCGCTGATATATTCATTGAAGCTCTAGCTAGATTGAATCATTACTTGAAGGTATGTCTTTACATAGTTAATTTAATAAATTTAATGAGAAACGAAAGAAAGAGAGAGAGAGGGGGAAGAAAGAGATAGTTTTAAGATTTTTTAACACTTACTATGTTATTTTATTTGTATATACAATCATAGTCCATTTAAAAAGAGGTAGATAGGTCATAAGCGCATGGTAATTGATTGCCTCAAATTGTGTAATTTGCACAACTTTGCATTAAAATATGACATTCTACACGTAAAAGAACGTGTGCTCGGAGACTCAAATTCGAATCGCCGTGTAGTACGAGATGACAGGTCTACCTCTTTTCTAAACAAATACACAGACAGTGTGTATATATTTTTTTAAAATAAGAAACCGAAAATTCGCTCACGGGCAGGATTCTGCCCTTAAAAAACTTAAATGGGATTGAGAGATTGGTTTGTAAAATACTCTCTAGATTCTGTTAATATGTTCTAAAATGTATGTTTGTAATATGTCTTATAGTTGCAATAAAGAATCAATGTAAACATATATTTTTTGATCCCCGTACAGCGTGTAAAATTTAAAAAAAAATGCTCTATTCAATGCTTGTGCGTGAGACGTAGAATGATGGAGAGAGTGAGAGAGAAAAAGAGGTAATAATAGAAACAGAGAGAAAACTTGCTAGAGTCTGGCTAATGAAGGCGCAGAGTGGCAGCACTAATTGTCAAACTGTACCGTTACCATGAGTTTACGGTAGTTTTAGTCGCTAGCGCGCGACGACGTAAAAAAGTGTATAGAAAATTTTAGTTCTCCAAGTAACCGCTAGAGGCGCTGTGCAATTTTCCATACACTTTTTTACGTCGTCGCTAGCGACTAGCGAGTAAACTGTTCTGTTGTTTTTTATTAGTTATATCGAAGTTTGTGCGCAATTCTGTTTCTTGAAAATTCTAAGTGAATATGGGTAAAACGTTTAAAAGTATCTACGTAAGTGTGTTTTCTGTTATGAATTATTTATTTCAGCAAAAAAAGTATCAAAATTATTCATTCGTACTTTAGTTGGTGATACCACGTAAAGTTTTTTTTAACTTGCGACCTTTTGATAGGTTCAGAAGTTACTAATTTAAATAATTAATTAAAAACAACTACTGAATTCAAAGTCAAAATACTCAAATTACTTTCTCTACTAATTTAGTCTTTTCATCAAGAAAAAAGTATAAAACATATACTTTAAAATTTACTTTACATACCGAATTACCTAGCCCCAAACTAAGCGTGAGCTTAATGTTAACTTATGTTACTTTGTTTCCAGTCAGCAGGCTCAGAGATGACAGTGGTAGCGTTCCTGATCTTCCCGGCCAAGACGAACAACTTTAACGTGGAAAGTCTTCGAGGCCACGCCGTCACCAAGTCCTTGAGAGACACCATACACGATATACAGCAGAAAGTGGGCAAGAGGATGTATGATATCTGCTTGAGGTGAGAAACTACTATGGGTTAGCAAAAACTACTATATGGGTTAGAAAAAACTACTATTGGTTAGCACAAAATAGTATGGGTTGGCAAAAACTACTAAATTTACTACAAGCTGTTGCTCTCGACTGACGTAAACCAAGGGTTTTTAAATTTTTAAAATTCAATTACAGAATTTGACCTTTTACAGTTATGTATATAAAATGTATAGATTTTGTTATTGGTTATTATTCATAAATATACCCACATTATTTAGTGAACTAAATGTAGCATATACATTATGACCTTAGACTCCGAATAACTTTTGTTGCACACGTAGGATCGATGGGGATTTTAAAAACTTAATTTGAGATGGTAAACCCCAGATCTACACCAATATTTGGCTTTTCGGGATTTTTTGTTATTTGACTACTATTTATATGTGTAATATAGCTGTTTGCTCTAACAAAAATTAATAATTCATCTGCCCAAAAATCACTAAACTCATAACACCTCTTTTCTTCACAGAGGCCACCTCCCCGAAGCGTCAGACCTCCTTCAGAAAGAGGACACAGTCCGCTTAAAGCGATGTATCTACGCGCTGCAAAGAGATGGACTACCGCCTGTCACTACACACAATATTGTAAGTAGGCTAGCTAAATAATTCCCTCACAAAAATTAATCGACACGACACGAACCCACGTCCCTTCGCTGTCCGGGCGAATGCTCTTACCAACTGAGCTACAGAGGACGTTAGTCAGTCGACGAATTTTTGTAAGTGCTTGCTACGCCAGTGATTCGTTCGTTCGATTTCATCAATACTTTGGGCATGTATCCGATGGAAATATTTTTTACAAATATTTAACCATCACTTATAATTATAAGTTCATCTTAACTTTTTTATAAATAAATCAAATTTTGCTAACAAAAATTACACACGGACGACACAGTCGATTAATTTTTGTGAGCGAAATTTGATTAAATTTCGTAAAAACTTGCAAAACAATTGCTTAAGTTTTAAAAATAATTATAAAACTTTCCCTAAATAATATTACTATAGAAACGAACTATAAAAAAGTAGTGTGCCTATTAGATCCCACTGCTGGGAAAAGGCCTCACCTCAACTATGAGAAGGAACTATAGCCTGACCAAAAATATATGGGACCTCGCCATGTTGCGGAAAACAACTGTAACGAATTTCTTTTACTGGCAACAGAAACCACAAATTGTCATTGTCATGTCATTAATTGTAATAATGATTAGTGTCAAAGGGAAAGGATAATTTTCGAGTAATTGATATTTTTATGTGAATAAGAAAATCTATGTAATCAATATAATTTCTTTAAATTAATTACCGATAATTCTTATTACAATTTTTGCTACGACATATAGTGCGAACAGTGAGAATTGGCCACTGATGGCAACGGAGATATTGTGTTCAGGATTTTTAGGAATTCACCCCATAAAAGGTTAAAAAATGAGGAATATTTAGTTATTTACAAAGTTTAAAATTTAAAATGACGTATTTCGGGGTTTTTAAAATTTATACTTCTAGGGGGGTGAAAAGGTGCGTGAAAGTTTGTGTGAAAAATTCGAAATTTACGCGGACTAAGTTGCGGGCAACCACTAGTCGTAGTATAACTAAGATTTTAAGTAACATTTTTTTACAGGTAGATGATTGGAGTGATCCAGTACTGAACGGAGTGAGAAGATGTCAACTCTTCAACACCATTCATGATAATGTTAAGGTTTGTCACTTACTTTTTTTACATAGAAAGTTTGTGTTCTGAGTGTTTTCGCAGTAGTATTACCTAACCTGACATAAGAATTTGATTACTTTTAATTATTCTGACTGACATATGTTATTGTAATCCTGATGTATCTTATTTGTTTTTTATTTGATTTTCTAAATTGTAATGTTTGTTCGACCATTTTTTTTTACTGTGTGTGACTAGCATACTGACGCTTTGGGCGACTGTAAGTCAGTATGTTTACTGTTAAATAAATAAATAAATAAACGGTTTTGTAGATATTGCTCTTCAACTTTAAAGGCATCCGTGGATCGTACAGTAGTACCCACTTGATAAGGCGCGTCGTGAATCTTCGTTCATGCAGAAAAGAAAGTATGGCTCCGAAGATTAACGAAAAATTTTAATTTACAATCAACCTTAGACTGCACTACTTTAAGGTCTATATTAATTAATAATGACCTCCTAGCCGAATTTCGACTACGGTGGCCTATCTCAACAGAGATTAGCCAACTGCGCGGGACATATCTCGCTATCTCGCTCCTCGACTTATCAACGAGTTGCCTAGTGACCTTCGCAATAGTATCACACCATTGAATATTAAATACAAACTAAAAGCTCATTTTTTACAACTTTTGCTTTGAATGTAGTCACCACTCGTAAGGACATTTAAAACTGAAATATTGTTTTTATCTCAACTGTTTCTTGTTTAGTATGATTGTAAATAATTAACCAATATTTTATTATCAGTATCGATGTGAGTTGCAGCAGCATCATCTTAAACCTTAGTGGTTTACTCGTGCTGTTTATTTATTGTAACCATTTGTTTTATTTTTATATGTTAATAAATGAAAAATAAAAATATTATAGTGCACAAGTGTGTGCGCAATACACAGGTGCACTCTCTATTCCTTCGAGTTAAGGTGAAGTTATGAGAGTTCATAATTCGGTGAGAGGGCAGTTTGACATGACCGTAGAGAGATCAGGCGCAGGACCAACGGCTTAACGTGCGCACCGAGGCACGGGGGTGTTAACACCACCAACTTCCTGACTCCGGTGCTGTGTCTGAGTTATTTCCAGACAGAAAAACCCAACACTCGCGGCCCGACCCGGGATTCGAACCCGGGACCTCGTGGATAGTACCCAGCGTGCTGACCACTAGACCAACGAGGCAGTCTATCTATCGATTACAATGTACGCTTAAATTGATACTGCGTATTAGTACCAAACACTGATTAGTTTTAGAAAAAAAAAATCGCCCTTACATCGCCTCTTTAAGTTACGTGCTTGATGTGATCGTGCTATTTTATAATGTCCCCATATTTTTATTCTAATCCATACTAATATTATAAATGCTAAAGTGTGTCTGTCTGTTACATCTTGACGCTGAAACCACTGAACCGATTGAGATGAAATTTGGTATGGAGACAGTTCGAGACCCTGGAAAGGACATAGGCTACATTTTGTCGCGATATAAAAACATTAAGGGGGTGAAATGGGGGACGAAAGTTTATTTGCAAAATCCAACTCTTGCGGGCGAAGTCGCGGGGAACCACTAGTATGACAAATTATAAAATTGTTTTTTTTATATTGTTATTATTTTGTATGCCACTTTATGGTAAAACATGAGAACTATGCACTGCATTTCCACCTATTTGAACCATGTCTTATGCAAATAAATTTTGAATTAAATTTATTTTCATTTATTTCATCCATTTCATTCACTTCATTCCTTTCATTCATTTCATTTCATAGCTTCCCAACAGTATTTATTAGTGCAACCCATTGTAAAAAGTCTCTAGTTTTAATATATTTTTTAGGTGATCTTCCACCCGGAGTTTCTGACATCAACCAACCCCTTATTTGGACTGGATTATGAAGAATTTGTGCGTGGGTGCCACTTGGGGGTGTTCCCGTCGTACTACGAGCCGTGGGGGTACACCCCGGCCGAGTGCACTGTCATGGGCATACCTAGTGTAACCACCAACCTGTCAGGTTAGTGCAGTAGATATAAAATAATAAATAATTGAAAAAGAAGAAAAAAGAAGGGAGAGTAGGAGAGAGAGGGGAAGAGAGAGAAAATGTAGATATACATGAAGGCAGATAATGACAGAGAGAGCGTGATAGAAACATGAACACGTAGTAAAATAGAGGAAGATAGACGAATGTACGCAGAGAGAGTATGATTGCGACGTAAGTAGTAAGTAAGTGAGTGAGTAGATTAAGTCAGAGACTGCGAATATATACAAAAGACAAAGACATACCCACCCCCTATTTAACCTGGATGATGTTTAGTTCGTAAGGAGGTGCCACTTGGGGGTGTTCCTATCGTATTACGAGCCGTGGGAGTACACCCTGGCCGAGTGCACAGTCATGGACATACCTAGTGTCACCACCAATCCATCGGGTCAGTACTGTAGATAGATAGATACTCTTTATTGCACACGCCATTTGTACAGTGGCACAGTGTTCCACCTCTGAACGATATCTATGACTTTCGTCTTTTGGCGGATGATCTCGTTCCGGATTCTATCCCTTAGCGATATCCTCAGCATAGACCGTTCCATAGCTCGCTGAGCGACATGCAGTCGGTGGGTCAGCTTGACTGTAAAGTTCCACCTTTCGTCTCGGCCCCGTAGGTCATGACGGGTAGAACGCACTGGTTTAGAGGTGCAGTAAGCTGAAGTGGCAGTGGGTTGGTCATGTCTGTCGCAGAACCTACGGGCGTTGGACTAGGAAGGTTCTCTAATGGAGACCACGTCTCGGGAAACGTAGTGTTGGACGCCCCCCTGCTAGGTGGACCGATGACCTGAGGAAGGTGGCTGGTGGTGGCTGGATGCGAGAAGCGGAGGACCGTGAAAGATGTTACATTACTAACGTAACGTACCTAACGTACTTGGTACATTAAGTTATAAAAATATAATAAGTTAAGCTGATTTCATCTTAACTGATGGTTAAATATTTGTAAAAATATTTCCATTGGATACATGCGGGTACATTCCCCAAGTACTGATGAAATCGAACGCCGGCTCACTGGCGTAGCAAGCACTTGCAAAAATTCGTCGATGGACTAACGTCCTCCGTAGCTTAGTTGGTAAGAGCACTCGCCCGGATAGCGAAGGGACGGGTTCGAGTCCCACCGGATGACACAGTCGATTAATTTTTGTAAGTGAAATTTGATTTAATTTCGTAGAACCATGTTTTTTTGACTGCCTCGTTGGTCTAGTGGTCGCTGCTGGGTACAATCCACGAGGTCCCGGGTTCGAATCCCGGGTCGGGCCGAGAGTGTTTTGGTTTTTCTGTCTTAAAATTACTCAGACACAGCCTCGGAGTCAGGGAGTTGGTAGTGTTAACACCGCCGTGCCTCGGAAAGCACGTTGAGCCGTTGGTCCTGCGCCGTATTGCGCACACACTTGTGCACTATAATTATGTCCTGCGCAGTTGGCTTATCTCTTTTGAGATAGGCCGCCGTAGTCGAAATCGGCTAGGAGGACATTATAGAAACAAAGAAATAAAATACATTTATTAAGCCTTTGACTGCCACGGAACTAGACACAATAGAATTATATTGTTTGGGGGTCACCGGTGACCACCATGGCGCTCAATGTGTTAATGAATGGACATCACGTAACACACGAAAACAAACAACGTAACGGGCACCGTTATATAACAAGAAACACAACAAAATTACAATTTATGTGGGTAAGCCAGTCGGACTGTGCAGTTGTGCGTCTGTGATGTCCATATTAAAAGGGTCGTGACCCGCTAGGGGCCCTGACGCTGGTTTTCAGTAGACCCTAGCCGAGTGAGGTCACGGACTGATACGCCAAACATTATTAAAAATAACAATACATATTATTTTTATTTAAACGGTCTTACTTTATTTATTTAACCTATAGTGGTCTATGGCTAAGCATCTCTAGGCACGCTCTTTTTGGGACACCTTGTATATTGTTTTTTCTCTCCAGGCTTTGGCTGCTTCATGCAAGAGCACATAGCGGACCCGATGTCGTACGGTATCTACGTGGTGGACCGCCGGTACATCTCGCTGGAGGGTTCTGTACAGCAACTAGCTCAATACATGTTCGATTTCACCAAGTAAGTCCGAAGAACTTGTTGAAACAATCGAACTTTTTGAAACAATTTATGAGTTACTTTTCTACATATCGCTAGATCGTTACATACAGCAACTAGCTCAGTACATGTTCGATTTCACCAAGTAAGTCCGAATAGCTTGTTGAAACAATCGAACTTTTTGAAACAATTTATGAGTAACTTTTCTACATCTCGCTAGATCGTTACATACAGCAACAAGCTCAGTTCATGTTCGATTTCACCAAGTAAGTCCGTGGAACTTGTTGAAACAATCGAACTTTTTGAAACAATTTATAAGTAACTTTTTTTCTACATCTCGCTAGATCGTTACATACAGCAACTAGCTCAGTACATGTTCGATTTCACCAAGTAAGTCCGTGGAACTCGTTAAAACAATCGAACTTTTTGAAACAATTTATGAGTAACTTATAGACAAAGTTATTGACGGTGGATCGCTTCTTCATCTTGCTAGAGGGTTCCGTACAGCAACTAGCTCAATACATGTTCGATTTTACCAAGTAAGTCCGTAGAACTTGTTGAAACAATCGAATTTATTGCGTTAAACTGATTTCACTAACCAAGAACTTATTGACGTAACGACTAGTTGAAACAATTGCACTTATGCCTAAGTTCAACAATTTTAAACAACCGGTAAATCTAAAAAGGCGGTAATTTGTCTCATTTCATATAAAAAATATGTCAAATAAACATTATTAAGTACAGCTGTTTGAAAACTAAACATGTATGACCCTTAAAAGAGTATTTTAACTAATGAACTTTTTTAAACAGTTGAACTTATAGAAACAATTGCACTTATAGAACTTATTGCACTTATAGAACTTATTGCACTTATAGAACTTATTGCACTTATAGAACTTATTGCACTTATAGAACTTATTGCACTTATAGAACTTATGGCACTTATAGAACTTATTGCACTTATAGAACTTATTGCACTTATAGAACTTATTGCACTTATAGAACTTATTGAACTAATGAAGCTATTTAAACAATAAAGCTCCAATAGAACTTGTTGAACTTTTAAAGCAGTGCCTCTGAAAGTACTTTTGAAATGATGAATAGTAATAAATCATCTAAATACTAATATTCGAACTTAATAAATTAGGCTCGATGAAGTACACAATAATTCAAACCTATCAAAATCGCGCCTATAATTACGCTACAGTCGAGCCGAACGATGATGTATCTAAACATACTATATACTTGTATCGCTGTGACTATGTTTTTGATACTAAGTACGTAATTAACAGGTTATTTTATTTTATTTGGCTTCTTTTTATTTTATTTTGTTTTACAGGTTTTTGTACATAAAATAAAACAATTTAAAACACTATAAATCTTTTAATATCCGGATTCATCGTCAGATTTATTGGTATCGCTGTTGTCATCTGTAACATATATAATTATTTCGTTGTCAATAATATTGTCGATTCTGATGTCCCGATCAAAATCGGATATGATTAAAATTTTGGTTTTCTCCACGACCTTCTCCCAGTCTTCTTTTGTGACTCTTTCACATGCTTCATTTAAAAGCGTCTTGATTTTGTTAATGCTCAAGGGCAGCGCTGTGTCGTGACGGGCTGCATAACCTTTTAAAGTATAAACACGAATTAGGAAACTTCAATAACATTAAGAGAGTGAAACATGAATTACCTACTTTCTAATTAAATTTTAATATCAATGAAAACAGTTAACGAAAAAATATATTTTAAATATTAGAAGAACTTAAATAGAATAGAGGTGGCAAGTTAAAAAACCACTTGCTTGAATAATGAATGGTTAAAAAAATTTTAAAGTTGATTATTTGAGAATAGCAACTATTATTTTTAATAAAAAGGCAAATCAAATGTAAAAACAAATTATAATATTATTTTCAATATTGATAGGATTCTATTACTACCATTGTACTATACTGTTATTTGAGATGACATCACTAGCAATTAAAAATATATGCGTCCGAACGATATAACCTTGCAGAAGCGTATTACAGTATGAATAATTAAATCTTTTCTAGCATTTTAAATGATAATAATATTAGAAAACATTTTTTTAGGTTAGAGTTATCATAATGTATACCTTTTGTTTGTAATTAGTCAGAGAGATATGGTATTTCTGAATTTTGATTTGAAAAGATGACGACGTAACAAGGTTATAGCGACCTGTGGTTGAGCTGTCATACGTAACTTGAGGATTCAGCTCGACTGTAGTTTTATACAATGTGTCCGGGTTTTAACTGGCGATAATTCTAGGGCTTTTAATTAATTAAATGTTATCGACAAAAAACCCCTATGTAGAAAAAAACTATTTATAATAAAAAAAATATATTTCTATGGAAGGTAACGATATCGCCTATCGATTGAAACAAAGATCAATTCAAAATTATCATCTGTCATATAGAAAAAAAATAAGTTATAAAAATCTTGCTTAAAATTTAATACAGTTAAAAAGTTTTTAAATTTATTACAAGACTATCCAAAATAGTCTTTTTTTGTTAGGATTATGTCGTTAGATAAATGAAAGGCCCTTAAATTAAATTTGACGACCGCCTTGGTGTAGTGGCTCGCGCCCCGGACTTCTAAACCAAGCGGTTGCGGGTTTGAATCCCGCAAGGGGCAAATGTTTGTGTGATGAGCACAAGCATTTGTACCTAAGTCATGGGTGTTTATAAATTTATGTAAGTATGTCTATCCGTTATCCTAGTCACCATAGCACAAGCTCATGCTTAGTTTGGGGCTAGGTAACTGGTGTGTTATTAAAGAAATTTATTTATTAAATTATCGCCGTTCGACACCCGGACACTATTTATTGCTGTTACTAAAACATAGATTAAGTAATAATGTATTTGTTTCAGATTAACAAGAAGGCAGCGTATCATTCAGAGAAACAGAACCGAGAGATTGTCAGACCTCATGGACTGGAGAAATCTAGGCATTGTGAGTCTTTGGAATACATAATTTATCATAAGGACTTTGTTAGTATAGTCTAAATAATTTTTAAATGATTTTTAACAGCGTCTTTGCAATGTAATTATGTATGGTATCGCTGTTACTCGCAAACCTTGTTACCCGACTGCGGAAGGAGGGCATGTTTGTTTGTATTATTGTTTGGTACGCCCTATAGGCTGGACAGTTTTTACCCGACTGCGGAAGGAGGGTTATATTTTTCGAGAGTATGTATGTATGTATAATAGTTTGGCACGCCCTATAGCCCAAACGGCTAGATGGATTTTGACATGTGAGGTGTCATTGAATTTGTCGAAATTCATTAAAACACAATTTTATGGATTACTTCGCGATTTAAAAAATAAGTCAGCCTATTAGATCCCACTGCTGGGAAAAGGCCTCACCTCAACTATGAGGAGGAACGAGCCATACTTCACCACGCGGGCTCAGTGCGGATTGGTGGAGGGGTGTATGTAAGGCAAGTGACAAACCTTACTGTCAGAAGTTATCAAGCCGCCCTAGGGCCTCTGACTAGGCTTAACGACTAATACCACAGATATTAGCCGGGACCAACTGCTTAACGTGCCTTCCGAAGCACGGAGATGCTTGTCATGGACGTCACTTAAATGGTCGGAATGGTCACCCATCCAATCACGACCGCGCCGTGGGTTGCTTAACTTTTGGTATCACTACCAAAGCACTGCCGCCACTGCGCCACAAGCACCACACTTCGCGATTTATTTACATTTTATTTACAGGGAGTCTCTCTGTGACCACGAACGCTGTAAAGTGTTCGAATCGTCAGGTTTTAAATAAAATGTAAATATGAGTAAATCGCGAAGTAATCCGTAAAATTGTGTTTTAATGAGTTCAACAATTCGCGTAGGCTAGGTATTTTTTTTAATGGCGTCCGCAAATGAAACACAGGGGGAAGGGTAAGGTAAAACAGGGTAAGAATAACAATATGGGTATCATTTGAAAGCTAGTGAAAAGACCACTTGAAAAGTATAATACATTTTGCAATCGGGTATTTTGTTTTAAATAAATTGGCGTTATTGACATATGAGGTGTCGTCGAATTCGTCAGAATTGTAGTAGTGATATGGGCATATTTTTTTAAATAAATAATAATAATAAATTGTTTCAACAAACACACCAATTACCTAGCCCCAAATTAAGCGTGAGCTTGTGCTATGGCGACTAGGATAACGGATAGAAATACTTAAATAAATATAAACATCCATGACTTAGATACATTGCCCCTTGCGGGATTCAAACCCGCAACCGCCTGGTTTAGAAGTCCGGTGCGCGAACGACTACACCAAGACGGTCGTCAAAATGGCGCCCGCAAATGGAAACGAAGATGGGGGAGTTGATTTTTTTCCTTATAGCAATGTGGGTATCAAATGTAAGCCAGCGAAAACTTGAAAAGACCATTTCAAAATTTTTATATTTTTTTGCAGTCGGGTGTTTTATTTTATTGAGCGTCGGTGGCGCAGTGGATAGCGGGTTGCCTCTCATACGGGAGGCACCGGTTCGATCCCACGTGCCGCCATGTACCAATGACTTTTTCTGAGTTATGTACATTAGTTGTTTCACTAACCGATGCTCTTACGGTGAGGGAAAACATCGTGAGGAAACCTGCACATTCAGGCGACTGCATGTGTAACCATGATCCAAAACTGGTCAGGTTCCCCTGGTAACAGGGTCGCGGAGGTCAGATGGCAGTCGCTCCACTGTAATTATCTGATCTGCCACATCCTGGATCATGGTCAGCGGACCCTGGGCCCTCGCGTGCGAGTGCACAACCGGGATAACGCTAGGAGGATGAGGGTGTTTTGTTTTTCCATAATTATCTTTCCTTGTTTGATTTGAGTGTCTCGTCATTCTGAGCGTCACTCAAAATCGCGTGTTTGAGTTTTTGGGATACCGATGTTAATTTACGTTTTTGTCCACAGTACTACCGTCAAGCCAGAGCGCAGGCTCTCAAGATAGTGTACCCAGACTATGTCGATCATATGGACCGGGAATTGGGCAAGAGATTCAACTACCCCCGGCCGATATCTGAGCCGCCAAGCCCTACGCATTCTAGTAAGTATATTTTCTTTTTTTTAAATAATAATTTGCCCTGCTTAACTTCATACTTTTTTATTTACCGCGGTGAATTTTGAAAGACTGATTGCCAAACCTGATAATTAGAAGTTCATAAAAAAATCGGCCATTTCGATCGAGCCGTTCTTAAGTCGTCATTCTTTAACACACTCATTCATTCGTTCTTTCTCAAGAGTTTTTAGTTTGGATTTTTTTCATTTTGTTGATTTTCAAAGTTGAAAATTAAATTGGAAAAAATATTTTATGGTGACATCTTGACCTATCTCTTTTATTTATAAATAGGGTCTATAAACCGAGGAAGAAAAAATATGGGTGGTGATTATAAAGTCCGCCTGTATAGCAGCATTTTTGTTTTATCGATCAATCTGTCTTTGTCAGTCAATCGACTTTGACAGAAACGGGATGATATTTTAAATATGTTGAGCGTTAATCGTATTTAACAAGTTTTGTAAAAGTACGCCATAATTTAGCAATAGTGCGATAAAAATTAGTAATAAAATATGTATAAAATGTTAAATAGTCTACCGTCACGGTCACCCAATGCGTATATCCACGTCATTCATCACAGAAATCCAGAAAGAGACAAAAGACGAACAAGTGCAAACGTCAGAAGAGCACACAATAGACGTGCAGAAAAAAAACACAATCAACATTCAGAAGTCTTTGGAAATACTCGAAATTGTACACGATGAAGTTGTCGACACTGAAGTTAGCTTCGAGAGGAATTTTGCCGATTCGGAACAAGAGAATTTTAGAACTCCGAGTGATTATCTGGAGACTTTGAACGAAGCGATGGTGGAGCAAATTGATGAACTGATAGCTAAGCTCAACGACTGTGCAGAGAAAAACGAATAGGTTAGATTGAGCAGTTTTCGTGGAGGTATTGTCAACGTGTTGACAGCAAGCGTTAAGTGGTAGCGCTAGGAGTCTTTGAGGACTTAAAGTGTGTCAGGGTTTCGACTAGCGATAATTTAAGCCTTTGACTGCCACGGAACTAGACACAATAGAATTATATTGTTTGGGGGTCACCGGTGACCACCATAGCGCTCAATGTGTTAAGGGCCTTTAATTTATCAAATTTTAAGAACATAATCCTAATGAAAAAAATGTTTTTGCAAAAAAAAAAACAAAAAAAAAATTTGGGTTTATTTTTTTAATAGGTTTAAAAAACTATTTACTGTTTTAAATTTTTAGCAATATTTCTTATAACTTAATTTTTTCTCTATGACAGTTAATAATTTTGAATTGATCTTTATTTAACTTGATAGGCGATAGCGTTACCTTCCAAATGAATCATTTTCATAACTTTTAGGATCTCCAGATCCATAGAAATTGCATTTTAAAAAAATGGCTGCCATTTCAAGAGGGGGAGAGTTACAACCCAACATGTTTTTTTTTAATTTAGTAGGCAGACATTTGGCCGCAATCTCACCTGATGGTAAGCGACGATGCGGCCGATGATGGGACATGTCTAAAAGCAGCCAAAAAAATTTTTTGTCGAAAACATGTGATGAACTAATAGCCCATAAATTATCGCTAGTCCAAACCCGGACACACTGTATACAAGTCAGACTACACATGTTGACCTTGAGATCGCCTCTATTCTCTACTCTATAAAAGCTGTTTTCGTGGTTCAACATTATACCTCGATTGTACTTCTAAAGCGATTTTGAGGCAATGGAATTCTTTTCGTACAGTCAATGTTGAATCAAAAATCCAGACTGAGTTTGAATGAATATTAATGTACTTGCAGAGTAAAACTAAAGTATCTGCTAACAAAAAATACATAAGTCTATACAAATTTTTTATACACACAACACTGGTTAGGGATATACAAAACATAGTATTATTATATCCAAAATATCCCTAGACAGCGATAAGTAAATTTTCAATTCTTTTTTTTTGAAATCAAATTACTTTATTTGCAATTATTTATAATAATTATTTTGTTATCCTAGTCACCATAGCACAAGCTCACGCTTAGTTTGGGGCTAGGTAATTGGTGTGTTTGTTGAAAAAATGTATTATTATTTATTTGCTTTTTCAAATGACAAATGACATTGGCTGTATGAACTCTATTGCCTCATTTATTATCATCGATTTATAAGTTTATATTCCGAAAGACATCTAACGCCATCTAGCGAATCGATAAGAACCTACTGGAAAACTGCTCATAGTGTGGTTGTTTCCACAAAAGTAAATTAGATTTTAGATTAATTTTGTGTGGTTGGCGGCACTGATCTGGTACATAGGAGTGAATATGAACACAATATTTCAATAAGTATGGTTTCTAGAGGTATATTCGAAATGAAGATCGTTTTGCTTACGGATTGGCAAAATGGCGCACCACTTTTGGATATTAAACCAATCTGCAGGCTTACTCTTGACGAGTTCGAGTTACAATCACAATCGAATCGACATCGAGAATCAGTAATTTGATACTCTGCGAATCGTTTATAGCGCCAATCTAGTTATGGTCGAATAGTTAACTTTGAATTGAAAACCGCCGTTACATCCTTACCACAGTCAGGCCTGTGTAACTCCCCGCGTAGGTAGAAAAAACGTATTTACGCCCGGCGACCCATTGGAAGAGGCTAAACAAGTTGGGTGTTGCGAGCGAGCAACGAGACGCCTGCGCGTTTTTTTTCACCGGCGGCGCACGGCACTATGTGTGAATTACGTTGCTGGCTGGACGAGCATGAATAAAGTGCTAGAAAGGTGCGCTAGATGGCGTAAGTAGCTTCTAGTAGCAGTCAACCCTATCGCGTCGCATGATAGTACGTCACTGAATAGGTTTAGTGTAATATGATTCATATTCCAGAGTTACAAGAATGAAATTATCTTGCAATCGATTTCTGTAGGTGTCTAAACGAGCATGTTCTTGACTCTGAGGCGAACTGAATTACACCTTATCGCTGACGACATTTAGTAGATATTTCTTTGAACTTCGTAGCAAAGTCATACTTCTGTACGGAGTACTAGTACTTATTCTGTGCCACCAACGCCATCAAAATCGAGTTCGAGCTGATGTTTAACGGATCGCCAGTTTAGGTCTATCTCGACTCGATTCTGATTTCGATTCGATTGCCTTGCTTTGTTTACAAGCCAAAATATTTGTGGTTTGAGCAGTGGAACGGAGAGATATCTGTACGGCAAGTGACAAACCTTACTATTAGATGTTATCAAGCCGCACTGAGCCCGCATGGTGGAGTATGGCTCGTACCTTCTCATAGTGGAGGTGAGGCCTTTGCCCAGCAGTGTGATCTATGTAGGCTACCTTAACTTACAATGGGACGGAATAGTGATATGATATTTTGCCATAAACTGATTTAGTTTCTTATTTCGGGCTTTATTTTTTACCGTCAACGCAAAAAGCGTAACGGTAAAGTCATTTAACAATCCGTCAGTGAAATAATTGGTATAAAATATGGTAATTGGTATTTAGAGTATGTACTGTTTGAAATCAATTAGGTTGCACATATTGTAGCATTGTGGTTGGTTGAATATAGCTAGGCACTGTTTTTAAAGACGTGTGTTTAGTTGATGCTAGATCACTGCAATTTTAGGTAGAGTTTTGTTTTATAAATACTACTAGAGCCTCGGTGGCGCAGTGGCTAGCGGGTTGCCTCTCATGCGGGAGGTACCGGTCCGATCCCACGTGCCGCCATGTACCAACGACTTTTTCTAAATTATGTACATTAGTTGTTTCACTAACCGATGCTCTTACGGTGAGGGAAAACATCGTGAGGACCCTTGCACGTTCAGGCGACTGAACTAACCATAATCCATGTGTAACCATGATCCATACTGGTCAGGTTCCCCTGTTAACAGGGTCGCAGTGTTCTGTAATTACCTGATCTGCCCTTACCTGGATCATGGACCCTGGGCTCTGGCGTGCCTGTGCACAACCAGGATAACGCTAGGATGATGATTATGTTTTACAAATACAATAAAAATAATGTTCTCCTAGCATAATTTTGACTATGGCTGTTGAGATTAGCTAACTGCGTGAGATATAAATTATGGTACACAGGTGTGTACGTAATACAAGTGGACTCTCTGTTCCTTCACTCTCATAGTTCGGTGAGACAGTTCGACATGACCGGAGAGAGATCAGGCGCAGGACCAACGGCTTAACGTGCACACCGTGACACGGTAGATGTTAGGAAGTTGGTGGTGTTAACACACCACCAACTTCCTGACTCAGAGTTGTTTCTGAGTTATTGCTATAAAAACTAACAAAGAATATTGGACACCAGCACCCTTATTCACAAACGTCGGAAACTACAGATTTCGAATCTGAGAGGCAGGTTTCCGAAGACATAAAATAAATGCGATTCTCAAACGTCGGAGTCGAAAACTTTGACGTTTCCAATAGGCACAAATGATATTAGCTTTCAAAAACTCCGTTCGGAAAGAATGTATGACATTCGAATTCGGAAAGGATCCGGCTCGGAAACTTTCCGAGTTTTTATGTTTATGAATTAGGGTGCTTATTACTCAATAATACGCCTGCTCCTAATTTCATTAGGTGATTTGAATTATGAGAAGAATTTGCCTGCCGCACCGCTCCCAATCCCCGTTCTAATAAAATCAAATAACAGTTGTAAAATTTGTATTATCGGTTTTAAAACAGTTTTTAAGCTTTATTTTATGTTAAGGAAAAATCACATTTATTTATTTATTTATTCATTCACTGTCTCACTCATTCATTCATTCACTCAATAATTCATTCATTTATACGGTACGCTTGGTTCACAGGAATGACGACCCCGGCAGCATCAGTCCACGGCTCTGATGATGAAGATGAGGTCGATGAAGAGAAAGAGCTAGCAGAGTTAAGGATCACAGACTAAGATAGAAACTTCTAGAACAAATAGTAAGTAGTCTTTATCCCTGTTATTCCAAAAACTTAGTACCGGGATTAAGCCAGGACTAAGCTATTAGCTAGCCAATTAGAAAAGCGTTTCTCTATCAGGTTATGTCACGAATGTGTCATTCGTCTGTTATCGGCTGATATTTGAACCTATTTTAAACCTGGTCTATTTTTTTGTTATAACACCATATGAGTCTTAAGTGAAATAGGACTTTCGAGTGCCTACTAAAATGTATGAAATTAAGAGCTTATTATTTCGCTGTCAAAACAAAGTCAAAGACAAAAATCCTTTTTTTTTTAATTCAGTATTTTTTTGACGACCGTCTTGGTGTAGTCGTTCGCGCACCGGACTTCTAAACCGGGCGGTTGCGGGTTCGAATCCCGCAAGGGGCAAATGTTTGTGTGATGAGCTTGAGCATTTGTACCTAAGTCATGGATGTTTATATGTATTTAAGTACTTCTATCCGTTATCCTAGTCACCATAGCACAAGCTCACGCTTAGTTTGGGGCTAGGTAATTGGTGTGTTTGTTGAAACAATTTATTTTTTTATTTATTATTTATGTTAATTTCTTTGCAAGACAGCGAAATAAGAAACTCATACTAGGTATGAAAGTTGTTTTGATATTGGGTCCCGCCATCTTGGAAATCATGCTGATTATTAATGAGGCAAATTTATTTGCAATTAAGATAACGCTTACTGGCGTAACAAGCACTTCTTTGAGTAACTAACGTTCTCTGTAGATCAATTGTTTGGTTGGAGCATTCGCCCGGATAGCGAATGGTCGTGGGTTCGATTCCCACCTGAAGGCGGTTGATGAATTTTTGAAAGCTGTCAAATCAAAGGGTCGTGTCAGTTTGTCATAAACTTTTTACTGTTTAATGACAGTCCTTTGATGAAAGTTTTTTTTTAATCCGGGATCTGTGTCAAAATATTTAATCAACCAATAAAGTAAAACAAAGAGATTATTCACATGTTATCTATCTACTTGATGATTTTATTACTATATTTTTATTATTATCACAGACAATATATTTATAATAAGCAAAATGTCTCAAAAAATAAAATAAATCTTGAATTTATACACCATAGAAAACATAAGTACATATTTATATTTTTATATGAGTTTTATGTAGAAAAAAACATTATGCCTCAAAAAATTTATATTTTTATATATTTTATTTGTAACCTTAATAATTAGTTTTGTTCCTATGAAATGTCTTGTCAAATATGAATGAGTTTATAAATGTATGTAACATGTTTTTGCAATAAAAATAAGTTCGGCTCAGTAAGCAACGAAACTAATAAGTTTTTAGTATACAAATAGGTTTAAATATTTGTTTTAATTATTAAGAAAAATCAGGGTTTGGTCAAATAGTTTTAATACATAAGTTACATAGTCGCATTATAATTTTATTTTTATATTTGAATTTAATTTTTTAGAAATCAAATGTATTTTTAGCGTATTAAAATTTATGAAATTGATCAAAAACCTTACAATTTCTATTTGCGTCACATTTGTCAATTTCATATTTTAAGTGAAAAAAAATGAAAAAATTATAATAATAAAACTTTTTTTTTTAATATGCTCCGAGATGTTACAAAAGTATTTAAAAAATACACTCAGAAATTATTTTTATAGAATTAAAAAAACATATCTTAAAGTGGGTGATTCTTGGGCTCAAATACAACAAACATTGAGAAATCGCAAAATAAATAAATAAATAAAAGAATTAAAAAACTCATACAAAATTATAACAGCTGCATTTGTTTTTAAAATTGCGGTTTTAATTCTATACACAAAGTTATGGCATTGTTCCCCAAAATCACCCCCTTTTTGGATCGAATGTTTTTTTTTTTACATTTGATACCTACAGTAGATAATTCTGTATTTTATATTCTGTGTTTTTGGTCATCTTTATTAACTTAAGTCGGCATTGTCCGTAATTTAGTATAGACACTTAGTTATTTTGAAGCCTTTCCAATTTTACCTGCTAACCTCGACAGAAATGTATAAATCAAATATGTTTGCATAATATCTAGATCTTGTTTAATTGTTAATATATTTTTGTAAACAACTTTATATACAGGGTGTCCCGTAAATAAGCGTCAAGCGAGAGTGACGTCATTCTATTGCTCAAATACAACAACCTTTTCTATGGGATCAACAACGAAATCTCAAAAAAATTTTTGGCTTCCCCATACAAAAGTGCCGATCGGCTGAGAGCAGTTTGTATTAGGGATGCGCCGAATATTCGTTTGGTATTCGGTGTATTCGGCACTTTTTCCACTAATTGTATTCGGCCGAATTATTCGGTTTAAGTTCCGAATATATTTGGTTTAAGTATTTCTATTTTCCTGGCTACATAACATGGAATAGAACTAAAAAACAAGCTTCTTATGTAAGATTTATGTTTTTTATAAGTTACAAACACGGTTAAGTTAATATTTTAACCTATTTACTCCTTACTCGTGCAATGTTTTAAAGCAAAGTGACAGCGCGGTGTGTCCGCGGGTGGCGGGCGGCGAGGTACGGCTCGCTCGCAACTAGCCAGCGGCGACAGGCGGCGTGCATGTTTGCACCTGTTTACGCGGGAATGCAGTGTAATGGTAAACCGAATAATTCGGCCGAATATCCGGTTCGGTAAAGATTGAACCGGTTGAAAAGTTGAATCGGTAAAACCACTATTCGGCGCATCTCTAGTTTGTATGAAGAAGTCATTTTTTTTTTGAGATTTCGATGTTGATACTATTGAAAAAGTTGTTGTATTTGAGCAATAGAATGACGTCACTCTCGCTTGACGCTAATTTACGGGACACCCTGTATATATTTTTTTGTTTTATCAATAAAAAAATCACAATAATGATAATTTAAAAAAAGATAAGAATTTATATTATACCGAAGGTAAGATATTTATATAGAAAACCAATATTTATATCATATTTCTGTATAGGTTACGTTGCGCTAATATAAATGTGTAAGCTTCCATACTGCCATTTCGTTTCCTAAAGGTTAGTGTAGTATTAGAACTTAAATTCGTTTTAATCTATAAATTATATATCCAAGTATAAATTTTATACAGGCCGTTATTATTATAATAATAATGTCCTCCTAGCCGAATTTCGGCTACAGCGGTCTCAACAGAGATTAGCCGGGAGATATTGTGCATAAGTGTGTGCGCAATACACAGGTGCACTCTCTGTTCCTTCACTCTTACAATTCGGTGAGACGGCAGTCCGACATGACCGTAGAGAGATCAGGCGCAGGACCAACGGCTTAACGTGCTTTCTGAGGCACGGGGGTGTGTTAACACCACCAACTTCCTGACTCCGGAGGTGTGTCTGAGTTATTTCAAGACAGAAAAACCCAAACACTTCGGCCCGACCTGGGATTCGAACTCGGGACCTCGTGGATAGTACCTAGCGTGCTGAACGAGGCAGGCGAGTGTTAATAAATGTATATGTCTATCCGTTATCCTAGTTGCCTAGGTAATTGATGTGATGTGTTTGTTAGAACACTTGAACCAATTATTTTATTTAAATTAAATTGTTTGGTACGAAAGACAGTATAAAAATGCTGATACTACACTAATCTGATGTTTAAGTCAATATAGATCTAAGTTATTAAGTTTAAAATGACCACTATTGAAAATATGCAAAAATATTACATTGTGGTTCATGTTTTGATTGTCATGTCATGATTTCATGAATCTTAGTCTATCCGTTACAAAAATTACATATGTTATGTCTGGTTCCTATACTTGAAAAATGCTTATTGTTAAACTTTGTTAAATGACTGGCATCACCACCTCCCGACTCAGGGATGGTATTATGAATTATGCTTATTCTAATAAAAAAAAATAGTTAATAAAGTTTTTTTAAAGAAAACCATTTTACAAAATGTATTTTTTTTTTAAATATTTTTATAACTTAAGCAATTATTTTGCAAGTTTTTACGAAATTAAATCAAATTTCACTTACAAAAATTAATCGACGGCTCACTGGCGTAGCAAGCACTTGCAAAAATTCGTCAACTGACTAACGTCCTCCGTAGCTTAGTTGGTAAGAGCACTCGCCCGGATAGCGAAGGGACGTGGGTTCGAGTCCCACCGGATGACACAGTCGATTAACTTTTGTAAGTGAAATTTGATTTAATTTCGTAAAAACTTGCAAAATAATTGCATAAGTTATAAAAATATAAAAGGTTAAGCTGATTTCATCTTAACTGATGGTTAAATATTTGTAAAAATATTTCCATTGGATACATGCGGGTACATTCCCCAAGTATTGATGAAATCGAACGCCGGCTCACTGGCGTAGCAAGAACTTGCAAAAATTCGTCAACTGACTAACGTCCTCCGTAGCTTAGTTGGTAAGAGCACTCGCCCGGATAGCGAAGGGACGTGGGTTCGAGTCCCACCGGATGACACAGTCGATTAATTTTTGAAAGTGAAATTTGATTTGATTAATTATTTTTTTTTATTACGAATGGGGACACTGGTGACCTCGCTAACGCTACGCCGTAGCTACCGATATGTTGGTAGTTTAGTTGGTATTTTCGAATCGCTCGCTAGGATCGCAATAATAGATTGATTTTGTGGGATTCCTCATGAAAAATTATAAAAATAATTTTTTTTGGCATCAGAACCCCTGAGATGGGCGGGGGGCGCTCACCAAAACAACAGCCCGTATATGACAGTTTATAAGTTTATAACCACTTTTACCTTGTGTGTAAAAAAATAAGTTCAATCATAGTGCCTACTGTAGGCTTTATACAATGCAGGTGGAATTTAGGCACGAAATTTGTCAATTTTTAAGCTTAAATTAGCATTTTGAGTATAGGAATTCGGCATAGGAGTTGTTTTATGTTTGAGACAGAGGATGGTCTAAAAATGTATGTTCTATTATGTGCCATAAAATCTGGAATTGTTATATAATGGTTTAGAAATAAATTGTGTTACTAAAATATTGGATTTTTATTTATACATTCCTTATTTATTGTATGTATACTTAAACCGCCTACTTTGTACATTATTTCTGTGTAATTTTCATTGGTGTTTCTTTCATAGTTTGCAATAAAGTCATAATTTATTTACATAGTATATTCAAAATTATATTATATCTACACGTAACAACAAATTTTAATTTTAAATGAGTATTTAAATCCTTATTGTCAGTTTTTTTTATTCAGGAGAATCAGCACATTTCAGATTTAGATTGATCGACTAATGATTTTGGTGTTGAAGATACATTTTATTCTTCACTTTGGTCTTTTAATTCACTTTTCTCAGTAGTGCTTTCATTTTTTTTAGTTTCATGTTGTTCGTTCTCTTCCACAGCCTTATTTTCAACCTCTTTTTCGTCCTCATCTAAACTGTCAGTTATGTCTTTAGACTTATCTTCACTTTGCTTTGTACCATCATTGTCTTGTTTGCTTACTTCAGTCGTACTTTCGACTTTACTGCTCTCTGTTGTAGATTCATTTTCCGTTGTATCTTGATTTGACTGAATAGTTGTACTTTCTGGTGCATCAGCAGGAGTTATAGAAACTAATTCGGTTGTGGATTCTTCGGTTACTTTAGGTGATTTGGTAGTCGTACTTTCTGTTTTGGAAGCTATTGTAGTCGTTTCTGGAACTAATTCTGTGGTTGGTTCTTTAGTGGTTATAGGAAGTTCGGTAGTTGAAATGTCTATCTTAATATTTTCAGTCGTAACTTCATTTATAACGTCTTTATTCTTTTCAATTGAGACCTGAGATGATTCGTCTTTTTTTAAAACCTCATCTTTACTATCCGTTTTACTGTCGTTGAGTCTGATGTCAATATTAACACCATTAGAGCCATTCAATTTAGAAATGTCTTGCAAAATCTTATTGGGGTCTTGGTTTGGATAAAAAATGAATATGTTCGTTACTTTTTCTCCTCCTATAGTGTTTCCGTATACATTTTGAGCTTCAACTTTTGAAGATTGTTTATTAAGTTTGGTTTCTACTGTGGTTACGTTTTTTTCTGGTTCTGTGTCTCCAATTGGTGATTCATCCTTTTTCTTTTTATCCTCTTTGTGTTTTCTTCGCAAATTTTCTTTACTTTCATCTACAACTGAATTGTCATCTTTTTTATCACTGCCAGGTTTTGCTACCTCTAGTGTTTCTTCAACTTTTTCTGTGACTGTATCTTTGATTGTTTCAGATACATTCTTATCATGAGCTTCAGTATTTATCTTTTCTGGTGTTGATTTGTCTTTGTCAGATTCTTCAGGAATATTCTTATTTTCATCTGGTTTTTTAGTATTTTCTTTCTCTTCTCTCTTCTTTTTTTCGGCTTGCGCTTTAATTTGTTTTTCAACTTCTTCTTGGATTGCTTCTATCATGTGCTGTAAAGAAAAAATAGATTTTTTTTCATTATTAAGAAATTGGTGCGATTAATTTAAGATTAATATTATGGAGGATACTTACATCTGTTAATTCATCTATGTACACCGAAGTCCAGTCTGCCAACCAGTTCCAGAATTTATCCTGCCAAAGAAAAAAGAATAGAATATTATTATTTTATTTGGCATAACAAACAAAATAAGAAAAAAAAACTAAAATTTCGAATATAATTAAACCAGTGTGCTAAAAAGATCCCCGCTTAAAAAATTGTATTATGTTTTTCGACACCGTTATCTTGCGTAAATGTCTATAACAGAAATATCAGACTATTGTATTAAATAATAAAGAGTATATTGTATTTTTTGTATCCAGTGGTGATTTGTACACTATATTTATATCAGTCATACATTTTACTCGACTCCATATTGATGGATCTAGTTTTATATTAAGAATCACTTGATATCTAACGGTTAAACCTTATATGTATTAACCATAATATGATCGACTTACGCTATCCATTAATTGTGAGATGGTGTCATCCTCTTCTTTGTGCTTATTTCTCTTTCTGCCCTTATCTTCGAAGCTGTTCTGATCCTGAAAAGTATACGTTATCATTCAAAATATGACCTTAAGATAAAATTACCACCAAATATTAGTTAATTTTGATGCTTTCTTTTAAAATTGAAAATCAATTGTAATTTTGAATATTTTTTTGCCTGTACTTACATCTTCTCTAGATTCATTTGTTACTTTGTCAGTGTCATCTTGGTGACTATGACTTGCATTATCTTGTTCTTTTTTATGGTTCTCTTCAGGTTGCTGAAAATTTTTAAATATAGGTAGATATAGGTACTTCTATTCCATTCCTTACGTTTAATAATGAGTTGTTTGTGTAGTACGCTGTCTTTTGAACCTTACTTTTATGCATATTGTCATGTCATTATTTAATCTGGATATTTGCTGATAAATACTTACATGTTGTTCAGACTTGTCATCATTCTCATCGATTTGGTTCAAGAGTTCCTAAAATAAAAAAAAGATAAGTTTAAATCAGTAGTGCTAAGTATTCGTTTTATGAATTTAAGTTGTTTATATTATTCACCTGTATTTCTTGTTCTATAGACTCCAGAGCTTCCAAAGTGTAACGGATCCTTGGGTCCTTCGTTATATCCTAAAATTAATGGAATTTTTAATATATGTTTAATTTCTCAGATTGTTCCCAACTTTTTTCTAATCTAGCTAGTAATAATAGTTTAATGAATCTATCCTTCAAAATAGCATAACCTATTGATCTATATGGTGGGTGTGCTTAAAAACTATAAAACAATGATAGAATTAGAGAAAATGGCCTGATTTAGATAAAGATAAGGATTATGAATATTATTATTATATTTGAAACAACAAACAAAACAACAGAAAATTATGCAAAAACAAAACAATACTAATGATAAAGAAATACAAATTAAAACAGTCCCTGTTTGGTATAAGCCGTAACAAAATATTCACAAGTTATAGCGAGAACCTTTGGGCATAGTTTGGGACGCTTGAAATATATCTTGCGTAAATATCAGTTATTTTTGTCATTCATTGTAACTGATATATCAGACTATTGCATTAAATTATAAACCATAATATATTCTTTGTGTCCAGTGGTGATTTGTACAATATAATTATATCAGTGACTCCATATTAATGGATCCAGTTTTTTTTTTAAAGATTTTTTTGCCTGTGCTTACTTCTTCTCTAGATGCATTTGCCACTTTTTCAACATCGTCTTGGTAACTATGATTTGCATTATCTTGTTCTTTTTTATGGTTCTCTTCAGGTTTCTGAAAAAAATAAAATATAAGTAGTATAGGTACTTCTATTCCATCCCTTATGTTTTATAATGAATTGCTTGTGTAGTACGCTGTCCTTTTAAATCTTACTTTTATGCATATTATCATGTCATTATTTAACCTGGATATTTGCTGATAAATAAAAGCGTCGGTAGCGCAGTGGCTACCGGGTTGCCTCTCATGCGGGAGGCGCCGGTTCGATCCCCCATGCCGCCATGTACTAATGACTTTTTCTAAGTTATGTACATTAATTGTTTTACTAACCGATGCTCTTACGGTGAGGGAAAACATCGTGAGGAAACCTACACATTCAGGCGACTGCATGTGTAACCATGATCCAAAACTGGTCAGTTTCCCCGGGTAACAAGGTCACGGAGGTCAGATGGCAGTCGCTCCACTGTAATTACCTGATCTGCCACATCCTGGATCATGGTCAGCGGACCCTGGGCCCTCGCGTGCGAGTGCACAACCGGGATACGCTAGGAGGATGATGATTACATGTTGATAATACTTACATGTTGTTCAGACTTGTCATCATTCTCATCGTTTTGGTTCAAGAGTTCCTAAAATAAAAAAAATGATTAGTTTAAATCAGTATGAAGTGCAAAGTATTCGTTTTATGAATTTAAGTTGTTTATATTATTCACCTTAATTTCTTCTTCTATAGACTCCGAAGCTTCTAAAGTGTAACGGATCCTTGGATTCGTTATATCCTGAAATTATTGGTATATTTCAATATATGTCTAATTCCCCTTTTTTCTTATCTAGCTAGTAATAATACTTCAACGAATATATCCTTTAAAATCGCATAACCTATTGGTATCTTGGTGTTGACGACCGTCTTGGTGTAGTGGTTCGTACCCCGGACTGACGGACCGGAGGGCAAATGGTTGTGTGATGAGCTCGAGCATTTGCACTTAAGTCATGGATGTTTATAAATGTATATAAGTATGTCTATCCGTTGTCCTAGTCACCATAGCACAAGCTCACGCTTAGTTTGGGGCTAGGTAATTGGTGTGTTTTTCGAAACAAATTATAATTACATTATCTATATGGTGGGTGTGCTTTAAGAGTATAAATCAATGATAGAATTAGAGAAAATGGCCTGTTTTTAAGAGAAGGACTATCTTGCAATATTTCTTATTTTATTATCATAGTTATGATGATATTTCGAGCAATCATTTTGATCTGGCCATAACCAAAACCTTATTTAACCCTTGAGGATCGGAAGACCGCCGAAAATCTCATAACAATTGATTTTCTATTGTGTCTGTTTTCTGGAAATTTGATCTCTGAAGTAATAATTCTAAAAAAATACGTACATTCCACACATATCCACTTTCCGCTGTCAGATTCATGCCATAAGTCCTTGGCTCTGGTGTTTCGTCTTCGGAGTTGTCAGATGTCTTCAGTTTTGATACCAATTTGTGCATTCTATGCTTGATGTCGTCTAGTCTTTCATGTTCTTCGGATTCAGAATCGGAGGTGATTCTGGGTTTCTGCTGTAATCAATAATATGGACGTTACAAAAGTTTCTCTTTTAAGATAGTGCCTGTGCCTTCTTTTAAGCTTGATAAAGCCTGTGGAGGAGGCGCCGCTCAGATACACCCTTACATAGCATATTAAATGATGTGGGCTTAATAATAATAAATAAATAATTTATTTCTGTTACAAATAATACTCTTATAAGTACAGTATGTGGCTACCACAGCAAGCACTCTTCACACTGAAGAAAACAGCCCTCAAAAGGGCTAATCTCTTGTTTCTGTGATAGCCCTGTTCAGGGCTAATACCATCCTGTTTCTGTGATTAGCGATAGCTAGCCCTTTTCGGGGCTGTTTTCTTCAGTGTTTATTGCGAAGAGTGCTTGCTGTGGTAGCTACAAGAATAATTGTAATCTTATAAGATAGTGGCTGGTGCCCTCTTTTAAGCTTGATAAAGCCTGTGCCAGGAGGCACCGCTCTTCAGTTACACATCCTTACATAGCAAATCAAATAAAATAAAAAATGCATTCCTTTAAAAATCAAGGATAAAGTTATAGTAAGGCTAAACTAAACTACTTAGTGCCAATCCATAAGGTAGGTTCCTATTGTTTCTAATTCCACACATTTTAAATAAGGAATTAAAGTTCTATGACTCACTGTACCGTACTCAGAGACGTCAATTAAAGTTAATCCTTCATTAAGTCTCATGTCGTCCTTTTCTATTTCATTGACAGAGAAAGTGACAGTACGAGACATAATTATAGATTAAATTTCATTGACGTCTCTGAATGCGGCAGTATCTATTGTAACCGATCTTCTATTAGCTCATTTTTTTGACGTGGACTTGTTTATTTATAGTTTGTGAGATATTTTGTTGTTATTTAATATTCCCTTTTTCTGTGTTCCCTTTTTTTTCTTTTGTTTCTGATTGGTTTGTCATCAACCAATCAAAACACTTGATAACAGATAAGCCAATGTAATCACTGGCCGTATTATTATTATCATCAGTAGAATAATCATATTAAGCGCTAAATGTATTTATTTATTTAGGAACACAAAACGGAATAACATCACAAAATACACTATATAAGATTACATACATTTTAGGCTAGATATTATCCCAAAGTATGTGTCCACTGCTTGATTATTAATTAGTGTACCTTAAGTAAAAATAAGAAACTAAATAATACAAAAAATGAGAATGAAAAGAAAAGTGAACTGTAAACAAATCAATACAATTAAAATTAATACAATATGGACTTACTATCTACCCGTATTGCGATTATTGTTCACCCAATTGTACTCCTCAACTAAGGCACTCATTATTGCCCGCTTGAACTTGGGCAAGTTATCGCTAAATATGTCCATTGTCATACCATTTCGCACCAACAGCTCATTGTATAGGCGACACATTCTGACAAATGACAAATACAAACTAGATATTGTGATAATTCGCTAATAAATGTTACCTTCATTTCGTCTGACTCGGCCTCTGCCGATGCTCCCAAATTATAACGAACTCCAGGCTTCGTCACATCCTGAAAACAAAACACGATAAAATTTTAAATGCCAGTTGGCATGGCGAATAGGTGTAGTAAGACAAGTAACTCGTGAAAACGAATATAATGATAGTCTGAATAGCTGTTTGCTACTAGGACAAACCCTATCTGTATATGTAAAGTCAGCCTATATAGATCCCACTGCTGGGAAAAGGCCTCACCTCGCCTATGAGGAGGTACGAGCCATACTCCACCACGCGGGCTCAGTGCGGATTGGTGGAGGGCTGTCTGTAAGGCAAGTGACAAACCTTACTGTCAGATGTTACCAAGCCGCCCTAGGGCCTCTGACTAGGCTTAACGACTAATACCAACAGATATTAGCCGGGGAAAACTGCTAACCGTGCATTCCGAAGCACAGAGATGCTTGTCATGGACGTCAGTTTAATGGTCGGAATGGTCACCCATCCAATCACTACCGCGCCGTGGGTTGCATAACTTTTGGTATCACTACCAAAGCGCTGCCGCCACTGCGCCACAAGCGCCAAAAGCACCTCTGTATATGTAGATTTATTTATTTAGAATAGGTACAAACAGAATTACAATCAAGGCAAAATAACAAGCATGAGTGAGAATAATATAGGCAGGAATAACCTATAAATAGTGAACACCACATGATATCATAGTATAGTGAGACATGAGATATCATAGTACCTGTATTGTACCTACTAACATGTTTTATTTTTATTGTATGTTTGTAATGTGATTTCTGGTTGCAATAAAGAGTATATCTATCGTTAATGGGTTTATTTATGTTCTGTAGCTGTGACTCTAACACACGCGAGTTAAGTTACTACCAGCGCCATCCATTGGTGTTTCAGGGAACTTCAACAGTGTTAGATGAAGATAACTTTAACATTTAAAACCCCTTGTGCTTTATCCAAATGCATCTAAGACTTTGTAACCTACATTCCAAATGTATCCGCTCTCATCTGTCAGATTCATGCCGTAGGTCCTTGACTTCGGTGCATCTTCTTCAAGACTGTCGGCTGAATTCAATTTTGCGAGCATCTTTTGCATTTTATGCCTGAGGTCATCCAGTCTCTCTTGTTCTTCCGAGTCGGAGTCTGAACTGATTCTGGTATTCTGAAAATGTGAAGTTTTAGCTTATCAGATTAAAAGTCAGGTTTTTATACAATCTTTCATCCCCCATTTCACCTCCCTGATGACTTTATATAGCGACAAAAAGTCTATGTCCTTCCCAAGGTCTCAAACTATCTCTGTACCAAATTTCATTTGAATCGGTCCAGTAGTTACGGAGCCTATTCAACACACAAACAATCAAACCTTTCCTCTTCATAATATTAGTGTAGATTAAGGATAACTCGACCGCAGAATAAATTATTTTCGTTACGTCCATGGTTACAGGTAAGTTTATTCGATTGTTTCTCATTTCTCAAATTACCTACAGCTTCGCTAGACTTTACGCTCGGCCGCGCTGTCATGATGCAATCTATCTATAGGTAGGTACTAAAGCGAAGTTTGACAAAATATGAAACTGACACAAGCCATCGAAGTATTACGTGACTTGCATACATACTTTGACATTTTGTAGGCGATAGTAGCGATGGGCGATTGTTCGAAAAAAAATAATCGAATGAACCGACAATCGACCATTCGAACTATCGATTGTCGATTTAGTTATTCGGAAAAAAATAATCGAATAATAATCGACAATCGAATGATAATCTATAATCGGCCCTTTGATGCATTCGATTGAATTGTCGCGACAGGACAGGCAGCAAACGAATGATTAATCGACGCGACTAATGACGATTCATTCGTTAGTAGTTAGTAGTACGGTCGTGCACCGCACGCTGCAGTATTGCTCGCCGCATAATCGAAGGATAATCGAATGACTGCGGTTGCATATCGAATACATTCGATTACAGGGACCATTCGAATAATTCGATTAATTTAGTAATAATCGCCCATTGCTAGGCGATAGTGAAGTTCGCTATAGAAAGGTTAAGCATCGTCATCAGGAATAAGGCCCCGGCCCGTAGACAAGATGCAATATATTCTAAAGAGACGTTCACTTTCGCTAACAATATATGAAACTGACAAAAACCATCGAAATATCACGTGACTTGCATTCATACTTTGACATTTCGTAGGCAATAGCGAAGTTCTCTGGAGAAAGATTGCATCTTGTCTAAGGGCTGACTCGGTTACTTAATACAAAGCAATACTTACAGGTTTTTCGGTAGGCATCAGCTTTCGTAGATATGGGGGTAAGCTCTCATAGCTCAATTTCGGAAGTCTTGGTCCTTCAGGAATGTTCTGTGAATATATTTATAGATAGAAATTCAGTTAAGATACCTATTCCATGCCATTTGCTAGGCAGCATTTGGAAAGTTGCGTCACATCTCGTTGCCACAACCGCAATGCTTGAAGAGCAGGGTGTATAACCCGTGCCTACTTGTCATGACCTACGGGGCCGAGTCGTGGAACTTGACAGTCAAGCTGGCCCTCCGACTGCAAGCTCAGCGAGCTATGGAACGGTCTATGCTGGGGATCTCGCTAAGAGATAGAATCCGGCACGCGATCATCCGCCAAAAGACGAAAGTCATAGATATCGTTCAGAGGTGCAGTAAGCTGAAGTGGCAGTGGACTAGTCATGTCTGTCGCAGAACCGACGGGTGTTGGAGTAGGAAGGTTCTCGAATGGAGACCACGTCTCAAGAAACGTAATGTTGGACGCCCCCCGGCTAGGTGGACCGATAACCCGAGGAAGGTGGCTGGATGCTTGAAGCGGAGGACCGTGAACGTTGGCCCAGTCTTGGAGAGGCCTATGTCCAGCAGTGGACTGCAATAGGCTGATATGATGACATATCCCAATACATATCGACAACGACGAAGTACGACAATGTTTTCAATAGAACTACATAGTATTGTGCAGCCAAAAAAATTGTTAAGTTAATGGGATATTATCTCAAAGAACACGACTTACTAAGATATGTCCATTAAAGGTACATACAGGATGTCCCGCAAATGAAGAATAATCCTTTAGATATAGTTACAGCATGCCTAATTTATACCATTGGATACCCACTATATAAAAGTGTTACCATTTTCGAGATATAAATATTTAATTTATGTATGGCTACTTCTACAATTAATTATTTAAAGTCTTTTATTCTTACTCGTGAATATTCCAAACACCAAAGTCAATTTAATATTTTATTAAAAAATTAAGTAAAGCTCCCAAAAATAATAAAAACTCAAAACTAAAATCTCAAAAATGCAACACTTTTACGAAAATGTTTTGGCATATGGTAGATCATGATGTATTAATCTGTACCTAAAAGTAATATAGAAATAAAGGTATAAATAAATAGGTGAGTTTCATACCTTCATATTAATTTCTCTCTTTCTTCTTTCCGACGGTGTGGAAGAAGCCTGTAACAGAAAAAATTTAAACCTTAATGTTAATATCGCAAGACACAAAATAAGAATGTGAAATTTTGATTACTGTACTAGTATTATTGTACTTATATTTAGTACAGTAAATTTGTACTGTGAACTGACCCTAGTAGGAAAGTTTTATGTGTGTTTCATATGTGTTTTGGGGAGCTAAATCTGAATCTGAGGTTTGCGGACAACATTTCGTGACGCAACATTTAAAAAACTAGAAAAAACGGTTTTTTTTTTGCTTTTTTCCGGCTTTTTGCTTAAAACTCGAAAACTGTTACTTTAAGCAAATGGTCGAAATTGTGTCCGCAACCCTCAGAGTCGGATTTAGCACACACATATGAAATGAAAAAATGAGAATTACCCCAAAAGTTTCCTCGCAAAAATACAATTTAACTGAATTAATTAACTGTGTATTGATGTTAGCGTTGTTTGTTAAATACTACCATATACTAACATATTAAGACGAAAGTAAGTCTAAGTATGATACTATTAGGTCTTTACCTACCTATGAAATTGCTAATTTGTATGGCCAAAATTTCATACAAACTATTTTATTTTTGTTTATTTTTTAATGTCTTCTGAAGATGCCTGAACTAATTTCGATGCTATCAGAAACCATTATAAGATGGAAAAAGAGCTATGCACTGCGTTTTTAATTTCTCAAGAACAGAGTAAGTATATGAATAAAATATACCTTTAATTACTTCCTTATAAATAATAATTGCTCTAGTATTAATTTAAATCTAATAGGTACTTAATTTAACTAAAGATACAATAAAACTGGAAGTCAGAAAAATTATAAATAAACGTACAAGTTACACCCAGAATAAAATAACACACACACACAACACACACACAATTAAAACATAAAAAGTCATTTATTTATTATGTATTATATATTTATATCCCATTATATCCTAAACATGGCACATATTTACTGACATTTCACGTGACTTTTACTTATCCATGCCAATTAAAGTTGATCCTGTATTAACTGCCGTACTCAGAGAAGTCAATTATAGTTAATCTTTCATTAAGTCTCATGCCGCCCTTCTCTATTTCATTGACAAAGTAAGTGACAGAACGAGACTTAATTGTAGATTGAATTTAATTGACGTCTCTGAGTGCGGCAGTAAGTAAGTGTCATGAAGTACTTTTCTATTTCATTGACAAAGAAAATGTCAGAACTAGACTTAATCAAAGATTAAATTTAATTGACTTCTATGAGTGCGACGGTAATCCCCTTACTAATAATGAGTTCGCCATTGCTATAAAACTTAAATAAACATGAGACAGCTGGAGACAGTTAATTTAAATGTTTGTCTTCACTGTGTAGTGTCACCTATTTGTCACCAATGACCCAATACTTACACAGTTAAAACATATCCTAAACATGGCACATTTTTACTGACATTTCTCGTGACTTTTACTTATCCATGTCAATTAAAGTTGATGCTGTATTAACTGGCGTACTCAGAGACGTCAATTATAGTTAATCATTCATTAAGTCTCATGCCGCCATACCCTATTTCATTGACAAAGTAAGTGACAGAACGAGACTTAATTGTAGATTAAATTAAATTGACGTGTCTGAGTGCGGCAGTAAGTGTCATGCAGTACTTTTCTATTTCATTGACAAAGAAAGTGTCAGAACTAGACTTAATCAAATATTAAATTTAATTGATTCTCTGAGTGCGACGGTAATCCCCTTACTAATAATGAGTTCGCCATTGCTATAAAACTTAAATAAACATGAGACAGCTGGAGACAGCTAATTTAAATGTTTGTCTTCACTGTGTAGTGTCACCTATTTTTCACCAATGACCCAATACTTACACAGTTAAAACATATCCTAAACATGGCACATTATTACTGACATTTCTCGTGACTTTTACTTATCCATGTCAATTAAAGTTGATGCTGTATTAACTGGCGTACTCAGAGACGTCAATTATAGTTAATCATTCATTAAGTCTCATGCCGCCATTCTCTATTTCATTGACAAAGTAAGTGACAGAACGAGACTTAATTGTAGATTGAATTTAATTGACGTCTCTGAGTGCGGCAGTAAGTGTCATGCAGTACTTTTCTCTTTTATTGACAAAGAAAGTGTCAGAACTAGACTTAATCAAATATTAAATTTAATTGATTCTCTGAGTGCGACGGTAATCCCCTTACTAATAATGAGTTTGCCATTGCTATAACACTTACTGCCGCACTCAGACACGTCAATTTAATTTAATCTATAATTAAGTCTCGTTCTAACACTTTCTATTTCAATGAAATAAAAATGACTGCATGAGACTTAATGAAGGATTAACTTTTATTGACGTCTCTGAGTACGGCATTTAAATAAACATGAGACAGCTGGAGACAGCTAATTTAAATGTTTGTCTTCACTGTGTAATGTCACCTATTTGTCATCAGCCTGTCATTAATTCCAAATTAGCCGTCTCAATTTATACAAGTGCTAAAATAGCAGTGGCAAATTCATAATTAGTAAGCGGGTAAATTTTTAGTAGTTAGTTTTTAGTAAAGTCAGTTTTTCATTGCTTGTCAAACATTGTAAACAATCTTGACATTCCTTTTTAACGAAATTATTCATTTTAAAATAAGATAGACACAAAAATTACATCCTAATATGGTAGTTTATCGTTTAATATATGCAGCTTTTTAGAGCTATTAGTAAATATATACTTTCAACAGTATTAGTTTTAAAAGTCATAAAAAGATTATTTACAATGTTTGACACGCAAAGAAAAATTGACTTTAGTGTAGGTACGCAAAGTTGGATTAAAGTATCCTAAATGTAGTCAAAATGGGGGCTTGAACTAATTTACGAACTTAATTTGGCAACCACTTTACAGTGATTATAAAAATACCTAAGTATTAATTACCTGCGTATCTTCAGGTTTAGAATAATACCTCTCTTTGACTCGATCGAAAAGCAATTTACGAGCGGTCTTTGCCTGAAATGAAATAAAATTGTTTAACTCTTAAAAATATATTTATTTCTGTAAAGAAACATATTTATTTTTAACGATAAATGCTGAGGATGCCTTTTCGGCAGGCCCATGTAATATATTTTGTAAAAATGTTATATTATTTAGGGTACGTATTATAATACCGAAAGTTCATAATACCTACAAATGAAATACCTACGCATGAAACGTCGAAAATCAAAATACCGAACGAATGAAATACCTATACCCGAAATGCCGAAGCTCAAATAACCGAAAGTTCAAAATCCCGAAAGTTTGAAATACCGAAGGTTCATATCCCGAATGTTTAAAATCCCGAAGATTCATATACCTACAGTCCTAATAATCAAACCTAATATATTTCTTATTTACTGAGTACCTAACCTAACTATTTTTTGGCGCTTCGCCGGCCGCTGCCGCGGCACCGCTCGCTTCGCTCGCTCGGCTCGCGCGGCGTTGTGGTCAACACTTCTAACCTTACCTAACCTAATGTAATCAAACCTAACCTTTAGTAGACGTCGGGTACCTTCGGTCATATAAACAGTCGGTATTTTAAAATTCGGCATTTTAGTATTCGGCATTCCAATTATAGGTCTTATAAGATTCGGTATTTTGAATTTTTGGGATTTCAAACTTTCGGTATTTAGAACTTTCGATCATATAAACATTCGGCATTCTAAAATTCGGCCTTCCGTTCGTAGGGCTTATGAAATTCGGTATTGTAATACGTACCCATTATTTACGATATTGGAACTACTTAGTTTCCGTTTTCTCGTGTAGTAAAATAAGCGTAAATAATTGTGTGTAAAAAATGTTAATTACTTAAATACTTTAGTGTTTTTGTTAAGAAAGAGTGACTTATGAGTACGTGTGAGTGACACAGGTTGATTCCACCTCAGAATTGAGTCCACCTCCTTCTCCTCCTCCTCCTTCCTTATTTGTAATTTTTATAATGAAATAGACATTTTTAATTTTTCTTCTAGCAACATAGTTAATGTTGTATACTTACATTTCTTCTTCTTCTTTCTTTCTTTCTAAACCACTGTTAGACAGTTGAATAAAATTGTAAGACGAATAAATTGAAATGTTTGTCTCCACTATGTCCTGTCACTTTTCCGTCATTAATTCGAAATAAGCCGTTTTATATTCTTCTTACAAGTGGTTGAAAGCCAATCTTACTTCAAGTTTTTCTTACTTACTATTTGTAGCCAATATTACCAACTTTACCTTCTTTTCAAATACAGGTTCTTCAGATGTTTCAGTAACTGGACTTTCTGTGATCTATAAAATTGTCGTAGAGTAAGTTTTTATAGAGCTACAAGTAAATCTTACTTTAAACTATTGTTTTAATCGATAAGAATTCACTTTGCAATCTAAATATAAGATATTATTGCACTTGAAAAAATGACCACCAGTGGCGGGAATCGAACCCGCGTTCCTCGAATAACGGGCGATTGCCTAACCTCTCGGCCACCCTGGCGTTGGCAGAGCCTGGCGAAATTTTCAAGTGCTTCTTAACTCTGTGATGCCGCGTTGCTTTCATCAATGATATTGGGATTACACTCTCAACACTCGAAAGAAATACTATAGCTAGTATTTAAGATGAAGCTTTGAACATTGATGAAAGCAACTCGGCATTACAGCGTTAAGAAGTACTTGAAATATTCGACAGGCTCTGCCAATGCCAGGGTGGCCCAGAGGTTAGGCAATCGCCCGGTATGCGAGAAACGCGGGTCCGACTCCCGCCTCTGGTGGTCATTTTTTCAAGTGAAGTCATTTTTTATCTTAAATTTAAATCTTACTTTTACTAAACCAAACAGTAAAAAATACAAGAAAACATATAACTTACCGGTGCCTCATCTTCTATCAAAAGTGCCTTAGATGTGCCAGGAATTGGGCTTAGTTCTGTTGTTGCTTCATCTAATTTAGATTCAGCGTCCATTGTGTTTATTACCTCGGGAGCTACAGTTGTTTGAGTTTCTTTGTTTTCTTTGTTACTATTATTGGTGGCTGGCAAATCCTGAAATATATTTGGAATTTTATAATATCGTGCCAGAGATTAGATATTGACTAATTATTTATTAGGATTAATTTGTAAGGATTTACTACTTCAAAAAAAAACGAAGTCCAGACAGGGTACAACTATAGTACGTGCCAGATAAACATGCATAAAAGGTCGTTCACCTTGACAGCTATAACCTTGTGACACATATCATTTGTCTTTCTAACTAGCGATTATTACGACTTTTGATTTTTGGGTTCAAAGTCGACCCGTACCAAGGTTCATTTGTTAAACAGATTCGTATCGCTACAGCTTATAGTTAGGGTCGCCGCGCTTCGCATACTGGCGTGCAATGGTACACGGGTGAAGGTCTGCAGCGGTGACGGGTCAATGACTTTTTATGCACCGTTAAATGACACGGACTATATTAACTGACAATTCAAGTGACAATTATGTAGATAAACCTTGCTGGTTATACACGTATCATACTTGAATACTTATAAAATGGCTAATTTGAAATGTTTGTCTCAACTATATCATGTCACCTATTTGTCATTAATTCCAAATGAGTCGTATAATATTTATACAAGTTTTATAGCAATTATAACATTTCAAATTAGCCATCTCATATATAGGGGAGGTCAGCTCAAAGCGGCCACAGAAGGCAAAGCGGCCATGGCTCCAAATACGGTTCTATTATATGTCATAACGAACTTTATCGGTTCGTCTTACAGCTAACCTTCCGCCTCGCCCCGATCAGTCTTTCGGCACCGGTCACTGCAAGCACGTGCGTGCAGTGACGATTTTTAAATATTTGGTGGTTTCCTTAAAAAAATGCGAGATAAGTCCAGCCTGTTCTGATCTAAACCATGCATAACTCATTACTTTTAACTAATGCGCCTTAGCACTAATTTATTAGACTATGTTTGTGTATTATTTGCTTACAAAGTTAATGTAAAATATGACAGCAGTTAATTTTTGAAATAAAGTGCACGAATAGGGCAAAGCGGCTCGGGCAAAGCGGCCAACTGACCGCTTTGCCCTTAAATAAACGTGTAATACTTCGAATTATAATACTTGATTATTTGTTTAGATGGTCAACAATTATAAATAAAAACTACCAAAGGGTTATGGGGCGAAAGTACAATGGCGCAAGCAATCAAAGACGTGAAGGAACTGTTGTTCCTTAATTTAATCTAAAGCAATAAACTTTTAAGCAACTTTGGTTTTTTTATAACGTTTGAAAACATATTTATTTTAGATATTAATAACACAGTTGATTAATAGTGACATTAATTTTAAGAGTTTAAATGTATAATTGAGACCAAAGGTTTTATAAAAAATACATATTGATTCTAAACTATTATTGGCAATCTTCTTTTTTCAAACACTACCTACATCTTTTGTCAAAAAATACGTTAACAAGTATATAAGTATACGTTAATAAGTACATTTCTCATACATTACTGGACTGGCCGCTTTGCCCTTACCCCCATGGCCGCTTTGGGCGGCACCTTGGGCAAAGCGGCTTTTTGCCACCTTTTCGTAATTTACGTGTCATTTAAGTATTTTCAACTTTTTGCAGATGTGGATTGTGCACAATGAAGAACAAATGTTTTTTCTACCTATCAGTATAAAAATCTTTTCGAAAATTATTTTATTCAGTAAGTTTTTTACACCTCAAAGTAAAGGTGGCCGCTTTGAGCTGACCTCTCCTAATCAAGTATTATAGCAGTGTCAAAATCATTATTAGTAATGATCTCAATTTTTGTTAATTAATTTTTACCTCATCATAATATACTTCATACACCACTTCGTATTCATCCTCATCTTCTGGTATTTCTTCATTCACTGTTTCTTCTTTAAACGTTTCTTCTTCTTCTTTTTCTTCAACAGAATCTTGACCAATTTCATCATCTGATTCCTGCAAAGAAAATAAAGCTAGTATGTTGATACGCTCTTCAGATACATTTTATTTGCATTTTGACTGCCTCGTTGGTCTAGTGGTCAGCACGCTGGCTTATGTTCAAGGTTTGATTCCAGTTCGGTCCGGAATTTGTTTCTGGGTTCTGTCACACTTGTGAACTATAATATCTGCGTGGCTGAGTGATCTCTGTTGGGATCGGCCGCCGTAGACGAAAATTTCTATTAGAGAAGTATACCTATAATAGCTGTTGCCCGCGACTTAGCTCGCGTAAACTACTATTTCTGTATCCTACAGGAACTGTGTTTTTTTCCGGGATAAAAAGTAGCTTATATGTTATCTGTTCAGTAGTTTTTGCGTGAAGAAGTAACAAACATACACACTCACGAACTTTCGCATTTATAATATTATTAGTGGGATATACCGATACCTAAACCTGTACCACAGAATACTAGTACTTCGTACAGAAGTATGACTTAGCAATTATATTCAAAGAAATGTCTACTCAATGTCGTCAACAACATGGCGTAATTTAGTTCGCCTCAGAGTCAAGCACATTTTCGTGTAGACACCTACAAAAATCCATTGCAAGATAAATTCATACTTATTGCTCTGGAATATGATTCATAATACACTAAACCTATTCAGTGACGTAATATCACGCGACGCGATAGGGTTGACTGCTACGAGAAGCTTCTAACGCCATCTAGCGCCTCTTTCTAGTACTTTATTCATTCTCGTCCAGCCAGCAACGTAGCCGCGCGGCCGCCGGTGAATAAAACGCGCGAGCGTGGCTCTGGCCGGTAGCGACACGCAACTTGTTTTAGCACCTACGTAGGTGCGCCGCGCGTAGGTACGTTTTTGCTACCTCCGCGGGGAGATACACAGGCCTGCCCGTACCTAACTATAGCTATATATTAACTTTCTAACCTTTTTAACTGTCTCCAAGAAAGGAAAGCCATGGCTGTTGGTGAAAGGTCGCATTGTGTCATCGAATTCTGGACCTTCTTCCGTGTCGTATCTTGCAGGACCCTGAGAAATTAAATAGAACTGTATATACAATATTAATGTAATGTAATTTACCAATTAACGATTTAAATAAATGGAAGAGCTTTGCTCCCTGGCACATGCTTTTTAGCTTAAAAGGGCGCTACGATCACTAATACAATATAATGTACCGATTGTAAAGAGTTAAAATGTTTATTATTATTCAGTTACATTACGGAATAAATATTAGTACAGTACAGAAGAACACTCCGTAAAACTATTTCAATAATAATAAGTAAATTTACCAGTGGTAAATTCACTTTAAAATTAATAATTAAAAACTACTTATTTGTATAAAAATTAGCATATTTTTGTTTTATAACTAAGCTCTTTGTCTTTATTTTAAGTTGGAGTCTCAGAGTATTATTGATCATTTCGCATTGACTGTTAATGGGCTTAAACTAAAAAAGATGTTTTAATATACGAGTAGTATCTAATGTTGTAACAGATAATGGTACATACGGAAATTAGCCGGCTTTTAAAATTTTATTTAAGAGACTTTTTTATCATTACCTCATTTTCTCCATAAGGCCGTTCTATCATGTGGTAATATACGATCTCTCTTAGCGTCGGTTTCTCAGCTTTCGGATTGACGAAGGCCACGGTATTCCTCCCTGCATCTTCCCTTATTTCGTATACATCTGCTTGTGTTTTGTTAATTATCTGTAAGTTAAGATAAGATAAAAAGTTTAAGTAAAGTTAGCCTATAAAGAAGCTGGGCAAAGGCCTCACCTCAACTATGAGGAGGTACGAGCCATACTCCACCACGCGGTGTAAGATAAGATATGATGAGATATTTTTTATTGCAACCCACACATAGTAGATAGACCCACACATAGACTTCTGGAACGGGCGAAGCCGCGGGGAACTGCTAGTATGATAATATATAAGATAACATTTACCTCTATTTTTGTGATTGAGTTCGCTGAAATGGCACTTATCCTCATCAAGAGAAGTGGCAGTATCTGAAAGTATTTAGATCAAAACAGAACAATCTTAAAAGACTGTTACATACTCTTTTCATAAATAGCTTGGGCTAATTTTTAGGGTTCCGTACCCAAAGGGTAAAAACAGGACCTTATTACTAAGGCTCCGGTATCTGTCTGTCTGTCTGTCACCAGGCTGTATCTCGTGAATCATGATAGCTAGACAGTTAAAATTTTCACAGATGATGTATTTCTGTTGCCGCTATGACAACAATGAATATTTGAGGGGGGCTATCATACAATAAACTTGTTTTTTTCGCGTTATTTGCTAGATATTAATAACGGCAACAGGTATACGCTGAAATATTGACAGAATATGTACCATATTTTCTTTAAAGTAAATTAAAATAAATTATTTAAGGCTTACATACTGTTTGAGAGTTTAGGCAGTGGATTACACGTGGAGGGCGACAATGATAGGTGGAAAATCAGTCAGGTCTGAGCACTTATAGCTAGGTACTTGCCGCATCTCGCTTTCAGGGTTCAGGTATCACTTCGCAGGCCACAATCACTCGAAATGTCTGTAAGGAGTTTCACAGGACACACACGCGGCGAAAGCGCTCTGGTCAGTCTAGTACATGTGTCATAGGGAACGTCTCGATGTCGACTCGATCTTCGGGGTTCTCACGGTACGTTTTAAACAAATAAAAATAAGGCAGGTTTGCGTGTGAGTGTGCGTGGCGTAGTATCAATAGGGTACACAAACAAATCAAAATATTGTAGTAAACATATCGCCCGCCCTAAACACGTCAAGTGTTTACGAGAAGGTTAGGAAGCCAAGGGAAAGGAAGTTCACTGGACAGGAAGACGAACTAATTTCGTCAAAGATCTCTGTAGGCTACCGGTAGGAGTTTTAACATCTACCACACGAACAACTTGGTCTTGGCCAGGGTATAAATTAATAATGCGTCCACGACGCCACTGCAAAGGGGAAGGTTGTCATCTGTTATGAGTACTAGCTCACCTACTTTAGGAGGATCACAAGGAGAGGTCCATTTATTTCTATTTTGTAATGTATTTAAGTATTCTAAATGCCAGCGAGACCAAAAGTGCTGGGTAATTTGTTGGATTAGCTGAAACCGTGTAAGGCGCATCGCCTTACACGGTTTTATAAGGGACATTTTACGTCTTTATAAGGGTACTCCGGAAGTGCAGTTAAGGGTTGTCCAATTAAGAAATGGCCGGGAGTTAACACTTCGACATCATTAGGGTCCGGAGAAAGTGGGCACAATGGGCGTGAATTTAAAACTGCTTCAATTTTAGCAAAAACAGTGGTCAGCTCTTCAAGCGTAAGGGGGGTATCGTCTACTACTCGTTTTAGGTGCGATTTCGCCGATTTAACCGCAGCTTCAAAAAGACCTCCCCAATGAGGGCAAACAGGAGGATCGAAAACCCAGGATATGTTCCGCTTTGAAAGCTCAGAACCAATAGCCGCCTGGTTTTGAGACAGGAAACACTCTAACTCTTTCAGGTAATTGTTGGCACCACAATCAGATCGGATTAGGCGAGGTACACCACGACGCGACACGAATCGGGAAAAGGCCGCAATAAAGGCTTCAGTAGTTAGGTCCGACACAACCTCAAGGTGAACGGCTTTAGTGGAAAGGCAGACAAATACACACATGTAACTTTTCACTAACCTTTTGTTCTTATACTTTGGTAAAAAAGGGTCCTGCAAAATCGGTACCTACACCGTCAAACGGTCTAGCAGCCGTGACGCGGTCTTTAGGAAGGTCACCCATGAAGGGTTGAGATACAGCCGCCTTGAGACGATAACAGGGAAGGCATTTAAAAATCACATGCTGAATATCTCTGCATGCAGACAAGATCCAAAACTCTCTATTTAACATGGCAAGAATTGCATTAACACCTGCATGTGCATTCTCGCGATGGTAATGTGAAATAAGGATGTTCACGAAATTACCATTCTTAGGTAGAAGAAGGAGATGGCGCGCATCAAAGGATAGATCGGAGTTTCGTAATCGACCTCCAACTCGAATCAGGCCTCTGTCATCTAGAAATAAATTCAACTTTCTCAGGGAGTTAGTGATAGGATCGCCACGCCGTAAGCGATCAAGTTCATCAGAAAAGGAGGTAAATTGAACAATTTTCACTAAAAACAAAAGGGAATCTCTCCGTTCCTCAGGGCTCAGGTAGGACGAGTAAGATTTAGGAAATAAAAACCGCCTTAGGTAACAAGTCACGTTTATTAGCTTGTTGAAAGAACTATACCGCTCTAATAAGAATGAGGGATCCGGGGTAGGAACATCGGCAGAGACTACTAAACAACGTAGTCCAGGGAGATCACTACTTGGGTTAGGTTCCGAAATACCGAGCCAGTTGTCAGGAGACTGCGTCAACCACAAAGGTGAAAACCAAAGGGAGTGGTCGATCAGTCGGGTGACTGACATACCTCTCGATGCACAGTCACTAGGGTTCATGTAGCCTGGGACGTGCCTCCATTCACTAGATGTAGGACTATTATTAATCTGGGAGACACGATTAGCCTTAAAAGTCTGAAGGAGGTGAGGAGTGGTTTTTAACCAACACAACACGATTTTGTCACTAACGGACTCAAAAATTCCATGATGAGGGATAAAATAATGTTCCCGGGTCGAGTCATATGAAGAAAGGGACATATGGTTTAGGTCAAGGTACTCGCGCATAAAGGAAATATATTTCTCTCGAAGATTAGGAAGGCCATCAGGGGACACAAACAACTCGGACCTTAAAAGGCGACCAATGACGTCAGCTCCAAGAAGTACACTTATAGTACCAGGTTTGTAAAATAAAGGGTCAGCAAGAGGGAGGTGCTTAGGACAGGTAATTACACTTTTAGGTAAGTCTACCTCTGGGAGGGTACCAGCAATCACATCAACAACTATTGCACTGGTGGAGATTTCTGGAAAGACAGAATTAACTGGCTTAAAAGAAAAGGATACAATGCCCGGGGAATTAATTGCTTGAACATTACCTATTCCACGAACAGGAACTGGAGAAGGAATGATAGGTAAGTTCATGTGGTCAACAACAAGCTCAGTAGTAAGAAGGCAGCCCTAAGCACCAGTGTCACATAAGGCACGCGCTTCCACATAATATCCAGACGAGGTTTTAACATGAATCAAGGCCGTAGGTAAAAGAACGAGAGAATTGCGAGGTAAAGATGTAAAAGCGGGTATGGAAGGGGGGCTATCTAGTCAGAATTGTGGGGCCTCATTGTACTTATGATGAAATGCATGTTCATCCTGGGTTCTTTGACCTAGAGGGGCATTATAAATACGGTTACCGCTTGGTACAAGGGGAGATCGCCCGCCCGAACGGGGAGGTGATACTCTACGGGAATCACGAGGTGGTGGGGTACGAACACGGTGCCTTTCAGTACGTGGGGGTGACACACGGTCCGTTAAGTGACTTTGTGGAGATTGCCGTGGTTGGTTAGAAGCTAAGGCCGCGACGTCTCGGTATGAGCGCTCGCGATCGTAATTCACAGGAGAGGAGTCATCATAACACAGTAACGTGTGATGACTGGAACGACGGCACTTGCGACAGCGATAATTTCGCGTGCATTGGGATATGGAGTGTTTATCCAGGCATCGATAGCACAGTCGGGCTTCTTTTACAAAAGTAACACGTTGACGTGTAGGAAGGCGAATAAAATCGGGACACTCGCGTAAGTAATGCGAAGTACTGTTACAAAGGTGACATTTAGATGTCGTCGCAAAGGTAACAAAGGCTCTTGGAGGAGGTAGGGAACGCGCGTTAGGTTTAGGCAAACGAGGGGAGCTCACAGTAGGGGGGGGGGGTAGTAGTGTCAACGACAGAAGCACTACCTACATTGTCGTGGTGCCTACATTCATCCTCAAGAAAGGTAATAAGATGATCAAAAGTAGGGAGGTGATTAGGATTATCGCCATAACGACGTTCAAATCTCGATTTTAACTCTGAAGGCAGTTTAGCAAGGCATAAGTGAACTAATAGGTACGACCAATGTTTAACAGGAAGTTCCAATCTCTCTAAGCATCGATAAGTCGAAAGCAGGGGGTTCAGGAACGACACACGTAACCCGGAAAGTTTAGGCGTTATAATAGGGAGCATCATTATTTGAGCTATGTGGGTATCCGCTAAAACACGAAGGTTATGGTACCTACGTTTTAGGAGGTCACGGGCCACGGTGTAATTGCCCGCCTCAACTTGAGGTGTTGTATCAATCGACGAGGTTCATCCGATAAGGCTCCTACTAAATAGTGTAGCTTTAATGTCGGGGTAAGGCTAGGCTGGTTGTCCACCACGCTATCAAACTGGTCTATAAAACTGATCCTACTATCGGGACGGCCATCAAACTTAGGTATAGGTAGGTCAGGCAATTTATTAGCCGGGTTATCAATAGCCAGAGATTTATTCTCCTTGAAGGGGATGCTAGTACGGGACGTCTCAAATTGGTGAGGTCGTATTTCGTCTAACTTAATTTTTAAGTCGTCTATTTTCCCCCTAACTACGCGCATCTCGTCTTAACTTGCACATATTCTTGGTCATAAATCGCAGGATCGAGATGACCTAACAGCTTGGAACAAGCGGCAGAAAACTTATCGCACATAAGTGGCAGGTCGGAAAGACGCGCTCGCATACGATTGGAGGAAAAGGTCTCAAGAACTCGGTGGGAATCATCAACCCAGTCACTAATATAACGAAGTTCACCTATAGATTCACGGTATTCAGCTGTATCCGTGTAAAGTACGGCCCTTACGGTCTCGTTGCCGGTTTCGGTATCCGACATTTTATTTACTTTAAATCGCAGGAAACAAGGTAGGTAAATTAAACGCACAAAAGATTCCAATAGAATGCGTAAAGGAACAAATAGTAAGGGACGGCGCAGATGCACCGGGTATAGCAAACGTAACTCGTAAACAACGGTCACGTGGTAATGGCGTGATCAATAGGGAAACAAAGCGCTCGCGCACCTCACTTGCACTCAAAGGGTAGGTAATTAACGCGCTAATCGATTTAATCGACACTTATGTAAAACTCTGTACTCAAAGCAAATAAATAACTCTCAATTAAACAAATTACGTTACTAATAAGGGGTTCTAATAAAAAACTACGCTCTGCTACCAAAATGTTTGAGAGTTTAGGCAGTGGATTACACGTGGAGGGCGACAATGATAGGTAGAAAATCAGTCAGGTCTGAGCACTTATAGCTAAGTACTTGCCGCATCTCGCTTTCAGGGTTCAGGTATCACTTCGCAGGCCACAATCACTCGAAATGTCTGTAAGGAGTTTCACAGGACACACACGCGGCGAAAGCGCTCTGGTCAGTCTAGTACATGTGTCATAGGGAACGTCTCGATGTCGACTCGATCTTCGGGGTTCTCACGGTGCGTTTTAAACAAATAAAAATAAGGCAGGTTTGCAAGTGAGTGTGCGCGGCGTAGTATCAATAGGGTACACAAACAAATCAAAATATTGTAGTAAACACATACAAAAATAAATTATTGCCGTTTTTAAAATTAATAGTAGATAATGGTACGGAACCCTTGATGCGCGAGTCCAACTCGCACTTGGCCGGTTTTTTTTTCTTATTATTGTTTGTAATGTCATATTATGCTTTTTATTTTAATGTACATAGAATTTACCCCAGGCTGAAAATCAGTGTCGTGGTTTGCCCTCGGCTACCACGACTAATGCTGAGTCGGATGCCTTTTCGGTAGATCATATTTTTATAATTTGTAAATTGTTTTTTGTTCATCGATACCGATCTCCGAATAAATGCTTTTTCTTTCTTTCTTTAAATATTGCTTGGCCCACCTTGCATTGGTTGGAAATGGTTGGAAACCCACGCTAAATTATTACTAAACTTCAAAAATAATGCTGACGAAAATTATCTTCATGTTTGTTCATCATAGTTGTCCTATCAGTCAAGATCAAGTATAAGTTTATGGGCCAAGGGTTACTTGTAATGGGAAAAATGTGAAAAAAAATTTAAGTCGTGCTAAACGCAATGGGACAGTGGACAGTTAGGTCCACTTGCAAACGCTTAGTCTCGAATTAGCGTCATTCTGTCTCTGTCATATGTTCGGCGATGACAGAGACAGAATGACGCTGATTCGAGATTAGGCGTTTGTTGCAAGTGGCCCTTAGGCCTTAAATAAGTTAGATTCTTAAATTATGATTTTATTGGTTGGGTCTGGAATATACAGGTCCGGGTTTCGACTGGCGATAATTTAAGGACCTTTAATTTATTAAATTTTATAGACACACAAAAAAAAATCGGGTTTAGCATTGTAATAAATTTAAAAAACTATTTCCAAATTTTTAACAAGATTTCTTATAACTTTTTTTTCTAGGACAAGTAATAATTTTGAATTGATCTTTATTTCATTTGATAGGCGATGGCGTTACCTTCCAGCTGAATTATTTTCATAACTTTTAGGACCATCCATAGAAATAGTGGTATTTTTAAAAATATTTAAAACAGCTGTTATTTGAATAGGGAGGGAGTTAGAACCCAACATAAGGGGTTCCTGTCGATAACATTTGTTGAATTAATAAATATAGATACATAATAAAATCATTTATTTCAGGACCGTCTTCCATAATGGAATTAAAAAAAATCACAAACAAAATAAAATTCCCAATCAATGAAAAAAAAAAAAATATGGCCCAATTATCGCCAGTCAAAACCCAGTTACATTTTATGTGAGTACAAAAAATAAAAATATATTGCAAAAAGGTCATTATTTGTAGTCACAAAAAAACTTTCTCGCAAACTTTTACTCGAAAAAAGGACGACCTGTATGAATATGGCAAACTTACCATATAACAATTCATCTTAACACAGATCACTAGCACTCACTTTAACAAATTGATCAGAAACTCCATGTTTTCCGCTTAAATATAACAGTTAATAGTTATTTTATCTCTTGATATTATCTGAAAAATCTTATCGAAGCCGTTTTGGATCTCTTAACGAGGTATTACATTAGGTTTGTTATCAATTCTTACCTTTAATTATAATTACATATAGTAACACATTGGGCTCAATTCTAATAAGCCCTGTCTAAGATAAAATTTAACTTCAGCCTCTCTCTTTCTCTGCTAAATAAACAAAAAGAGAGAGACTACATTTATTACTTACTTATTGGTCGAATGCACTGGACTATTATAAATTTAAGAAGCTATGTACCTACTGTATTCTTGCAAACAATAATTGAGAAACGTCAAATTAAGTGTTGCGTTTTCTCACGTATTTTTGCAAGTTTTTGTAAGTTTTCTTCAAACTTTTGTCGTCATTGAATGACATCCCTAATAAATAAATTGTCTATGAATTCTCTATTATCCTTAGCAACCATAGATATAGTGTTAGCAACTGACAGCTTTTTAGTCTGACGTTTCTAAATCAATATAGTCTTTTTCTTTTCGTTTGCTGGCAGAAAAATTGCACGGTTCAATTATCGTTTGAAAATACAGCCTAACTCATTTGGGAACAATGTAGCTTTCTACGGGTGAATTTTCAAAATCGGTGCAGTAGTTCCAGAAATTACTTTCTAAATATTTGGCGCAACTGGGTTAGGAAGGCAAAGGGAAGCGCTTCCTACCGACCGGTTGTTATGGTCGGGGACCAAGGTCCAATGGTCACTGTCTTGGTTTATCTATATGTAGTCAAGCTCGTGCTAAATCTTACATATCGCGGTTTGTGTTGTATGGAGCGGGCTAACAGCGCCATCTAGCCTGTAGGAGCCGAGTCAGGGCGTCGCGTCTTACTTACAAATCAAACTTTTCCTCTGAATATTATTATAGATATATATATAATATATAATAGTATAGATACTGTCATTCGTTCGGACTATGTCGGATTTCATACAACCACAATTTATCATCCCCTATTTACCTACCCCTTTAAATTTTGCGTTTTGTGACAAAAAGTACCTTTGTCAATTTCTCCCGCTAAGCAAAATTCATCTAAATCGGTTCAGTGCTTTTATATTTTAAAAAGACATTTACTTTCGCATTGTTATAATAGGGCTTAATGACGAACCAAAATTTTTTATTGGTTTACCTGAATGGTCTATGGAAAAGCTATCTCCAGTGATAATATGACACGATCTTTTTAGGATAGCCTGTATATTTATTTATTTAGTCCCGGGTTCCAATCCCGGGTCGGGCCGAAAGGGTTTTTCTGTCTTGAAGTAACTCGGACACAGCTCCGGAGTCAGGAAATTGGTGTTTTAACTCCCCCGTGCCTCGGAAAAGCACGTTAAGCCGTTGGTCCTGCGCCTGATCTCTCTACGGTCATGTCGGACTGCCGGGTCACTGAATTATGAGAGTGAAGGAGAGAGTGCACCTGTGTATTGCGCACACACTTGTGCACTATAATATCTCCCGCACAGTCTGCTAATCTCTGTTCTGATTGGCCACTGTAGTCGAAATTCGGCTAGGAGGATATTATCATTATTATTTTAAATCCTTTACCTCTTTCTAAGTTTACGACAAAAGAAACCTATGTCATTCTCTCTCGTTAACCAAAATCTATCAATGTCGGTTCAGTGGCTTAGATTACAAAAATACAGTTACTTTCTTATTATTATTAGTAGTAGGGATTATTGATGGAAAACAAAATGACATAATTAGTTTATCTGAAAAGTCTATGGGCTTAGCTAACTTCACTATGACACGCTCTTTTTGGGACATCCTGTGCATTTATTTATTTATATACGATTGCATTGTCGTCCGTATCTATTTGTACTTAATTAATATCAGAGCATCCGTATCTTTGATAAAGATAGCGTATAATTCCATTGTTAATTGTCATGTACATTAGAGAACAGTAAGAATGCCATTCATATGAATCTGTCTACATTGAGTTACGTCATTTAACGGTAAGTCTTTTTCGAGAGTATGTATGTAAGTATGTATGTAATTGTTTGGCACACCCTATAGCCCAAACGGCTGGACAGTTTTTGACATATGAGGTGACGTTGGATTCGTCAACGTCGCGTATGTACTTGTCGGGCTATAATATCCGATCTAGTGGTCTTGCGGAATAAAACACACACCGACGTTTTGTCAACAATTTTAATGGAGTGGTTTTTATTTTAATTTTATTTAAACTTTTTGCACACAGTTTAGAGTACAAATGGCGGACTTAACGCTAAAAGCATTCTCTACCAGTCAACCATAGGTCCAAACAGAGAAATACGGGCGTATCGTAAATTAGGAAAAATATGATACCGAGAAAACCAATGCAAAAGAAGCATAGCAATGAAGAAAAATTAACATAGCAATAGATATACACACTACATACATAAACATGGTTTTGCCATTGCCTTCTCTATTTCACGCACTAGTCATCATCCAACCACTAGTGAAAAATACGTGGGTCATTTAGAAAGTATGGCGACACTAAAAAAATAGTTGTACAGGTACAAATATTTTTATTAAATCTTTACAAAGTACTCCCCACCAGCCTCTATACAAAGATTCATGCGTCTGAACCAGTTTTCAAAACACTTTTTCCAGTCCGCCGCAGACACCTCGTATACAGCCTGCTCGAACGCAGCCAGCGCATCTTCCGGCGACGAAAATTGTATCCCTTTGAGCAGATTTTTATTTTTGGAAATAAAAAGAAGTCACGCGGTGCTAGATCAGCGCTGTAAGGTGACCCAGGAGTTTGACTGGCGTGCTGTCTAGGAAGTCCCTCATTGTCGTGGTGGAGCAGTAGTCCGCGATGCCCAGTGTTTTGTCGCTTCTTGCTTACTACAGATAAAACTTCTGGTAAATGTTTACCATTCGGCGATGATGCTTCTTTGATCTCGTAAAGAAATCGACCCTTGTTGGTGGCCAGTCAAATTCCAGTGATAATTTGACACGATCTTTTAAGGATAACCTGTATATTTATTTATTTAGTCCCGGGCACAGAATAAGTACTAGTACTCCGTACAGGTTGAGGTGCTTGTAGCGCAGTGGCGGCAGCGCTTTGGTAGTGATACCAAAAGTTAAGCAACCACGGCGCGGTCGTGATTGGATGGGTGACCATTCCGACCAATTAAGTGACGACCATGACAAGCATCTCCGTGCTTCGGAAGGCACGTTAAGCAGTTGGTCCCGGCTAATATCTCTTGGTATTAGTCGTTAAGCCTAGTCAGAGGCCCTAGGGCGGCTTGATAACATCTGACAGTAAGGTTTGTCACTTGCCTTACAGACACCCCTCCACCAATCCGCACTGAGCCCGCGTGGTGGAGTATGGCTCGTTCCTCCTCATAGTTGAGGTGGGCTTTTTCCCAGCAGTGGGATCTAATAGGCTGACTTAACTTTAACTCCGTACAGAAGTTTGACTTTGCAATGAAATTCATAGAAATATCTACTCACTGTCGCTAACGATATGGTGTAATTTAGTTCACCTCAGAGTCAAGCACATTTTCGTTTGGACACCTACAGAAATCCATTGCAAGATAATTTCATTCTTATGAATCTTGAATATGATTCATAATACACTAAACCTATTGAGTGACGTGCGACGCGATAGGGTTGACTGCTACAAGAAGGTACTAACGCCATCTAGCGCTCCTTTCAAGCAACCAACGTAGTGCCGGCCGCGTGCCATCGCCCAACGGTGAATAAAACGCTCGAGCGTGTCGTTGCTCGCTCGCGACACCAAGGTTGATTAGCCACGGTGGGTCGCCGTGCATAAGAACGTTTTTGCTACCTACACAGGCCACACAGGCCACAGGTGTTAGCAACAATGTTTGAAATTATTCAGATTTAATGTTAATTAACGGACTCATTAAAACACAATTTTACGGATTACTTCGCGATTTATTTACATTTTATTTTAAACCTGACGTTTCGAAAACTTTACAGCGATCGTGGTCACAGGGCTCGCAGGTCTCATGTCATCAGGTCGTGATCGTGTCTCCCTCGCTGTAAAGTGTTCGAAACGTCAGGTTTAAAATAAAATGTAAATAAATCGCGAAGTAATCCGTAAAATTGTGTTTTAATGAGTTCAACAATTCGCGTAAACGTAAGAAACAAATATGTTAATTAACGGCCCAATGTGGTCCAACAAAGGTTACAGGTTAGGCATATAAGAATGAACACCACCATTTTCTTTGACTTATTTAATCAAGTACAAAAAACGTAAAAAATATTTACAAAACATATTTTAAACTGTTACTGTAGTCTTTGTAGTAACTTTAACAGCTGACGCAGTGATATCGTTCTTGGCCGGCTGCACTGTAAAATTGTCGAAGTCATCTAACATATATTTTGGCTTTGTCAAATATGCCCCATGTGTTTCTTCTTTACGATGTTTCCCATTCCCTGTGTCATCCTTACATTTACCATCGTTCTTCATCAAAGTGTTTGTATGGATATGACCGTGGTATACCACGTTCGCTATAGGTATATGCGGAATTGGATGGTTCAAGTTGTTCGTCCTATATGGTTGGTGGAACGCGTAAACGAGTGGTACAGGTATGTGTGAGGCGTTTTTTGGGTCATACGCCTCTGGTCTTTGCTGAAATGATTTCCAGTAGTCTGGATGTGCATTCTTTTGTATCTCTTCGCTTTTTGGACGTACATCTCCAATGGATAACTTATCTGTCAGCTTCTGCAAAAACGTCTGAAGCAATTGAGTGTTTCTGTTGATTTGGTTAAGGATTTCTGTGTTTATATTCTCATCTTTTTGGGTGCTACATGTTACAGCATTTGTTGTAGATTCCGTGGTTGGTTTAACAGTAGTAGTAGTGGGCTCAGTGGTGGTGAATTGACCGTTGCTCTGAATGTGGAGTAAAGCAGATGCTACAAGTTTACTAACGTCGTCGTTTATCATGGGTGTCGCTTCATCTGGCTTCAAATGTTCAGAGACTTTCTTCTGTAGCGTCCTGACTGCGACTTTTTCTTTTTTCAAACGGTCTAATTGTTTATCAATACTTTTCTTGTGCTCTGTCAACAACATATCCATTCGGTTTTGCTGATCTTTGATACGTTTTAATATTATTGACGGCGTTGTAAGCGGCGGAGGAGCAGGGGTCGTCGTTTTGTTGTTTAATTCCTCAATTTTGGATATCTCCGATACGTTGACCAAAGACGAATACCTTAGTCCGTCTTTATTGTAACTCTTGTTTATACTCGCGTGTATCTCCTTAAATCCTGAGTCGACACCAGTCACGTTCTTAGGGAAAATTTTAACAGTCAATTTGTAGTTCTGTTTCGGTTCAATTACGTTGACGAAATCGGCCAGTTTTGGTACTGAAGTATCTAAATTAGATTTCTCTGTGATTGTTTCATCTACGAAATCTTGTGTGTTGAATTCATCAGATTTCCTTTCAGAATTGCTAAAGATGGCAGGTTCATATTGCTCTTTGGATTTGGAAACTTCTTCCAAAATTATATGAGGATATTTAGACATAAGTAGATTATGTCTGGATCTTCCTTCGAAAACGTGTGTGGTGTGCGAAGGTTCTTCGTACATGACTGGTATCATATCGTACTGTTCTTCTATTTTGTCTGCCATGTCCATTGTTTCTGGTGTTTCTACTTCTCTTATGATTGCTCTATCTGCTAGCAAATTTTCGTCGCGAACAAGAAATATGTTTTCGTCAGAGTCTCTTGGCTTGTTAAGTCTATCAGTGGCTATGATTCTAATATTGTCAATTTGGCGCTTACTGCGTTTCTTTTTTAAAATTATTCTCTTTCTGCCCATAGCGTGCGTATTCAAATATCTATTAACTTTTAATTTCTTATTCAAATTCGTAATTCTTTTAACGTTTGATGAACGTTTTTTTCTATCAAGCAGACTGGCTATACTCAGAATCTCAGACGGTTTCAAATTCTTGTAGAATATGTTATTTTTCTCATCCATAAGTGCTGGTAATTCCTTAATTGCAATGTTTTTCTTAATGATTTCTACATTATCTGATGCTCGATCATAAGTATTAATGTTTTCAGTTTCTTTGTTTATTCTAAATGCAACTCGTTTTTTCTTGTCCTGGTAAATTTCTTGATAGCTGTTGTAAGGAAGGAGGTCGTTGTTATAAAAAATGTTGTACTCATTGGAATGATAATCCTTTTTGTGAGTTTCTGTAACAGAACGTCGAATTAAAACGTGCTCATTTTTGTTCCCAACTACATCTCTTTTCGATAGCTGATGTTCATTTTCTTCTAATGATTTTACTCTATCTGCAGGGATCATTGGCGCGTCTTCCTTGCCTTCGTTTTGATGATACGATTTAACCAGTTCTTCCATTCCTGTAAAAAGTTTAACTGCTTCCGGGTCTGGAGCCTCATCGGTGTACTGGTTAAAACCAATCGACAAGCCTGTTCCATCGATATCTTGGACGAAAAATTTCAAATTTCCCATATCAAAGTAAGTGTTGGCATTGGTTTTAAGCATTTCTTCGCTCACATCGGTATTAAGTGGTTTCTGTAATCTTTGTGGTATGCCACTAGCGGGCATGAGTTTACTATAATCAACATCAATTTCTCCCATTTCTGCAGAATTCAATGATTTGGATACGGTCAGAAATCCAGGCCCATGGTTTATTTTTTTCCAATTTTCTCCTGATTTATCCAATACAAATGGCAAAGGGTTTTGTACAGGCACAGCTTTGCTTATAGGATCTGAATGCCTTTGATCCACGGTATGAATAGGAAGAATCATTTTATTTATCAACATTTTCTTATCTTTTCCAAACGGACTTAGGTTTCTTTTTTTAACTTGCTCGTGTTTATGCTTCTTTTTCTTTCCATCGTTATAATTGTCGATATCGCCGTGAATTACTTTTTGTATTTTTTCGACAATGTTTCTTATTAGTTTTTTCTTCTTGTCAGCTCTCATACCTTTGCTATCAAAGTGTGTTTCAATTTCAACGTACAACTGGTCGTCATCCTCGTTTAGTTTTGATTTTGGACTCAGTGTGGTCGCCTCATCATCACTGTATCTAATTTTAATATGTCTCTTAAGTCGTTTATTATCAACACTATCTACCTGTCTATCCTCGATTCCTTTGGGATACTTTTTAAAATAATCACCAAGGATTTTGTTAAAGAAAGAGTTCGAGCTTTTAGTGCGTTCTTGTTTATTTTTTAAGGCTGCCAGTTGCTCAGTAATATCGATATCTTGTGTCTCATCATTACCTTTTTCATCGAGAGGTTGGGACCGTTTTTCTTGGTTATTCGTTTGCTGATCTTCCTCCTCCATTTTGCTAAATTTTATTGATTTCCCATTGTAAATTAGTTTCACAATGCCTTTGATAGTTTCTATTGAGTTCCTGCAATGCAAATTTTATATTAGGTTTTGGTTTGGATTATGAAAATGAACGAACATTTTCATCTATACTTACACATTTGGTTCTTTCTGTTGGTTGTTTTTGTTTGATGTTATATCGATAATCGTTTTTATCAGTAGGTTTGGTCCTGAAAATATTTGCCAATTAATGAACACACTTAAATCGAGACGTTTTACATTACTAGTTACTCTTAAGTCATAATCATGTGATAAGATTTATTTCGGTAGCAGTAATTTATTTTTGAGGGTGTATTGTCTAATTATTGAGTGATTTTGACACTTGCTTTCCTAAAATGAATTAAAATTGTCTTTACAATAAACAATGTAGCTGTCATGTGAAATGGAACATGAGCTGACGTTTGTGGGCGTACATAGTGTGTAATATTAATTTTCCAATATCTCCTATCCATAAATGTCCTTTGCTAAGACTGGCTGACAATGTACAGCTTTTTCCTAATTTGTCCTCATTCTAAACGACGTGAAATAAAGTAGTAGAACTGAAGAAATATCGGTGAAAAAAAAATTAACAACCTTTTAGCACCAATGAATTCATTTTTTTAGGTCCCTTGTTCCTTCTGATTTGATTTGTATTTGCAATATCACTTTGGAGTTTTTCACATTTTATTAATTCCTCGAATATTTTGTTTTCTTCTATAGATGGATTGTGTACTATTTTACCACTTCTTTTTAATTCTGTTATTGACTTCGATGGCGCTTCATTTTCCTTTTTGTTTTCTTCAAAAACATCTCTCTCTGATGGATTTTCTGTATCTTGCTCTTGCTTTTCTGAAATGACAATTACTTATATTTCAATGAGAAGTCATTATGCTTGCACCAATAAAAACTTTAATAACTTACGGTCTATTTTGTTGTTTTCACCTGTTTTTTCTTTAACACTATTTTCTTCGTTATTTTTAAAACTGTTAACTAACGAAAGTACTTTTTTATATACGGCATTCAAATCCATATGGCCTATGATCCCTTGCAGCAATATATTGTGCATCGCCAGATGTAGCATATCTTCTTCATCTTTTTTCTCTGTTATATCAATGTTGTTAGCTTTCATTGTTTGTACATTTGTGTTTGAGTCGTCTTCTTTTGCGATGGATTTTATACCAACTTTTGTTGCGTCGTCTTTAGGCTTTTTACTTTCAAGCACGTTTTCTTCTGCATCTAATTCTTCTAGAAGAGTGGCTAAGCGGTTTGAAAGGATGCTTTTTATTTTTGGGTTCTTGACGTGGAAAAGGAAATTTGAGGATTCTGGAAGAATTATTTTTATTAATTAATAGGTATAATGATTTTTATAACTTATGCAATTTGTTTGCAAGTTTTTACGAAATCAAATTAAATTCAACTCATAAAAAATGATCGACTGTGTGTCTGTGTGTGATCCCATCAGAAGACACAGTCGATCAATTTTTGTGAGCGAAATTAAATTTAATCTAATTAATTGGTATTAGAATACAGGCTCTTGTCCAAAATGGATGGGTCATATGAACCACCAGGTAACGTATATAGGACGATATAAGAGCATAAAATAGTAAGATTCAGCACTATGCCGTCACTTGTAAGCTGTCCAACTGAGTGCTGGTGAGAATTCAAATGTGCAGGAGAAGAGTAAGTACATTTTGGTCATATATTTTTGTACGGCATTTTTACCTTCGATAGATATAGATAGATCCATGAAAAATAATAAGAAAGCGCGCAGTGCCGTAAAAAAATGGTGCGCTACAGTCGGTTTTTTTTGAAAAACTCAAAATTTACCGACTTTGTGGCGCACCAGTTTTTACGGAGGCTTGATACCATCTGACAGTAAGGTACCCCTCCACATAATTCGTACTGAGACCGCGTGGTGGGGTATGTCTCGTACCTCCTCATAGTTGAGGTGAGGTCTTTTCCCAGCAGTGGGATATATTATATAGGCTGATTTTTATCCGTTATCCTGGTCACCATAGCACAAGCTCACGCTTAGTTTCGGGAACAACACGCAGACCTATCGCGCCTCGTAAGGTCTCGCAGTCTAAAAGGGTTCCCACGTTAGCTGAAGGATAGGCATGAAGCCAGTATTCTGCCTCCTTGGTGGAAGCCGCTTTTAGATTGGCAAGGTCCGCGTTGTTAGTGCTTTAGCTCATCTAAAAACCTACATACTAACCTAAAGACCTCTTACTCCTATAGTTTTCATCGTTGGTCTCATCATAGTTCTTCTCCTCCTTATAGAAAGTTTCTGGTCGTATCAGGTTTGCCACTTTGACCTCACGAACTTCACTCTCCAACACTGGTACCGGGACATCGTAGGTTTTTACTAAAACAAGTAATATCTAACTATTAAAGAAACAAATATCTACATTAATATTATAAACAGGAAAGATTTGATTGTTTATTTGTATTGAATAGGCTTCGAATCTACTATACCGATTCATATGAAATTTGGTACAGATATAGTTTGAGACCCTTAAAAGGACATTTCAAAATCATCATAGAGGTGAAATGAGAGATGCAAGTTTGTATGGAAAATCCAAACTTTTAAAATATTTTTGAAACGTTTTTTTCACTATTTTCATTTTATTCCCGAATTTGTATGGTACGAAAAAAAAGCCCCTGCTCCCTTGTTTTAAATTAACGGGCGCCATTTTCAAAATTTGTTAAACATATTTTTTTATTTATGAAAAGAATGAGGGAGGGGTTTTTTATTACCATAGAAAAAAATAGATATAGCTAGGTAAAAAGACCGTCTCAAAAATAGTACTTTTAGGGCCGAATTCAATAGCCAGATAAAAAAAATTCCTCGAATAATTACACAGCGTATTATTAAAAATTACATTCAATAAGAAGTGTTGCAGATCAGGTTATGTTATTTTAAAATCCTGTTATTTGCTTGAAGAATATTAATTCTTATATCTTACTAAAACATCAGCAGAACCTACAATGACTGTATACTAAGAAAAATACCATTCGTCACGACTTATAACAAGAATAACACTTTTTTATACAGTGTGCCAGGTCACCGATGTCCAAGCCTTCATGTGAAGACTAAGGAGCAAAATTGCAACCACTTTCTAAACACATTCACGCGAGATACGTCAAGTAACGTCCTAAAAATTTGTTGATAATGGAGAACAACGTATCACTACGTCGTTACAAAAAAAATCTGTCACGAAGAACGTAGGATCACGGACCTTGACAATACAAAATCCTTAGAGTGACGTAAATGTGTCACATCATATCAAAATAATAATTCTGCAGCGTCACACTGTATCGAAAATTTACAATGTTAAGTAGGCATTGATCACTCCTAAACTAGTCCTTATTGACAGGTGCACAACGTCATTATACGACTAACCGTGCATATAACGCTTTGAAGTCAGTCGGCCTGCGCGCTCGTGCGAGACGGCAGCGTGTGCGCAATTCCCACCAATCGGCGACTATTGTTGAGAACCGTAAGTTTCAGGTGATTATATGCATTATCCGTTAAAAAAAATGTGGTGCCCGTGTGTAAACATATGAGACATAATATTCTGTTACTGTATTTAGTTAAATAATCATAAAATAATCGTTCGATATAAACCAAAAAGACCGAAATATGAAAAAGAAGCTTTCCAATAAGGGTTCAAAGATGCAACCATCTCCGGAGCCTTGTTCGTCAAAACAACATACCGTAAGTATCATCTCTCAGAACCTACTATGTTTATATGTCCTAGGTACTGTAAATAAAGTCTAACAAACAAAAATGATCAGATAACACACCAATTAACATGGTTTTAAACGAGTTACGAATTTAGTTATACGTACAATATTTTAACGGGGACGTCTCCCATAAATAATTTAATACATATTATAACATATATAGACGTGGTTACACGTTGTTCATAGTTGAATGATAATTAATGTTGCTATGAGGCGGAACGTCATTAATCGTTGACGTGTTAAGACGTTGTTAACAAATAATAAAATATTTTAGAATCATATGCATCAGAACGTGACCGTCTATTAACGTCAGTGTCATTATTTGACACATTTTTCGATCATAATTAAAGAGGGACGTCGATGAACGTTGGGACATTTGTATGATAAAAATCTGTGTCATCTCACAGAGTTCAAAAACAGAACGTCACTATACGTAGCTCGCGTGAATGTGTTAATAGGATCAACTTTGGAATCCCAAATTATATTTTCGGTATTAGTTTTATATGGAAAGGTGATATTTTTTGTCTGTTTTCGGGGTTCATGTAAAAAAAAAGGGTTGCTGGTAATTTATCACCTCTTGACGGCTCGGACATCGGTGACACTGTATATTCTAAAAAAAGGGGGGAAAACAAAAAAAAAACTTACATTTCTCTTTCGAAGAGAGTAGCCCATCAATGTCGACGAAGACATTCGTTAAAATAACGGTAAACGTTAACGCTATAGCGACTAACGTAACGCAGAACACTCGTTGGAATATCGTGTCGTAGTCGCATCGTGACATGTGATGGGTTTATGATGGGGTGATACAATCTGTGGATCATCATTATCAAAAATATTTTTATTTTTATCAATGCTAATTGTCGAGTTTGTCATTTGCGCAGTGGCTAGCGGGTTGCCTCTCACGTGCCGCCATGTACCAATGACTTTTTCTGAGATATGTACATTAGTTGTTCTACTAACCGATGCTCTTACGGTGAGGGAAAACATCGTGAGGAAACCTGCACATTCAGGCGACTGCATGTGTAACCATGATCCAAACTGGTCTGGTTCCCCTGTTAACAGGGTCAAACACAGGAGGTCAGAAAGCAGTCGCTCTACTGTAATTACCTGATCTGCCACATCCTGGATCATGATCAGTGGACTCTGGGCCCTCGCGTGCGAGTGCATCAATGATGTTATTATCAGTGATAGTGCATTTAAAAAGAGGTAGATTGGTCAAGTTCAACTCAATTTGCTCAATTTTGCATTCAAATATGACATTTGACACGTAAAAGAACGTGTGCTCGCAGCATTAAATTCAAATCACCACGCAGTACGAGATGACAGGTCTACCTCTTTCTTGAATAAATACACTGTCTGTGGTTATCATTCTGATCATCCTGGCTTGACTGCCTCGTTGGTCTAGTGTCAGCACGCTGGGTACTATCCACGAGGTCCCGCGTTCGAATCCCGGGTCGGGCCGTGTTAGCTTTTTCTGTCTTGAAATAACTCAGACACAGCTCCGGATTCAGGAAGTTGGTGGTGTTAACACCTCCGTGCCTCGGAAAGCACGTTAAGCCGTTGGTCCTGCGCCTGATCTCTCTACGGTCCTGTCGGACTGCCATCTCACCGAATTATGAGAGTGTAGGAACGGAGAGTGCGCCTGTGTATTGTGCACTATAATATCTCCCGCGCAGTTGGCTAATCTCTATTGAGATACGCTACTGTTGTCGAAATTCGGCTGGGAGGACATTTTTATCATCCTCATCATCACTATTATTATCACCACCGTCTTTTTACATATATTATTAACATGCATTAACAGTGTATTAAAAAAGAGCTAGACATGTCTGCTCCTACTGCACGACGATTCGAATTTGATGCGCCGAGCACACGTTCGCTTTCATGTCGAATATCATAGGTGTACGAAATGTGAATTCAAAATTTAGTGATTTGCTCAATTTATTTGAGGCAAGCAATTTCCGCGCGCTAATGACACATCTACCTCTTTTTAAATGCACTATCATTGTTAACATGTATATCTTCATAATTATGATAATTATCATCACTATTGTTATTAAAATTACTGTTATTCTTAACATTATCATTACTGTTATTATCTTCTCATATGATATAAGCTTATTGGATAAATTAAAGACCAATTTTGCATTCTAAAATTTGGAACGGCATGTTTATATTTATGTCTCGTATATCAATTTTTTGAGGCGAAAGATATGTTCAAATTTCATGGATTAAATGTGTATGTTACGGTAAATCTGATGAACTGAAAATTATTAATATTTTTACAAAATTATTAATAATAACCACATGTTTTGGTAAATGTAAATAAACGATCGAAATTTATTACTTTTAGTAGTAATTATTAATAATTCACGACACATATTGGTAAAAGTTATAAAAAAATAAAAACCCAATGGTTTTTGACCAGCAGGTATTTATTTATAATATTAAACACATTCTTACAATTATATTAATTACACAAACAAGGTTACTTATACTTGCTTTAAAACGAAAGGACAATAAATCCAGATATTCTGAACTAGAATATTGAATAAATCAAACTATAAGGGCACATTTATCACAAACATATTTAACAATAAAATTCTTATTAAAATCAAATCTATAAAACATATATATATATATATATATATATATATATATGTCGGAGCGCGAGGCGATTGGCGGTGTTTATTTAGAAGTTTGTGAGTGGCATGCGTCTAGCTCGAAGATGTAACCGATCGCTGTTGGTTCGCCGGATAGAGGCGTTGTGTTGTGAAAGGGTACCGGACGGAGGTAGCCCTTGAGTGTGATACTGTGAGATATTTTTTGAATAATAACCGGATAGAGGTTGTCATTGGGTGCTGGATGGAAGCATCTGAAATGTAGAGTATTGCATACTATGTCAAATTTCCTTGTTATGACACCCCTGTAGAGACTAGTGTTGGAGACGATGTAGAAACCATTGACTCTACTATTCTAATTTAAGTGAGTAATTGATTTCATGGTAAGCTCAGTGAAATGAGTTGTCATTTGTTTCATGAGATGTGTTGGGCAGTGATAGTTCATCCAGACTATTCATGAAGTTCTTGTAGTGTAAACGTAACGCGTGAATACTGAACAATGGTTTCTCTCTTTGTGTTTTCACTGTGTATTCTGAGTTGTTGGACCTGACTCTAGGGTCAGGGAGGCCGAGTGAGTAACGTTTTACTGTTCGGAGCTGTTTTTCTTTTCAGGTCTTCTACCAGCACACACACACACGAGGACGTGTGAAAGGTCAAGGTGGCCGTGTCGGAGCGCGAGGCGATTGGCGGTGTTTATTTAGAAGTTTCGAGCTGTCAGAACGATATGACAGACGTCATTCAATTTTGACGTTTAAACATCACATCTTACGCTTGCGTCAAACTGTAGCTATTAATCGAGACTGTCAGAAACGTCAAGTAGTTTACTTGGGCTTGGTCGATACGGCGGTGGCAGCACTTGTTTCTGTCATTTTGACGTTTCTTTTGTCGGGAACGTGAGAACCCCGTGGGATTGTTATGGCCGGAGTGCCGACACAAATGGTTGTGTGGTTGTGTCTTGTTGAGTTTTGCGTCGCCGTATTGAACTTGCCGCGTTTCTTGACTGTAATCCGAAGCCATCCTGTTCGCTGTTTGTTATATTGTGATAAATTGATTGTGATACTGAAAATAGACGTCTGTAATAACTAACCGGACTAATATTTCGTGTACGCCACCATGTATGAGCCTTCTGATAACGATCCCTCTTACGTCTACGTCGTTATATACATATATATATATATATATACCTAGATGATTTGATAAGTTGAACATATATATATATATATATATATATATATATACCTAGATGATTTGATTAGTTAAACATATATATATATATATATATATATATATATATATATACACCTAGATGATTTGTTTGTCCGATACAATCCCACTGTATAAATAATTATTCTAGTGACTTACCAATTCCCAGTTAATTATTATTTATTAGAAAGTATTATTATTTATTTAAAACTTCAAAGTTATATTCCATGAAACAGGCTAGGTCCGGATATTTTCAATGCGTCTATACTTATCGAACAATACAAGAGCACTGATGTTTTGAAAATATGCTTCAGCGCAGTTTAGATTATTTTTTGTGGTTTTTATTAGCTTTTTTCAGGCACCGATCTAGATACCGATACTAGGGTACAGTCAGCACCATTAGGTAATGACCACATTCACATTCATCCATAAAAAAACATTTTTGTGGTTAATTAAATTTTTTGTGAGTGAAATTTAATATAATATCGTAAAAACTTGCAAAAATAATTGCTTAAGTTATAAAAAATAATTATTTTTGTGGTTTTCAAAACATGTGTTTGTGTAAGCCTTTAATGTATGATATTGTGTCAAGAGTTTGAAAATCTGAATGTGGTCTTCGACTTTCGAAGCTGACTGTACTAGTTCTTTCTTTATCAAGGTTGTTAATGTTTGCAAACGTTCAGGTTGGCTGTTTTACAAAATTCCTCTTAGCGTTATCCCGGTTGTGCACTCGCTCGCGAGGGCCCAGGGTCCGCTGACCAAGATCCAGGATGCGGCAGATCAGGTTTATTACAGTGGAGCGACTGTCATTTGACCTCCGTGACCCTGTTGATCTGACCAGTTTGGATCATCAGTCGCCTGAATGTGCAGGTGTCCTCACGATGTTTTCCCTTACCGTAAGAGCATCGGTTAGTGAAACGACTAATGTACATAACTCAGAAAAAGTCATTGGTACATGGCGGCATGTGCCGTCTTCGCTGACGTCTAGCGTGCCTCGCTCCCCGCACCTCTGCCGTCCCCGCTGACGTCTAGCGTGCCTCGCCCCCCGCACCTCTGGATCCCCGCTGACGTCTAGCGTGTCTCGCCCCCCGCACCTCTGCCGTCCCCGCTGACGTCTAGCATGCCTCGCCCCCCGCACCTCTGCCGTCGCCGCTGACGTCTAGCGTGTCTCGCCCCCCGCACATCTGACGACCGTAGGAAGGTCGCGCACGATCTCGTCGGACAAAATATGTCCATTATTTTACACGCTGGTAGCGTAGTGGCTTGCGGGTTGCCTCTCATGCGGGAGGTACCCATTCGATCCCACGTGACGACATTTACCAATGACTTTTTCTGAGTTATGTACATTAGTGGTTTTACTAACCGATGCTCTAACGGTGAGGGAAAAAATCGTGAGGAAACCTGCATATTCAGGCGACTGAATGTGTAACCATGATCCAAACTGGTCAGGCTTCCATGTTGAAAGGGTCATGGAGGTCAGAAGGCAGTCGCTCCACTGTAATTACCTTCTGCCACATCCTGGGTAATGGTGTAAAGCGGACCTTGGGCCTTCACGTACGATTGCACTATTGGGATAACGCTAAGATGAAAGAAAATGGTTTTAGGCGCTGGTAATTTTGTTTTCAAGGAGGTATATCATCCATTCACAATATCCGCTAAATTAGAGCGAGAGCGTCAGAGGATATCTACCTGAAAACGTGTTAAGCATCGCTGAGCTGAGCTGACTGCCTCGTTGGTCTAGTGGTCAGCACCCTAGGTACTATCCATGAGGATCCGGGTTCGAATCCCGGGTCGGACCGAAAGTGTTGGGTTTTTCTGTCTTGAAATAACTCAGACGAAGCTCCAGAGTCAGGAAGTTTAGGTGGTGTTAACACCCCCGTGCCTTGGAAAGCACGTTAAGCCGTTGGTCGTGCGCCAGATCTCTCCACGGTCATGTCGGATTGCCGTCTCACCGAATTATGAGAGTAAAGGAACAGAGAGTGCACCTGTGTATTGCGCGCACACCTGTGCACTGCACAATATTACCCGCGTAGTTGGCTAATCTCTGTTGAGATTGGCCGCTGTAGTCGAAATTTGGCTAGGAGAATATTACCACACAATACCATCTATGTCTTATAGGTACTCATCACACTAACATTCGCCTCTTGTTGGAATTGAACTCGCAACATATGTTTTGGTACTACCACAAGTACCAAGAAGGTCGGTAAAATGATATTTTGTGTCTTTCCTATCCTTTTATCCATTATTTAAATATATAGTTTCATCTTACCTATTATAAAATAGCTGTTGCCCACGACGCGATGTTTCAAAATGTCTTCTATTGCCGTTTAGTAATCAAGACCTCTTAGTTGTACCAGACCTGTGTATCTTCCCGCGTAGGTAGCAAAAACGTACCTACGCGCGGTGACCCCTTGGTAAGGGACTAAACAAGTTGGGTGTCGCTAGCCGGCAGCGACACGCTCCCGCGTTTTATTTACCGGCGGTGCGCGACACTAGGTTGCTGGTTGGACGAGCGGTTACGAGCGTGAATAAAGTCCTAGAAAGATGCGCTAGATGGCGTAAGTAGCTTCTTGTAGCAGTCAGCCCTATCGCGTTGTCACTGAATAGGTTTAGTGTATTATGAATCATATTCCAGAGTTATAAGAATGAAATTATCTTGCAATGTATTTCTGTAGGTGTCTACTCGAAAATGTGCTTGAGTCAGAGGCGAACTGAATTACACCATATCGTTAACAACATTGAGTAGATATTTCTTTAAATTTCATTGCAAAGTCATACTTCTGTACTAGTGCTTATTCTGTGGTTGTAGGTACTATGATTTATGGTGAAGAGAGGTAACTCTGTATCTCTGGATATATGTATTCTATCAAGATGAAACGCACGCGAGTGCCCAGGGTCCGCTGACCATGATTCAGGATGTAGCAGATCAGATAATTACAGTGGAGTAACTGCTATCTGACCTCCGTGACCCTGTTAACAGGGGAACCTGACCAGTTTGGATCATGGTTACACATTCAGTCGCCTAAATATGCAGGTTTCCTCACGATGTTTTCTTTCACCGTAAGAGCATTGGTTAGTGAAACAGTACATGGCGGCATGTGGGATCAAACCCGGCACCTGCCGCATGAGAGGCAACCCGTTAGCCACTACGCCACCGACGCTCCTTGTTGTTGTGCTCCGGACTATACTTTGTAGTTTAAATTGTGTTATGATCATCAACATTAACTCCTAAGCTGATTTCGAATCCTTATAAGGAGTATCCATACTAATATTATAAATGTGAAAGTGTGTCTGTCAATGTGTGTGTGATTCAAATGAAATTTAGTACAGAGATAGTTTGAGACCTTGGAAAGGACATAGGCTACTTTTTGTAGCGATATAAAATGATCAAGGGGTGAAATGGGGTATGAAAATTTGTATGGAAAATCCAACATTTGGCGCGGGCGAAGTCGCGGGGAACTGCTAGTACCTACATAAAGGCAAAAATTGAAAACTACATTTTTGTACTCTGACCTAAACAAAGGCCGGGGTTTTTAAAAATGCATTTACTGATTCGACTGTCTACAGTTTTATTATAATTATTATTAGGTAATAGGTAGGAATTATTTTTTGTGGTTACACGCCAAAAATTAAAGGCAGATCGAAACTTTTACTTTAAACATATATAAATGAAGGTCACATGGGAATAATAAAATCAATTAATTTCTATCTATTCACTTTATTTATTTTGTAAGTAAACTACACACGAATTGCATTTTGTTCATTATAAAGAGTCTCACACATTCAGTCGAGTATTCTATATAATAACATTTTTTGTAAACGATTCATATTATTTTAATACAATATTATTATACCTACATATTTCAAAATCGAAGATTCATTTCGACACAGACTTTGTTAAGTACTATTGCATTAATTAAAATTATAATCCATCTATCTGTCTTTACCTACAATAGGATATGTTACGAAATTATAATATTCTAGGAACCTATTTGAAAGTGAATTCACAAAAACTTCACACGTATGTAAAGTATGTGAAATCCTAAAAAATATGTTTTCATACAAAACATATCGTACCTTTACGACTTTGTATAAAAACGAGAATATTTTTTTAGGATTTTTGAATAGGTCTTTATATAAAAGTTGTTGTAAATACTTCGTAACATATCACATTGTTTAAATGAAAAATCGGTCAATGTGTTGCTTAGCGCAAAACTCGAGGATGACTGGCTTACTTATTCTAGTAGTTTTGAAAAAAAAAATATGGGAAGACCTAAAAAGGTTTTTATACAGAGCAAAAATAGGAAAATCTGTCCTGCTAGCTTGTTCAATACGAGATATGCTGGGTCCGAGGGCCTACTGAGTTTGAGGGCCCCAGTGCACAACACTGTTTAGACCTTTGGTAGCTACGCCACTGCTAATTTATTTATTTTAGCTTTATTAGAAAACAGATTACAAAATGCGGACTTAATGCCAAACCAGAAATACTAATTTCATGTAGTCATGCTCGCGGTAAATAAAAAAATTGAAAAATTATACTAAATTTCGCTCACAAAAATTCATCGACTGTGTCATCCTGTATGACTCGAACCCAGGTCCCTTAGCTCACCAGGGCCTTCTAGTCCCACTGGATAACACAGACGATTAATTTTTGTGAGCGAAATTTAATATAATTTCGTAAAAACTTGCAAAATAATTGCTTAAGTTATAAAAATAATTAAAAATTGTAAACTGCATTGTGGGGGCTTTCGCCATGCGATGCGATGCGATGCGTCCCGACCAAGTGTGTGTGAGCCTTTAACACCTTAACGTCTACGTTAAATTATCCGTACATTACTTTCTTCATTATGTTGGCATTCATTCTGAAACAAAAAAGAATACACTTAACGTAATTCTGTTTCTTGTATAGTGCAGATTACTTAGGGAGATTCTGGTAGGGTTTCATGGAGACCCTATGGGCAACCCTATGATAGGGTTACCCATCGTTACCAATTTAAATAAAAATATTGTGATATTGCGGGCCGCTGTTATAGGTAACACACATACACAGTCAAAGTATGGTATCTCCTAAGGCGATATGAGTTGGTCTGCTGGCTCTCCGTTGCTGCATTATAAAGCTATGCCCAAAGTTTTGAAATTTTTATACAAAATCAATGATGCAGTATTTGAGCAGCCATTACTACAGCGTCAAACCTCGTCCAGGGTTCATTCTTTGATATCGAAGTTCAAAAATCAAAAGTGTAAGAGGGTGAAAAGGGGAGTATAGTTTGCATAGGAAATCCGACATACGCGCGGTCGAAGCGGGCACTTCTAAAGGAATATAGTAAGTAATATCTTAAAATATAGGTAAAAGTAAAGTATGCCTATCTATAATCTCATTGCTGGGCAAAGGTCTCACCTCAACTATGAGGAGGTACGAGCCATACTCCACCACGCGGGCTCAGTGCGGATTGGTGGAGGGGTGTCTGTAAGGCAAGTGACAAACCTTACTGTCAGATGTTATCAAGCCGCCCTAGGGCCTCTGACTAGGCTTAACGACTAATATCAACCGATATTCTTCCTTCCGAAGCACGGAGATGCTTATCATAGACGTCACTTAAATAGTTGGAATGGTCACCCATCCAATCTCGACCGCGCTGTGGGTTGCATAACTTTGGTATCACTACCAAAGCCCTGCCGCCACTGCGTCACAAGCATTCAACTTCAAATATAGGAACTGGGCTTAAACCTTACCTGTAATGTTATTAATTGAATAACTTGGCAACATAGCTAAGGTATTTAGCGGTCGTAACGAGTGAGATGAGGATCTTTTTAGCGAAGTTGGCCACAGTTCCACCGCTGGTAGTCAATTTGGTAGACGGATCCCAGGTTTTAACCAACCTGATTGTCCTATAAGATACACAATTCTGTGCTATGCTGATTAAATAATACTGATTACCTGATTGGCAAAAAAATAATTAATTTCTTACAGAGACTCGCAGGCAGCACTTATATACGTCCCAATATAGATAGATCCTACCATTGCTTCGATACAATTTGTGGACTGAGAAAAAGAAGCGCAAGAAACTCAGTTAGGTACTATTGTCATGTTATTATCATGTTATGCACTTCGTTGTTAATAGTGTGTTGTCAAGTCAAAATATTTTTTTACTATTCAAATTATTAAGTATTTTAATATTGGCATGGTTGTAATAATATCGCTGTGGTTCCAAGTGGTATTTTCTGTTCAAAATTGATAAATATTTTTTGACTATGAATGAAAAAAGCTACCCAAATAACTTTATCATGCGGACGAATTCGCGGGCAAAAGCTAATATTAAATCCATACTAATATTATAAATGCGAACGTGTGTCTGTCTGTCTGTCTGTTACCTCTTGACGCTTAAACCACTGAACCGATTGAGATGAAATTTAGTAAGGAGACAGTTCGAGACCCTGGAAAGGACATAAGCTGCATTTTGTCGCGATATAAAAACATTAAGGGGATGAAATGGGGGATGAAAGTTTTTACTTTTGATACCACAACATCCAGACCCGAGACAAATTAGAAAAATAGTATATTCTTAAATGATCCATCCAGGGATCGAACCCGGAAATCCGATGACACAATATAAACCAGTTGAATTTTGTTAAAGGGCCCTGAATTAAACGATTAGCTAGTTATTCACCTCTTAACGAAGTCCCGCCTCCGAGATTGGAAGTCAAAGGTCCGAGGGTCAATCTCAACCTTGGAGTTGCTGTCCAGACCAGGCATGATGTCGGAAAACCCATCGCTGTCGATCAGACCTACTGGAACGAAGAAGTAATTCTTAAATCAACCTAAATATGGTCACCTTTTCTAAACGTAAAATCGATCTATTTTTCCCGACTGCGGAAGGAGGGTTATGTTTTTCGTGAGTATGTATGTATGTTTGGTTGAGTCTTACGGCATGAAATAGCCGTTGTTTTAATCCAGAAAAAATATATGTTATGAACAATTCTTGATTATTTTTAGGCTCAAAAGATGTTACTTTTTACCCGACTGCGGAAGGAGGGTTATGTTTTCCGAGAGTATGTAAGTATAATTGTTTGGCACGCCCTACAGCCCAAACGGCCCGACAGTTTTTGACATATGACGTGTCGTTGAATTTGTCAAAATTGTGAGAGTGACACAGGCTATATACATTTAAAAAATGGCGCCCGCAAATTGAAATAAAGGGGGGAGGGGGATACATTTTTTCCTTACCATAGCAATATGGGTATCAAATGAAAGCCAGTAAAAAGACCAATTCAAAAATATTGTATATTGCAGTCGGGTGTTTTATTTTTTCAATAATTATGTTTACTTGTTACTTCTGTCGCTCATAACAAGATACAAATATAGGTCAGTTTTTGACATTTTTTTAAGATTTACTTCAAATTTTGCACCATGCTTTCTTTTATAGTGTAGATGAGCAAAAAAAAAATATTTTTTGAAAATTAGCCTTTTTGGAAGGTTTCCTAAAAATGTCGCCATGATGATGTCAAGAAATACACGGTTTTGATTATTGCCGTATATTTTGCACACCTTTTATTGGAGGTAAAGTCTCACCTATGTCACTTGCATGTAAGCTGCCATCATAGTAGACATTGCCTTCCGTGTCTGGGTTTAGATCTAAAACAGACATAATTCATGTAGAGCGTATTTTGGACTCTATTCCAATGTGTCTAAAATTAAATTTAAGTTGAGTCTATCTCTTAGGGTTGCCAACATTTATTCAGCGAAATAAAGTATTTTTCAAAAATATCTTTAACAAAATATAGTACACTAAAAACTATATAAGTAGTATTTTATGAAACACCCAAAAAATTTACGACGATATATTTGATATTTCATAAGTTAATGTCAAAAGTTAAAGAAACGACCCGTTTATACTATATTTTTTACATAAAAAAGAGTTTTAGTTACATTTCGGTGTTGAAAAGATAGTATTTTTGCGTACTATATGTTTCTTCCACAGTATATAGTACGCAGACCCGACATACAGTACAATACTATGTATTATAGTACGGTTGACAACCGTACTCCCTCCCTACTAAAAGATACAGACTACGACAATTTCGAGACGTCAAATTAAGTGATTTCTAACGTATTTTTTACGAGTTTTTGAACGTTTTTGTTACTTCAGTCGTCATCGAATGACATCCTTTCTAAATAATTGTCTATGGATTCTCTAGTTTCCTTAGCAACTGACAGCTGTCTAGTCTGACGTTTCTAAATTAATACAGTCTGTCTCTTTTCGTTTGTTTGGCAGAGGAAGAGAGAGACTGATCTTAAATTTTATCTTAGACAGTACACATTGGTATCAAGCCCTTTGTGGTCTTTAATATCTAAATGTATAGGAAGATATACATAATGACTGACTGACGGACGTATACACGCACAGCTCCAGCTAAAAAATCTTTATTACCCACAAAGTTCAAAACATTTCTAATAACTAAGTTAAAACATGAAGACTAAAATATAAAATCATTTTGAATTTCCAGAGGCTCCCAAAATAGGCAGTGCCTGTATCTTGGGAGACCAAATTCATTTATGTATGCGACTTAAATTAGGATGGCGTCTATGTATACTTGTAACAAAGTGTCTACTACTGCGATTAGTAATTTGAAACTGCACAATGGTTCCTTTTATAGTATTAAGAAAGGATTTTTGGCAATTCACCCCACAAGGGGGTAAAAACGGGGGAGAGTAAGCTTGTATGAAATTCTGACAGTTTTGCTTAGGCCCACTTGCGCACGGATAAGCTATTCCGGACCTTTTTAAGGCCTATTATCTGAGTTGAAAGCCCACTTGCACAAGTCTGGATTAGTTAATCTGGAAGGTCCACTTGCCCCAGTCCAAATTAACTAATCCGGTCGTGCGCAAATTGTTAAAAAATTGGTGTTAATAGTTTGAAATTAAGTTTGAAATTTTGCAGGATTTTTAAAAATTCAACCCCTCAGAGGGTGAAAAGCGAGGTTGATTTTTGTATGGAAAATTCGACATTTGCGGGGATAAAGTCGCATGAATCGGCTAGTTCAGAAATATGAAATGAATATTATTGTATCTTACCAAACTGTTTCAGATTGAACTCCAGCTCATCATTGTCTAAAACAATAAAATATATTTGAGAACCAATTATAGTGCACATGTGTGTGCGCAATACACAGGTGCACTTTCTGTTCCTTCACTCTCATAATTAGGTGAGACGGCAGTCCTACATAACCGTAGAGAGATCAGGCGCAGGACCAACGGCTTAACGAGCTCTCTTGACTCTACTAGACTAAGCTAGACGTGGCGCAGACAGAGTCGACGGTGGAGCGAGCTCATCTAGAAGAAGCCTGTTCACTCTAAGTTTAAAAGTCTTTGGGTTGTTATTACCACCAACCTCCTGCCTCCGGGGCTGTGTCTGAGTTATTTCAAAACAGAAAAACGCAACACTTTCGGCCCGACCCGGGATGCGAAACCGGGACCTCGTGGATAGTACCCAGCGTGCTGACCACTAGACCAACGAGGCAGTTGGATATAGATACGCATACGCATATCCGTACTTAGGTACTTTATACAAATATTTTCTTACCTGGGAAGTATATCAAATTCCTCTTCGTTGGTGAAGATGTTGTTGCCGGTGCTATTGTATCAGGAGTTGACGTAAGCGAGGCTGGAGTTACTGGAGAAAATATATGGGCTTATTGCGAAATCGTGGAAAACCATAGCACGTGGGTTTTGTACTGGGACATTGAGGGTGTAAATTAGAACAACAAAAAATAGAGTACATAATTCATGAATTTTTGATTCAGGACCTTGCTTACTGCTTGTATGATCCTAGGTCAAGAAGTGCCCTTTTGAAGAAGTTTTGATTCTCTTGCGGATAAAGCAAAATATGCATCACTATAAATAATTCAATAATAAATATTGGACATGCTCTGATCTTAATGTAAGTAGAAAGCACTTGTGTTATGGAAATCAGAAACAAAGCTGGTACCACAACACCCATACCCGAGACTGTAGAAAATTTTGGATTTCTAAGTTGACCCGACCGGCGATCGAACCCGCGGGCGTAGAGAGATGGTGTCCTTGAAAACCGGTGTGCCGTGCCACTTGGATGAGGTCGTTATTATGGCATAAACACACACAATTGACATAGCTTGATATTTTACAGTTTCAAGGGTCGGATAGACAGAAGGACAACAATGTTATCGCTCGAGGGTCCATTCTTTCCTTTTAAGGTACGGAACCTTAAAAAAATAGGGTCTCTGTTCGCAGTAAAAAGTAAATTTTTCGTGTGTTCTAAAGTTGTTCCTGAACCACCCACTTTAATTTGGGTCGTAGTTTTTTGACACTCAGTATTTAGTTTTAACAAACCTGTGGAGGTCGACGTCAGAGGCTTTGTTGTGGTCTTTGGAGCTTTACTCGTAGTAGTTTCTGGTTTGTCTGTCACCGGCGGTGGTAATGGCATCTTCATTTCTGTAATTATTTTTAGGATTAAAGCATTTGTTTTTGATGGGTTTGCTTTTGACTCTAGAATGAATCAGACGTGGCACAGAGATAGTCGACGGTTGAGCGAACTTGCCCAGAAAGTTCTGGCACTCCCACTCACCGTCGAAACACAGCAAGCTGCGCTTGGCGCCGTGCTCCGGTGGGAGGGTGGTAGCTACTAGGCGGGCCACCACCCCCTGACGGAGCCTACCACCGCTGTTAGGATCGATTGCCAGAACCTTCTGGGTGAGCTCGCTCCACAGACTCTGTCTAGTAGACTCTGTTTACGCCACGTCTGGCTTAGTCTAGAGTCTTGACTCCCGAGTCAATTAAAAAAAGGGCAGACAAAGACGCAGAATTTTATCGAAATTACTTATTTAAAAAAATAATCTTACCCATATACGCGAGTCTTCTTAGCGCCTTCTCGATGCACCAGGCCAGCATTTGGTCATCTGCATTCTGACCGATTTCAATGCAGAAACTTTTAGCCATTATTTTGAAAGGACTAGCTTTGTCTTTTGCAACCAGTTTGGTTGTCTTCGTAGGTTGAGTATTTGCTGTGTTCCCTTCTGTTTTTGGTCGTAGAGGTTTCTCATCATTAATATCAACATTGGAAATGCTGTTTTTACCCTTATGCATCTTTTTCAACTTGGCTTTCGATTGATGGTGGATCCACCTCCTTTCTCTATTTAAAGTTCCTTCATTATCAATCTTATTTACTGGTAATAGAATGGTTTTTTCCAATTCCTCTTCATCTCTTTTGATTTTAGCGTTTCTCGCTATTTTTGTGTTCTCGCCTGTAGTCGAAAAAGTAGATAGGATTTTGCTTTTCATTAAATTGTCAATGAACGTGTTATTGAAATAGTATTTATATACTAAATCGTCAACTGGATGTTCGTCCTTTTCTTTTAGAATCAGAGTGTCTTGGTTAACAAGTTTGTTTAAAGCCGGGATAGAGAAGAGATTGATTTTTATAGATTCGGTAGGTAATGGGGTTGGTGTTGATGTGTGAGTTATTTTAATAGGCTCTTCAGTTTCATTAATAATAGGTTTTGGCTTAACAGTAGTAGATGATATTATATTAGATATTTGTTTGTTATCTATATACATTTGCTTTGCTTTCTTCAAAATTCGCGCGAAATTGTTTTGCCTGTGTGATATTTCGCTTTGGGTCTTGGCAATCAGATTCTGCTTTATATTTATTTTCTCGTTTTGATCCAACATCATCTTCTGTATGTTATAAAACTGACGCTGTTGTGTCAAAAATTTCTTTTGCTGATTTTCGAATTCCATCAAATTTTTCGACATTTCAGATTCCTTAGCTTTAAAGTATTCTTCCTTCAGATTCATGTTGGATTCCAAAATTTTCATATTATCGCTTATACTAATTATGTTTAAGTATTTCTCTTCCATTTCTTTAAACTTTTTATTCATTTCAGCTATGTTTTTGTTGACTTCGTCATTGATCATGTGTAGTTTGCTGTGAATTTTCTTGATATCACTGTGTTGTTTCATTGTTTTCTTGAACGTTTTCGTCAACATTGACAGTACTTTTATCAAACCTCTCTCATTCACCGGTTTGTTCTTTTCAATCGGGTATTTGGGAACGATTTTGTATGCATTTGCATTAGATAAAGGCATATTCTGATGCCAGATCCGCTCTTCTTTATCAAATATGTCTCTATCCACTTTTTTAGTCGCATTATCATCAGTAAGTTCTTCTGTGATTTCAATTTTCTTTATCACTTTGCTTTCGTATTCATTTTTCATGCTTCGTTTGGGTGTAATGCTGTTATTTTCATTATCGTTTATGGTTGGGTCAAATCGCAATTCACCATTGACTAAATTTTCTGTATTTATAACTTGAAGATCTTGATTGTTGTTAAGAGGAATAACGCTGTCATCGTGACCACTTTCTTTAGCTATTCTAACGTTGTTATCATCTATTTTACTATCTCCTAATAGAATAGCTACTTCGTAAGGGTAGTCGTTAAAAACAGAAGTAGGTTTCAGTTTGGAAATAAGTTTTGATTTGACGATTTTGTTGTCTATATGTTGAAGCATGCAGTCTTTATCTCCTTTGCACTCTTTTAAACTCTCTCGTAGAATTCGTTTTCTTTCACCTAAGGGGTTTAAATGGAAGTGATTAAAAAGTCAAGTTAATACATTACAGCTTGTTCAGTAATTATTAATAAATTGTTTTAACAATCACACAAATTACATAGTCCCAAATTTAGCATTAACCTTTGCTACGGCGACTAGGATAACGGATAGAAATACTTATAAACGTTTATAAACATCCAGGATGTCCTAATGCTTGTGCATAACATTTGTTCCTTGCGGGATTCGAACCCGCAACCGCTAGTTTTGTAGTCCGGGGCGCGAACCACTACACCAAGACGGTTGTTGAACTAACTAATGACTAACTGATATAGCTGTACTTCCCTACACTAAGGTATGCAAATAAAAATACTTATATAAAAAATACTCACGATTCGCAGATCTCTTCGCCCTCTCAACATAGCTTGTAACACTCGGGGAACTTTCCATGCCATTATCGCCAAATGCGTCAAAATTGTTCTGAAGCAGACTATCAACATCCAGGGAATTAGCCCTAAAAATAAATTCCCCCACGTTGGACTTCTCAAAGAACCTTTCTTTCGGATCGCGTATCCATACGCCCTTATTCACAATGTTATTCCTTTCCAATTGTGGTTTTAAATAATTAGACGTTTCGGGCAAATACGTGGCGAAAACTAAGTTTAAGTTTTGTAGAACTATCGATAATAATATTTTTAAGAACATCACTATGTCGTCACATTGATGCCTCGACTGAATTGAGACGAGTGATGGAATTTAGGATGTATTTGAAATGTTATCCGAAAATATTTTTGGTTTGTTTGTAAGCTGTGCGGTAGGGATGTGTGAGCTTGGATGTCGATATCGATGTTTGATAATAATTGAGAAATATTTGGAATAAATGAAAATGTAATATGAATCACATTTATATTATTATCCCCTCTTAACAGGGTCACGGACGTCAGATGGCAGTCGCTCCACTGTAGTTACTTGATCTGCCATACAGAAAGATCAGGCACAGGCTTAACGTTACATTACGAGCCGCAGAGGTGTTAACACCACCTAACTTTCTGACTCCGAGCTTATCTAAGAGTTATTTTAAGCCAAAAAACCGTAAACGAACGGCCCGACCCAGGATTCAAATACCTCGTGGATAGAAAAGCCAGCGTACTAGACCAACTAAAGTCTATCTAGTTACTACCCGACCAAGTCAACTAGACAGATTTCAAACGACTTTCAACGACGAATACAACGAAAATACCAATGAAAAAAAAGTGTTAAAATAAACTTAGGCATTTCATCTAAATTGTAACAGTATTGCTTTTTAATAACTTTGCTTTGTTGTGTTCGTCGTCGTAAGTTGATTGACATTTTTGTCTTATTGGTGACTCAACATTGCTAAGGTTTAATAACCTCGCTATTTGGCTGTAAGTATATGTATTAGATGAGACGTATTTACTAGAACAGATCCACACACTAGGTATTTTACAGTACTAAGCGGCACCTATTCCAATTTTTTAAATACTTGATCCACCTAGTATTTTATATATAACACGATTTCCGACCCTACTATCAAAGTAATAGAGGTTATTATTGCGTAATCCGTAGTCGTGTATTACGCGCACTGAGTATTTCTCGCTAAGCTTATGTAAATAAAATAAAAAATGTTGTGTGTTTTAAATACGCCAACTTTTAAGTTGACAGTCCTAAGCCTGTTGAAGTATGAAGGGAGGATATCAATTAATCAATAGCCAGCAAAAACATTATTATTCAATTTCAAATTGCATTATTCATACTACGGTTGTATCTTTTCAAAAAAATTTTTATTTTAAAGTCATATTACGTGGATTAGTCCGCACTAGTCGCGTCAAGTATGCTAAATTACTACGTACTAGGTGGAATAGGTATTTGGATCGAGTATTAATAAATACTAGGAATAGGTGCACCTAGTATCAAATTTACCTAGTTTATCCCATCTCTAATATGTATTTGGCTGTGTGACTGCCTCGTTGGTCTAGTGGTCAGCACGCTGGGTACTATCCACGAGGTCGGGCCGAGAGTGTTTGGGTTTTTCTGTCTTGAAATTACTCAGGCACGGCTCCGGAGTTAGGAATTTGGTGGTGTTAACACAACCCCGTGCCTCGGTAAGCACGTTAAGCCGTTGGTCCTGCGCCTGATATCTCTCCGGTCATTTCGGACTGCCGTCTCACCGAATTATGAGAGTTAAGGAACAGAGAGTGCACCTGTGTATTGCGTACACACTTGTGCAATATTATATGTCCCGCGCAGTTGGCTAACTCTATTGAGATAGGCCGCCGTAGTCGAAATTCGGCTAAGCATTATCATTTGGCTGTAAACTCGACGTCGATAAAACCTTTTCCATCACCAGAATCGATTGTTTACGTCGAGCGTCCGTTGTGATTCAAGTTGTTTACAGTTTCGTCTGGATTTTTATTTTTATACAAGATTAACTGCATTTTGTATTGTGTGTATCGAAAAAAAGAACTTTTTTGTGATTAGACACACTGTCCCAGATTGTTAAAAAAAGTAGGCAGAGTAAGCAGGACAGAAATAGGCGTAAGGTAGCGTGCCTTTCAGTGTGGGCTACATTTCAGCGCGTGTGCGAAGAAATTGCACCAATTGATTTCACCGGACCCTATTTACATTGGGACTCAAAACATAGGTGGGGTTTTACCCTTGTGTTGTTGATGTTGATATACTACCTTTTTTTTTTCGTAAGGAAATGCCTTTACGCATCGTACCTCTCCGTCGGGAAACGGAGAGGCGTGTGTGGGACTCCCCCGGGCCCGGGTATACCCACTTAAACCTGACGACGCACGCCGCATGTGTTGGCTGTGACAGCAGGGGCCGCGGTATCTCGTCAGTCCCGCGACCCTGCCAGCGGCAACGTCCGCCCTCTGATTCAGAGGGCGGATCTCCACAGAGGGGGGAGCGGATGTGGTATCCGGTACCCCACTCCAGACGGTGCACTGGGCGTACAGTGCACCGTCTCTCAGGAGGGGCCCTGGTGATTGTGCAGAGGTGTCCCCACACCGTCTGCTCGGGACTCTCTTGATATACTACCTACCAAATCGCACCAAATGATTTGAATCTACGTTACTACGTTCTTGTGTGGCTAAAGAGTGGACTTTGTTGCCGGCTGAAGTGTTCCCTAACCACTTGATCTGGACACTTTCAAGAAAAGATTAAATACCTAGGCTGTTACTAGTCAGTTGTGAGTGTGACCCATCCTCGGCCGCAGCATCAGACGAAACTGTGGTCGAATGGTTGAAACCACAGTCACAGGTGCTTTTGGCGGAGTGGCGGCAGCGCTTTGGTAGTGATACCAAAAGTTAAGCAACCCACGGCGCGGTCGTGATTGGATGGGTGACTATTCCGACCATTTAAGTGACGTCCATGACAAGCATCTCCGTGCTTCGGAAGGCACGTTAAGCAGTTGGTCCCGGCTAATATCTGTTGATATTAGTCGTAAAGCCTAGTCAGAGGTCTAGGGCGGCTTAATAACATCTGACAGTAAGGTTTGTCACTTGCCTTACAGACACCCCTTCACCAATCCGCACTGAGCCCGTGGTAGTGGCTGGCTCGTACCTCCTCATAGTTGAGGTAGAGGCCTTTTCCCAGCAGTGGGATCTATATAGGCTGACTTTACAGTCACTAACAGTTAAATAAATTTTATTTAAATAAGAGGTAGACCGTCATCTCGTACTGCGCGGCGATTCGAATTGGATGCTCCGAGCACACGGTATTTTAGGTGTCAAATGTCATATTTGAATGCAAAATTGAGCAAATTACACAATTTAAGGCAATCGATTTCCGCGCGCTTATGATCCATCTATTTCTTTTTAAATGCACTATCATTGGTTGAAACAGTGGTTTTTGTTTTGTGTCAAATTGTTTTGTTTTGTCTTTCTTTCTTTCAAATGTCTGACTATTGATAAAAGATGATAAAAAAAGAAAATGAAAGGTGCATGCAGCTATAGGTAGGTATGGATGCGGCTCTTTTTCTTGATGTTAGACCCAAACTAGCAATAATGTTTAGCCGTCTGCGCGGGAGATATTATAGGCTCACACAGGTGCACTCTCTGTTCCTTCACTCTCATCATTCGCTGAGACGGTAGTCCGATATGACCGTAGAGAGGTCAGGCGCAGGACCAACGGCTTAACGTGCTTTCCGAGGCACGGGGGTGTTAACACCACCAACTTCATGACTCCGGAGCTGTGTCTGAGTTATTTCAAGACAGAAAAACCCAACATTTTCGGCCCGACCCAGGATTCGGACCCGGGACCTCGTGGATAGTACCCAGCGTGCTGATCACTAGATCAACGAGGCAGTCATCATCAAGCTAGCAATATTCTTACTAAAAGTGTGCTTTAAAATCGAATCCAGTCGAACTCCGCAAACTATTTGCACAATGGAGGCCTCAATTTGTTAAAAAATACTATTTCCTCTTTCGAGTTTAAATTTCTTGACGAAAAGTAGCGTTGTGGGCGCCTTCAGGGTTTCAAGGTTGTGCTCTACATCGATAAAAACTGGTATTTAGCTCTTTGGTTAGAAATTAGAAATCACAAAGGTTTTTGTTTTAGTTTAGTCTCTGAGGGAGTAAATAGGGAGTTGGAAGTTTTAAATATTGTTTTTATTTGTGTGGGAAAGACAAAGCGCGGAAGAAGTCGCAGGAACCGGCTTGTCCGTGCTTTGGTTGCAACACACTTTTTAACACATTCACGCGAGCTACGTATAGTGACGTTCTGTTTTTGAACTCTGTGAGATGACACAGATTTTTACCATACAAATGTCCCAACGTTCATCGACGTCCCTCTTTAATTATGATCGAAAAATGTGTCAAATAATGACACTGACGTTAATAGACGGTCACGTTCTGATGCATATGATTCTAAAATATTTTATTATTTGTTAACAACGTCTTAACACGTCAACGATTAATGACGTTCCGCCTCATAGCAACATTAATTATCATTCAACTATGAACAACGTGTAACCACGTCTATATATGTTATAATATGTATTGAATTATTTATGGGAGACGTCCCCGTTAAAATATTGTATTAACTCGTTTAAAACCATGTTAATTGGTGTGTTATCTGTTCATTTTTGTTTGTTAGACTTTATTTACAGTACCTGCGAAAAATAAACGTAGTAGGTTCTAAGAGATGGTAAGTACCATCTCTTAGAACCTACTATGTTTATTGTTTTGACGAACAAGGCTCCGGAGATGGTTGCATCTTTGAACCCTTTTTGGAAAGCTTCTTTTTCATATTTCAGTCTTTTTTGTTTATATTAAACAATTATTTTATGATTATTTAACTAAATACAGTAACAAAAAATTATGTCTCATATGTTTACACACGGGCACCACATTTTTTTTAACGGATAATGCATATAATCACTTGAAACTTACGGTTCTCAACAATAGTCGCCGATTGGTGGGAATTGCGCACACGCTGCCGTCTCGCACGAGCGCGCAGGCCGACTGACTTCAAAGCGTTATATGCACGGTTAGTCGTATAATGACGTTGTGCACCTGTCAATAAGGACTAGTTTAGGAGTGATCAATGCCTACTTAACATTGTAAATTTTCGATACAGTGTGACGCTGCAGAATTATTATTTTTATGATGTGACACATTTACGTCACTCTAAGGATTTTGTATTGTCAAGGTCCGTGATCCTACGTTCTTCGTGATAGATTTTTTTTTGTAACGACGTAGTGATACGTTGTTCTCTATTATCAACAAATTTTTAGGACGTTACTTGACGTAGCTCGCGTGAATGTGTTAAGGTAGATCCTGTTTTGAAAGATAGAAACAACAGCGCTTTGCCGGCGCCCATGAGTAACATTAATCCCTGGACCTATTAGACAAAGCTAAAGATTTTAATAAGGATAGTTTTTTATATTTTTAACACTCAATGTTCTTTCTTATTTATATAAGTTTAAATAAGAAACCAAAAATTCGCGTTGGCCCGGTTAGCCAAAGGTCGTAGGTTCGAATCCTACCTGTGTGCGAATTTTTGGTTTCTTATTTAAACTTATATAAATAAAAAAGAACACTGAGTGTTAAAAATATTAAAGACTATTGAATAGCGAAAGCGTCATCATTCAAATTGAATTTATTCTGTAAAGTATAACTACTTGGCCCGCTGCTGTTGCAATACAGCTCGGGTAGATGTCGCTGCCGTCACGCAATGACGTAAGACAAAAGAGACCAAGAATTTCACACCGTTGGATGAACTGCACAGTAGCTCAGTCGGTAAGAGCGTGGTTAGCCAAAGGTCGTAGGTTCAAATCCTACCTGTTGAGTTTTTGGTTTCTTATTTAAATTTATATTTAATAAGGATAATAAATATAAAAACAGAATTAAGCTTATTTTTTAATGAATTTTTACTTAACAGTAAATAGAAAAAGCAAATTTATTGGCACATTATTAAATCGAAAAATACAAAATTAGCACAAAAAATATTAAAATTAATGTTAAAATGGCGAAGTAACAAGATATATTCAATTAATACCTATTTTATATTTAATTAGCATCTATTTTTATTTCTCCTTCAATTATTTCTCTGTCAGTTTTCAGCATCTTCCTTATTCCTGTAACAATAAAAAGGAATAATGGAGAAGCGGTATAGTTATCCATCGGCTAAGTATAATGAAGTTTGAAATGACTTACCTGGAGCAGCAAGGCATATCCCAGAAGCTCTGTCCCCTTCCATATTCCTCGCCATCTTGGATTGTTGTTGGCATCCTCTTGCCCATAGACTCGGGGAGGAAGAGGCATAGACAACCGCCGATCAGGCCGAGAGCGCCCAGGATAAGAAGGGGGATGTAGTTGGCTATGGTTGCCTGAAAATACAAAAAGTATTAATTAAACTAGTTAAAATGACAAAATACAGGTTTTTGGAAGATACGTGCAAAGCTTTAAAGGAATTTATTAACTAAATTACAGTACCAAGAAACTAAAACTACATTTTCATCTCAATCAGTTAAGCGGTCTAGACGTGAAAAGGTAATATGACAGACTAAGTTTACATTAAAATTAAAGTATGCATTACGACTACAGTTTGAAATACATTACAAAAGTCGGTAGGGAGTACCGAGTCCAACCTTACAAAGTCGGTTTAAACCAAACTGACTACCGACTTTCAACGACTTTAGCCAGTTGTACACGACCGACATTTCCCACTTCAACCATGCCTGTCTCACTCCCCGTAGTGGTACCAAAAATGTACCTATGCGCGGCGTACTGCCGCGGCAGTACAATCTAGTAGGGACTCGTGAACGAGCGGTGACACACGCGCGCGCTTTATTCACCGGCAGCGCGCGACACTACGGTGCTGGCTGGACGAACATGAGTGAAGTGCTCGTGAGGTGCGCTAGATGGCGATAGTAACTTCTTGTTAGCTGTCAACCCTATTGCGCCGCATTTTCTGACGTCCTTGATTGGGTTTATTGTATTATGAATCGTTATCCTAATTTATAATAAGAATGAAATTAGCTTGCAATGTATTTCGGTAAGCGTCAAAACGACTCGACTCGACTCGGGGGAGAGTTAAATTACACCATATTTTCTACGACATTGAGTAGACGTTGTTTTGAATACCATTGCAGAGTAATACTTCTGTACGTAGTACTAGTAGGTATTTGTTTTTGCTTCAACATCCTCCTAGCGTTATCCCGGTTGTGCACTCGCACGCGAGGGCCCAGGGTCCGCCGACCATGATCCAGGATGTGGCAGATCAGGTAATTACAGTGGAGCGACTGCCATCTGACCCTGTTAACAGGAGCACCTGACCAGTTTTGGATCATGGTTACACATTCAGTCACCTGCATGTGCCTTATTTCCTCACGATGTTTTCCCTCACTGTAAGAGCATCAGTTATCGGCTTGCTTCAACTTACCAAATACACAATGTAAGGCACCAGTATGGTAGCGACATAGCCTGTGATGTGTATGAGGGCCAGCCCTTGAGCTCTGACGATGGTTGGCAAAATTTCAGCAGCATACTGCATTCCGATGTTGTATGAAATGTTGACGGCAAAGCGACCGATTATCGCGAGAGTTGCTGATGGGATACCTGAAAATATATTAATGATTAAATTTAAACCTTGACGTATCATGTTACCAGACACAATATAAAATTAATTGTTATAAGCCCGCCCGCGGGTCTTATAGGGTTTCATAGGTTAATGGTTTATTTTTGAGAACTATATCGATTGCAAACAAAACTTGCGTGAGAGTACACAACCAGGAAAACGATATACGATAGGTGGTGATGATCGATTGAAAACAAAATTCAGTGTTCGAATGATTATTGAAGATAATAAGTGTGAACAGAATCGTATTTACATTACTGTTAGGTAGGCACTAAAATATTGCTGGATACGGATAGATCAACCTACGGACGAACTTGATGACAATAAGATGTTATTACAATGTAACAGTAAAACAAATAATCAGAAAGCAAGGAACGTAGAAATAGAAAAATACATAAGTGAACTCGTCACTAGTTAGTAATTACCTATAGGTACAGTAGTTGCCAGGAAGCTAAAAATGCCGCTGAATGCCATGGATCCAAAAGCTAGCCATCTTCGTCCCACTCTGAAATAGAATTTGTGTATGAATTGAAAATCCGTGAAAATATTTCGCTACTGAATAAACGTTAACTGACTTCCAATTAACGAAGTGACAGATGGTAAGTTACGACTAGGTCATAATGACCTTTTCACAAGTGATAGATTAAAAGATAAATTGCTAACCTAGGAATGCCTTAGGGCGCCATCCTGGGCCCTTCTTTTCTTTTCACCAAAAAATATTAAGCGATCAAAATTATAAGCTTTGTAATTTATTAATAATAAGCTAGTTTATGCTAATTTATCGTGCAGTTCTTAACTAAAAGCAATCAGTATTTCCAATACCTGTCTAGCATTAAAATCAGCAGAATATCAGCAGGAAACTCGGTAAAAGTAGCCACAGTGAACGTCAAGAACATATCGAGGCCCAGAGACCCCACGTTCCTGACGTGGCCATCGAAGACCATGGCAATGGAAGCCCAGATGAAGAGTAGAAGGATGCTGTGGCGACGGATGCGAGGGGTCTTGAAGAGGTCGGCTATGGAGTAGTTTTTTGTTTCTTGGTCGAGTTTCGCTATTTCTGTTGCTGTGTCCTGAAAATAAAAAATAAATGATGATTCCAATTTTTACGAAATTAAATCAAATTTCACTTTACAAAAATTAATTGACTGTGTCATCCGGTGGAACTCGAACCCACGTCCCTTCGCTTTTCGGGCGAGTGCTCTTACCAACTAAGCTACGGAGGACGTTAGTCAATCGACGAATTTTTTCAAGTGCTTGCTACGCCAGTGATTCCAATTTTAAGCTCTGTTATAACAATCCTGTAATAATGTCCTCCTAGCCGAATGTCGACTACAGTGGCTCAACAGAGATAAGCTGACTGCGGGCTCATTTACACGGGATCCGTCATTGACAATTCCTCAAAATACAGAATAGGTACGTCATGACGGACGGACGTTCACATTGCATACGGAATCGCTATTTTTCACGATTCGTGATCCGTGTGAACATGGAAAAAGCATTGCCGCCGTCAAAAAAGACGAATCGTGAAAAATGACGAATGGTCAAAAATCACGAATCTTCCTCGTATGAATGAGCTCGCGCGGGATATGTGTGTGCTTATGCTCTATAACATAAGTGTGTGCGCAATACACAGATGCACTATCTGTTCCTTCACTCTCATAATTCGGTGAGACGGCATTCCGACATGAGCATAGAGAAATCGGGCGCAGGACGAAACGGCTTAACGTGCTTTCCGAGGCACAGGGGTTTTAACACCTGACCTCGGAGCTGTGTCCGAGTTATTTCAAGACAGACAAAACTCAACACTTTCGGCCTAACCCGGGATTCGAACTCAGGACTTCGTGGATAGTACCCAGCCTGCTAACCAACGAGGCAGTCAACAATCTTATACACTTAAAACTAAGTCGCTGTATTTATACCATTTGTAACTCAAGAACGGCTGCATAGATTTATATGATCTTTAGTTTGTTAGATATATCTCCTTTCCAATTAGCAGAATGACTATAAAAACATCAAAAAAAAAATCATTGAGGGGGCTATCAGTTTGAATAGAATAACTTCTTTATAAGCTAGCAGTTCCCCGCACATCGCCCGCGCCAAAAGTCGAATTTGCCATACGAACTTTCATCCCCCATTTCACCCCTCTGATGACTTTATATCGCGACAAAAAGTAGCCTAAAACCTTCCCGCTGTCTTACCAAACTATTTCTGTACCAAATTTCATTTGAATCGGTCAAATACTAACAAACAAACAAACGATCAAATCTTTACTCTTTTTAATGTTTGTCCAGATGCAGGCAAGGTACGGGTTTCACTTCAAGTTATGCTGACTTTCTCAATTTTAAATGACAATTTGGTACTGTGAAATGCTTAGGAATTTCAGTAGAAAAATTGCTTCTTTTTTCTTAATGTGCTAAGTACGTACCCTAAATTCCTTAGCGATGTCATCAGGAATCTTGTTTGCATTAATCCTTTCGAATTTAGACAGTATCTTCATGGCTTCATCGATACGACCCTGGGATATCAGCCACCTACGAGAAAAATAGTTTATGAAGAAAAAGTAAAGCTAGCTTATCAGGACAAGCATTGACATTCCATGACAAGCATCATGTCATGGACGTCACATAAATGGTCGGAATTGTCACCCATCCAATCACGACCGCGCCGTGGGTTGCTTAACTTTGGTATCATTACCAAAGCGCTGCCGCCACTGCGCTACAAACAACAAGGTGTGAGGAATGGATTATGAAGGAAATAATGTGGTTGCTGAAAATGAGAGGAACACATGAAAATATACATAAAATGATGTTAGTGTTCGTTTTAAAATTGATATGATTGAAAGAGTTCACGATATTGATAACGTTAAGAATAAGAATATTGGTGATGATAAATAAGCAAATGATGAAAAGCAGAATAACGCCTGCCATCTTAAAAACTATTATAAACGTAAAATTCAACGCTACAGAACAGCATATTAGGGAATGCTGATATATACCTGCTAACTGTTACATATTATAATAAGAAGCACAAGGTTTTAATGTGAAGTTTATGATGATGCAATAAATAAAATAAATTGTTTCAACAAAAACACCAATTACCTAGCCCCAAACTAGGCGTGAGCTTGTGCTATGGTGACTACGATAACGGATAGACATACTTATAGACGTTTATACATCCAAAGGAAAGGATAGGAAGAGAACTTCGTACCTTGCACTCTCAGGGACGACCCATGGCGTCAAAATGGACAGAGCTAAGGGCACACTAGTGATGAGAGTGTAGGCCTTCCAGTCAGCCACTCCCAGAGCTATCCAGGGCAGGAGACAGGCTGCAAACGTGAAGTAGACTGCTATGGACATGTTGGCCACGAAAGTCCGCCATTTTGGACCCACGTACTCCAGGACTGAAGAAAAAAGATTATATGGTTCCTATTAAAATAACGAATTGTTTTGCATTTCAACTGACATAGTTTTTTATACTGACGATTCTAAACTTTTTCGTTAAAGAATAGGGTCCAAATATATATATCTTGAAGAACCGTATGCAAAACGATTCATTATTTAGATATATGTGGGAACGAGGTATAAATGCTTAGGAGAACTAGTTGAATCTATCATATGCTATCATTGGCGGTTTTTAGGCTACATTTCCATTAGAGTTGTGCGAGGATACGTCAAGAGATGTGTTTGTGACATCTTCGCACATTCACATAACCATACCTGGGGCTGTAATAAAATATCATCTGTTGTTTAAAATAGATTACTGTCACTTGAAGCGTCAGTTGAAAGTTTTTCAATGTTTGGGTTTTGTTTTTGCATGGTATAGTGAATCCTAATATTCATTCATTGGCATTGGCAGCACATCAGGTTACCCATGTGAACTCCGAAAACAGCTTTTATTACAAAGGGAATAGAGGAGGTCTCGAGGTCAAAGCTGACATGCGGCCGTGTGTACTTACCAATAATATACATAATAAAGAAGCAGTTATCATAAGCCAGGCCAACCAGGAACCGGCAGAGCCAAAATGACTAGAAGCTGTTCGAGAAAGCAGTCCCCACGCCGGTGTACTTACCAATAATATACATGATGACGAAGCAGTTATCATAAGCCAGGCCAACCAGGAACCGGCAGAGGCAAAATGACCAGAAGCTGTTCGAGAAAGCAGTCCCCACGCCGGCGAGGAAACCTGCCATGTTGGTGCCTGAAGAAAAAAAATACACATACATATTAGGTATAATTTTTGACTGTCTTATAATAATAACTATGATGCAATAATTTTGAATAATTTTAAACTTAATTGAATAATTTTTGATTGCATGATAATTTTAAAACTATAATATATACCTAAATAAATACCTAATATAACTATAATAACGCGATAAAATATCACAATAATAAATTATTATTATTGTGATATTTTATCGCGCCGTTTAAATAATTTTTTCTTTGTTTAATTTAATTTTACTGAATTTTTATTCCAACTTAATTATATCATGACTTTATTTATTGTTTTTTTTATAAATGAATTTTCGTAAAATGTAAATGAATTGAATGTAATGAAATGATATGAATTGTAATGAATTTTTGTATGGAAGTTTGTTTTCTGAAATAAATTATTATTATTATTACGAGTATTATTACATACACATATTGGACAACATCACATATAGGTATTGCTCAGATCCCAAAGTAAGTAGCTAGAGTACTTGTGTTATGGAAATCTGAAACAACGCGTGGTATCACATCCAAACCCGAGATCATATAGAAAATGTGAATGTAGAATAAAATGTAATATAGAATTTCTAGATTGACCCGACCTGGGATCGAACCCGGGACCTCAGAGATGGCGAAACCTTAAAAACAGGTTTTTTGAGGTGAAGTGGCGCGCGAAAATTCGCAAATTTGGCCGACGTATGAGCATGTTAAATCTTCGACCATCGCACATCCCTTCATAGTCGTATACCTCATGACTGAGGGTCGTGATCATTATGTGGAATGAAACACACACAACGACTTTCTTGGCAATATTTAATAGAGTGGTTTGCCATTGCCTGCTCCATTTCACACACTAGCCAATTAGTGTGCAGGTTTCCTTACGTTAGGCAGCGATATCTTTGCAAAAGACTATACTTAAGTTTTTGTACAAACTAGTGGTACAGGCGGGGATCGAACTCACGACCTCACGGATGAGAAGTGAAGTTTTCTCCGCTCGGCTATCGCGCCACACTAAAAACTAAACGCCACACGGAAAAATGTACATTTCAGCGAGTACGTAGGCATTGCACGAGTTTATTCCACCGGCCTCTTTTATCTATGTAATAAACCCTTAGATCATCCAAATAAACTGAACTGATCGGTTTGGACTTACCAAGTAACGCAGGCACTCTTCCATATTTATCGGCCACCCATCCAAATATGAGACCGCCGACGATAGCTCCACAGAAGAAGATAGACTGGGCAGTGGCAGGGTAGTTGTCTCTGTCGCACACCCATCCAAGCTGTGAGGACAGAGAAGGACTAATATTAAGCATAATAAGCATGATAGCTGAGAGAATGGACTGTGTGGTCTTTAAGAGGATAGATATACAAAACGTGCATATCGATGAACCTACCTTTTCATTGAGATTTTATTTTATTTTATCAATGTGTTTGATTTCACGACCCTACTTAATTCAATTGTAATTAATGATTATAACTTTTAGGGTTCCGTAGTCCGACAAGAACCCTTATAAGATCGTTCAGTCCGTCCGTCCTAGTCTGTCACAGCAGAACATCCTCTACGTTTATGGACTGATTTGCATGTAACTTGGTCCGAGGATACTTCACACATAGATCTCATTTTTAAAAATACAAAAAAATAAAATTACCCCTTTTTAAGGGTACCTCCCCATACATGTAAAGGGGGGGTGAATTATTTTTTTGAGTGCACCCCTTTGTGTGGGGTATCGTTGAAAAGGACTATGAAAATAAGGTAGGGTTTCCATACAACACTTTTTTATCAGCTTTACCATTTGCGAGATACAATTTATTTTAATCTACCTAATATGTTAGAATCAATTTCAATGTACTTTATATTTACTTATTTCAATTTTAATTTTTATTATAGTGTCCTAAACTATACTAGCAGTTGTCCGGTAACTGTAACTAACAAATGGCCGTGATCGGTCCAAAATAAAATGATTTATTTTATTAAACATGCATAGAGAGCAAAGTTAGACCAAATGATTTTCTATCGAAATTAAAAATTGAATTCCTCTTGTGTCTCGTAGGTTCGAATCTCTTACGATTGAATTTCTTATCATAAATTTGAACTTTTCAACGCGCTCCTGCTGTGCTTCTCATACAGCAAGGCATCAAACGAAATCGCTTTAAATTACGAAAGCGTATCTTATTTATATATTAATTTTGATTTACCTGAGTAGCAATAGTTTCGTACGGCACATCAGTGAAGTTGAACTCCCATTTCTCCTCGCATTTCTTTGTCGGCCATTTTGTGTTTGGCTCACTTACGCCATCTTGTAACACTTTTACCCAATCAACGTCGTAGACATTGCATTTGTCGTATTTGCTGCTAGAGAGAGGGATGGAGAGGTGCCGCCTAAAAAAATATTAAATGCTTTAGATAAACTATTGTTTTTAAGTGATAGATTAGCATTCACTTTGCAATCTAAATACGAGATATTATTGAACTTGACAAAATGGCCACCAGAGGCGGAAATCTATCTCACTTCCTTGCATACCGAGCGAGTAACCCCTCGGCCACCCTGGCGTTGGCAGAGCCTGTCGTTTAGCTGAATTTTAGCTTTAGATAGTCAAATATTTAAATGAAATACGATCTTGCTATGAACATACCGTTCTTCCACAGTCAAGCTAGCCAGCTCCTCAACGTAGCACCAGTGCTCCTCTGGCACGACTGTCATGAAGATCTGTGCAAAGTACACGAAGGCAAAGAAGAATGCGTATGGTATCATCAGCAGGAACAGCACTCGCTGGTACCAGCCGAACTGTCCGATGTAGGGGAATAAGTCGTCAAGGTTCTGAAGACGACGGTTGCGGGGTGAACCATTTTCTGAAAAAACCATTAGTAAAAGTAAGTAAAGTAAAAAGTATTTATTTACCAAAAACAAAATGTCTCATTACATAGATTTGTAGCAGTCGCTGCACTAGGCTAAGCTTGTATCGCAGAGACTAATATAGTCCGTGCCATTTAACGGTGCATAAAAAGTCTTTGACCCGTGACCCCTGCAGACCATCACCCGTGTACCACTGCACGCCAGTATGCGAAGCGCGGCGACCCCAACTATAAGCCGTAGCAATACGAATCTGTCTAACAAATGAACCTCGGTACGGGTCGACCTTGAACCCAAAAATCAAAAGTTGTAATAATCGCTAGTTAGAAAGACAAATGATACATGTCACAAGGTTTTAGCTGTCAAGGTGAACGACCTTTTATGCACGCTTATCTGGCACGAACTTTATAAAAAATATATATTTGACAATCGGCTTAAAGGGCGCATTTAAATACAATCTTATAACTATTTTAACATTGCAATGAATGGTACATAGGGTTTTTTCACAGTTTCTGTAGGTAGTTACAATATGGGGTTTATTAGTTTTATGTAGTGATTTATACCTTGCTAGAAAGAGAAAAAAACACACAGGCGTAATAGGCTAAGAATAAAAATATGGATATCATATGAAAGCTAGTGTGAAGACCATTTCAAAAATATAATACATTTGGCAGTCGGGTATTTTGTTTTTGAAATAATTAGGCACTTGTTTCTGTAGCGTAAAGTAACGTCCTCTAGCGATCTACCTTTGGTTGCACCATTGATAACATCCAAGGTCATTGTCCCAAGGTCATCTTGGCCATTGACCTTGAAGTTCTTCTCATGTGATTCCATTTTCGAATTCGGTTTTTCCCCTAAAAGACACTTTACCCGACGTGTTTCCGGTTACGGTAATTCAAGTGGGGAGCGCTGGACTGAAATAAAAATAATTGCATTAAAATCGGCAATGAAATTTTGTAAAAGCTGTTTTGGCAAATAGTAAAGCTGGCTCATACACGCAGCCAGCATCCTCACCTCCTTGCCTCAAGGACACGGTTTTATTTTTAATTAAGTACGTTTTAAGTTTATTTATTTTTATTTCATGCATTTTTTTATTCTTTTCTTTTATTGCTTAGAGATACAAAAAAAAATAGGCTTAGATATATTTTATGGATAAGCAAGTAAAAAGAAATTGAGCCTTGTTATTGAGAATTTTAAAATGAATGAGACCTATGCAATGATTCCTAAACACGATGGGAAAGTTAAAAAAACATCGCAAATTTACCTATTTTAGGTGGGGTTAGTCCCGTTATGCACCAGTCCCGCTATGCACCACTCATAAAATACCTACTTAAAAGTCCCGCTAACGCCCGAAACCAAATTTGCGGGCAGTGACGAAGAAAAGCGTTACAGGGTTATATTTAAACAGAAAACAACCATAACATTATTCAAAATTAAAAGCAGTTAGATCTTTACTCGTGCTATATATACAACTTATTAATAAAAATTAAGATAAATTACTTAATACAACACAAAAACAAAAATTATAAAAAAGGTCCTTGTGGTAAGGTTCCTAGGATGCTGGCAGCATTACCGCGCTGGATAGCGATGCTTATACGCTGAGCAAGGTAGCTGCCAGCTCTTAGGTCACCACTGATGTCAACTTTACTCGTTACTTTCATATGTTTAAACGAAAGTAAATTTATTTTACACACAAACATCAATCTTAGTAGTTTACTTTTTATGTATTTTTAGATAGTAAATAACAAGCAATTTTCATAAGTTGTATTTATTAAAAAGTTGATTATTGGTATTTTATTTGTGTGATTATTGATCAATAACTGAAACATTATTAACATTAAACTATTATGTTTCTTCAAGATTTTAACTATCCAAGTAAGAAACACTTTTCTTTCCACCTGTACCTTCCATTGTTTAACGTACTTCAAATGATGTTGTGCAAAGCGGCACTTTTTCGTAGGTATTTTATTAATGGTGCATAACGGGACTGGTGCAAAGCGGGACTATCCCTTTAGGTGTTTTGGCCTGAACTACGGTGGGTGCGTTAGATTAGAGTAAAAGAGAGAGTTTATATTGAAAGAAAGAAAAGATCAAAAATACAACAGAAATTACCCTAAAACTAAGCACAAATATAACAAAAAATTATAAACTAAATACAAACTAACAACATAATATATATAATAATAAAAAAAACCTAAATCCTAACCTATTTACAAAAAGGCGGTTTCCCCACTCTGCAACCTAACTGATTCAAAGGTCCCCATTATGCCAGCCGCATTGCCACGCTGAATGGCAACAGAGACCTGTTGAACCAACCAGGATCCAGAGCGGGGATCATTCCCTTTCTCTCGTAGGCGACGCCCCAGTGCTCTAAAAAGGTCACGAGCCTCATCGCCCCAAGGACCTGCCGTCTCCACAGCGACCGGTACGAAATCGTAAATTGATTAAGAAATAACTTAAAGAGTTAGGATGACGAATGAGTTATGATGAGTTTGAGCGCATCCGAGCGATGGAGCGTCTAAATATGCACTAAATATTAAAATGACGGCCGCTAAAAACGACCTGGTAGTGGATTATGTAACTTTGAATGAAATTATTTCAATCATAGTTTTGTTGCTAAAGTTGGCCATTCACGGCCAGTTACACTAATTAGTCGGTCTGAGGTACGACCAAAATTTTACGTTTTCAATATCGGTAGTAAAAATCTAGGCTATAGGCATAAGTACTAAAAAAGTAACTTAACGTTATTTTTTTTCACAATGCCCATATTTTACCGGTTCTAAGACCTTTCAGCCCATCTTACCCACTAAATTAAAAAAACTAAATGTCCGCTTTGCCTGGGGAATTGCCCACGTTCTAGCAGCACTGAATGAAAGTCAGTTTTCAGATTATTTTTATGTTAGTGAGTGGAGTCATTTTTTGAACTGACCCTGAATGGCCAGCTTAACAAAGTAACTGAAGTTGTCAAATGTGACATTTTCAAGCGATTTCAATCCTGAATTGTTAGCAACAGAGTTACGTAATTAGCCCCCTGATTACCGGCGCGTGCGTCATAAAGGTGTTCGGTTGCAATGCACAGAACATTAGGGTTCCGTAGCTTAACAGGAAAAAAAATACTCTAATAGGATCACTTTGTTGTCTCCCTGTCCGTCTCTCTGTCAAGACCCTTTTTCTCAAGTACACGTAGCATGTAATCTATCTAGTATCTATCTATCTACGGTCGAACTAAGTAAGTGGTCTATCGCTCTAACGTTGAAAATTATTCCGGCGTCATCGAACAACAGGGTTGATTTTCCCATGCAAAAATATTCTGACAACTACTACAAATAATAAGTCATGTACATTTCTTTAATTGTTAAAAAAGTAAAAAGTTCTTGAGTGAGTTCAACCCACAGACCTCCATAATATACCAGTACGCTATACTAATCTCTAAGTAATGACAGATAATTTTTGTGCCGAAACACAGCGCCCCCACCGAGTGTCTAAGAAACTAAAATAGAGTAACTTGCATATGTTTATGTCACCCACATGTCAACTCTCTTAACCCGTTTCGTGGGGTTGTTCCTAAAGGTCCATGGAAAATTCATACTTGAATTCCCAAACGGGTTTACGACTTTTCAAATTAGTACATTTTTCTTTCCCGTTGGGTCCATGAGAATGTTTGATACAGTCAGCAATGAAAGCTTGGCTAAGGGATAAGTGTACAATATTTCTATAAAATAAAATAATAGACAATATTGTCCTAGGGACCACTTTACAAACTTTGGAAGCAAATTTTACACTTAATTTATCGAAAAAAAAGCGAAAAAATGTGTTTACTTTCAATTATATTAGTAAGAAAAACATGATAGTATAGAGCTGTTTTATGTACGAAGACAGGAAAAACATTCAAAATCTTGAAAATTTCACCTAAAATATAGAATTTTATTAAAATATTGTTCTTTCTGACAATAATTTGTTTCTACTGACTGAACTTTTGGAATATCTCATGGACCCGTTGGGAATTCTTGTATGAACATTTAAAACATTATTGAAAATGTTAATGGACCCGGTAGGAAAAGAAGAACAATAGAATCGTGAATCTCTGGGAACAACCCGTTTCGTGGACGGTCACCACCACACGCCACACGCTCACTACTGCGCCAAAATGGCTTCATTTTTAGGTTGACAGTATGCAGTCCAGCGTATTTGTGTTATAGAGGTCAGTGGTTCAACCTTATCCCTGTTTTACTTACACATGACATTTTGTCAAAATTGGTAGACCACTTTCTTGACTGACTAGGTCTAAAGCTACGTTCAGACACCTATATTTTTGATTTTTCCCGTGTACCGTATACTGAAATACGTCTACTACGAAATGCCTTTGAAATCGCTGAAAGCCAGCGATTACTGTTCCTATTATTATGTGTATTATGTTCCTTTACCTAAAGGTTGTCTTGAAGAGATCGCTTATAGCGATAAGACCGCCTACATTGTACATTTTCCTGTGTAAATCGTTGTACTTAACGTATTTTCTGTTATAGTGTGCAATAAAGAGTTATCTATCTATCTATCTACTGGTAAACACCACTTAAGTAGGTATACTGCCACAGTTTAGAAGTAGCAGTTGACATTTACCTTAAAAATCAAAATCAATCTCTTCTTAATAATAAGACAAAAAATCTTACGAAATTTCTATACTTACACGTATATTACTAAAAATCCCCACAGACACTATGTATTAACACAATTAATAATTCAGAAAACACTATAAAACGCTTATCAGTTACTATACTAGTGATATCTATGTAGGCGCAACAGTAAATGAATATCTTTTACTCACATCATCGCATTTTATATCAGTTAGTTACATTACTTACACAAACAATGGACTTTATTCCAATGCGCCCTGTCTAAGATTAAATTTAGGTTCAGTCTCTCTCTTTATCTATCAAACAAACGGAAAGAGATAGACTACAATAATTTAGAAACGTCAAATTAAGTGATGCGATTTCTAACGTGTTTGTACAAGTCTTTGCGTGTTTTCGTCTAACTTTAGTCGTCATCGAATGACATCCCTACTAAATTGTCTATGGGTTCCCTAATTTCCTGAGCAACTTACAGCTGTTTAGTCTGACGTTTCTAAATTAATATAGTCTGTCTCTTTTCGTTTGCTTGGCAGAGAAAGAGAAAGACTGAACCTAAATTTAATCTTAGGCAGGGCGCATTGGAATTGAGCCCATTCTCAGACAGATGTTTCCTTTAAGATATTAAAATATTACCTATTTGTTTTTGTACAAAATTTATTTTCGTAATTAATTGAATTCCCAACTAGTAATATAATAATTATGCGAAAGTAGAACCGATTTAAATATACACATGTGGCGTAAATAGTGGTCCAAAGCAAAGGTGTGGATACACTGTACACTGAAGCACCACATACCAGTATTTAAAAAAAATTATGTACAGGGTTTTCAAAAAAAAAAAAAAATTTTTATTTTTTTAGAAATCGTTACCTTGCCTTACAAATTTGGTTATAATTTCCAAAAATGACGGTTTTTTTTAATCCATTTTTTTTATTATTATTGCTGATCACTTGTACTTAGTACTCCATTCGTTTTTTTTTTTACAAACTGAATTTAATAAAAAAAATTAAGTTTCTTTCAAAATTCAATACACACTGCTAGCAAATCGTTTGACTATCAATGCTTTTGGTGCAAAAAAAATGTACCACACTGTCAGTGCCCATTGTTTAAAAAAAATGCCCATCTTTTGCAGATTCTAAAATGGTGCAACAATAAGTGTTACGACTTACAGGAAAAAAGTTATTGCTTTTCGAAACAAAAAGGAGCCCAATTCAGAAAAACAATTTATTTGAAGTTCAAGGGTTTACAAGGGTTGTAATTTTTTTCTGTGTGGTCCAAAGCAAAGGTGTGGATACACTGTACACTGAAGCACCACATACCAGTATTTAAAAAAAAATATGTACAGGGTTTTCAAAAAAAAAATGTTTTTTAATTTTTTTAGAAATCGTTACCTTGCCTTACAAATTTGGTTATAATTTCCAAAAATGACGGTTTTTTTTCATCCATTTTTTTATTATTATTGCTGATCACTTGTACTTAGTACTCCATTCGTTTTTTTTTTTTACAAACTGAATTTAATAAAAAAAACCCTGAAAACCCTGAAAACCCTGTACATAATTTTTTTTAAATACTGCAATGTGGTGCTTCAGTGTACAGTGTATCCACACCTTTGCTTTGGACCACACAGAAAAAAATTACAAACCTTGTAAACCCTTGAACTTCAAATAAATTGTTTTTCTGAATTGGGCTCCTTTTTGTTTCGAAAAGCAATAACTTAAGTCGTAACACTTATTGTTGCACCATTTTAGAATCTGCAAAAGATGGACATTTTTTTTAAACAATGGGCACTGACAGTGTGGTACATTTTTTTGCACCAAAAGCATTGAAAGTCAAACGATTTGCTAGCAGTGAGTATTGAATTTTGAAAGAAACTTATTTTTTTTATTAAATTCAGTTTGTAAAAAAAAAAACGAATGGAGTACTAAGTACAAGTGATCAGCAATAATAATAAAAAAAATGGATGAAAAAAAACCGTCATTTTTGGAAATTATAACCAAATTTGTAAGGCAAGGTAACGATTTCTAAAAAAAATAATTTTTTTTTTTTTTTTGAAAACCCTGTACATATTTTTTTTTAAATACTGGTATGTGGTGCTTCAGTGTACAGTGTATCCACACCTTTGCTTTGGACCACTATTTACGCCACACCCTGTATGTCACTGACTCCAAAGAATTTCGTTAAGCAATCTCTAACTCCATATTTTTTGCGATAAGTCAAAAATTTTAAGTGCTCATACTTCGCATAATAATTGATTTACATATTTTTATAAAACTTCAATGTGAAGGTTACCAATTAAAGCACTTTTCTAATTTTTTATAATTTGTTTTTATTGACCCACTCCTTTTTTAAAAAAAAATTTGAGCTTCAAGTGACATTATCTCAAAACAAGGAAAATGGACTTAGTGACTTTTAGAACTAAGCGATCAATTTTATTCGTTATATAGTTTGAGACCCTGGGAAGGACACTGGCAACTTTTTTGTTGCGATATACAAGGTGTTTCAAAAAAACGAGTAATGCTTGATATGTCATAGAAAGTAAATGAATCTGAAATAACTGGCACTGTTCCTTTTTTTTCTTATGTTATGGTTTCGGAACTTATATATATATATATATATATATATATATATATATATATAAATAATGAATTATATCGTACTAGAGGTATCCTGCGACTTCGTTTGTGCAACTATTGGCTTTCTATAAACTTTCAATGATGAACCTTGTGTACGACCTATGGTCGTAGATATATGTATAGTTCAATTTCGTATTAACAGATGGCGCTGTGTCAAATGTAGATCACAATGGGTCTACCTTGTTTCGCAGAATTTTTATTGTCATAATTTTATTTGGCATATCATCAAATAGCATAAACTTCCTTTCGCAGAACATCAATTAGCATTCACTCATTGATCAGACGTTCAAAACGCATAATCTTGTAAGCTAGAATCATCTTTAGGCAGAAATTTAATATCCATAATAGTCTTAAAGCAGAATCATCCTAACGCAGAAAGTTCACCGATAGAATCGTCTTGTGGCATACAATTCCTATATATAGCCATTAATAGGCAGAATCATCCTATCGCAGAAAGTTCACAGTCCGAATCGTCTTTTGGCATATTTTTCATATTTAAAATCTCTGTGTATCCCAAGTAATTCTATCTCAGCAATACGAACATACAACATGCATGGCAAATCAAACATGCAGCATGCAAGCAAGTGTAAGGATGCCTGTCTACGGGAGAACTCAATAAAACAGTTTATACATGAAACGACTTGCTTTATTGTCCTTGCACACAATAAGTACATGCGATAATATTAAGATCTAAGTTACGCGTGTTCGCCTAAGTTCCCGGCGATCGACTGGCGATCGGGCGTGGTCGCCCGTGGCTTATCGCTGCGTATGCACAACGTGACCCCTACACAAGCATTCAGCATGCAATCAAGTATGCAGCATGCAAGCAAGCAAGCAAAGCATGCAGCAAACAAGCAAGCATGCAGCAAGCAAGCAAGCATGCAGCATGCAAGCAAGCATGCAGCAAGCAAGCAAGCATGCAGCAAGCAAGCAAGCAAGCATGCAGCATGCAAGCAAGCATGCAGCCTGCAAGCAATCATGCATGCACAACAGCTTGCATGTATGCAAGCAAGGATGCAACATGCAAGTAAGCATGCATGCAGCATGCAACCATGCAACATGCAAGGTTTCTGACACGGCTCCGGCGCTGCGGGGCTCCGGCAGTCCCACGCGAGCTTCTCGTCGCAGATGGATTTTGAATTACACTCTAGGGGTAGGGCAAACAAGACTGCGTGGAGGCGATTTTGCGCCGATTCGTTTCTGTCACTAACTTTTGTACCACAACTTAATGACTTTTTAATTCAATTTTAGGGTAAAATACTATTTAAAAGAAATAGCAATATGCGTAGTAAAATTATTCCAAACGAAATTTTGCTTTCTTCATAGTATGCCTAGTAAATTAAGCCAAATAAACATCGTACTTAATAAACATTATGCTTAGCGAAAGTATGTAAAGTAAAATTTTGCCTAAGGTAATTATGCCTTATAAATTTCTGCTATCTTAAAAATATGCCATTGTCAATTCGGGCATATAAATATTCGACCAAACAATAATTATGCTAACAGAAAATTCTGCCTGAATAATATTCGACTAAAGAAAATTATGCCAAGTGTGTTATGCCAAGTGACTTTCGGAGCAAAAAGATTCTGCCAGTTAGAGGGAACCCGATCGCAATATGTACTTATTTTTCCGAACACATTAAAGCAAATGGCTTACAAAATTAAATGATCTTATCCAAATTAGCTACCGATACAATGGCACAATAGAAAGATTTGTTTTCAGAACAGTAGTGTGACTCAGCCGAATTTTTGAAATTAGAACCTACGGATGGGCGGAGCGCTAGGGTTGGTACACAACAAGTAAAAAATGTCTAGATTTTTATTCTTCATATGTGTATTGTTTTAGGTTTAGGAATGAGTCATATTTTTATTAAAGATTATTTATCATATCAAATATAATAATAAGTTTATTGTCTATAAACAGCACAGTATGTCAGACTACCCCAATTTGACCTTAAGACCACCTCTATATCTTACGTAATATAAGCTGTTTTCATAGTTCAAATATGTTATGTGAAAACTGTCTAGCTATTGCGGGTCACATGAGATACAGCCTGGTGACAGACAGACGGACAGTAGACTCCTAGTAAAACGGGCCCGTTTTTACATTGTCAGTTCGATGAGACCAGGTACAATTTACGAGTTTGCTCCTACACATTATTGAGCTTTAAAAAATATATTTAAATCCTATGTGTATGAAAAATATCCACAGACCCTGCAGTTCCCGAAATCTTCGGAGGCAATAAAGAATTTTATTTTTTTTAACACGCACACCAGTTGTTTAGGGTGGGTAGTTTCCGAGTTATGGCTGTTTCAATTTTGACAGCTGTCATCCGAAATGAAGATCTCGTCGAGCCCTACGATTTGTCCCTACACACCCATAGTCTTGGGTGGATAGTTTCCGAGATATGGCCGTTTTAATTTTGACAGCTGTCATCCAAAATGAAGATCTCGTCGAGCCCTACGATTTGTCCCTACACACCAGTAGTCTTGTGTGGATAGTTTCCGAGATATTGCCTTTTTCATTTTGACAGCTGTCATCCGAAATGAAGATGTCGTCGAGCCCTACAATGTGTCCCTACACACCAGTAGTCTAGGGCGATTTTGACAGCTGTCATCCGAAATAAAGATGATTTTATACATGTTTTATATAACCTACTTTGTTTAATGATATTATTATCTATCTGCATTTCGAAAGTCAGTCTTTGACAGCGAACCGGCTCGCGCCCCGCGTCTCACTTCGTGGGTTTGTCTGCCCAAGTTTGCTCAACGGGCCGTGTAACTGACGTGTATGCATGTGTGTGTCGATACGGGTGCTCTAGTATGAAGATAAAATACTGTATATTTATATACCGTGACTATGGTAAGTGGTTTCAATTTAAAAAAAACCTTTATCATATCCAGAGTTCAATAGGCCAACTTTCAGTCATTAACAATCCTTTAAATTTTATGCCAATATTCATCAAAATCGATGCAGCGGATTAGGTATGAATAGATAACAGAAAAACAGAGTTAATTTTTGGTTTTATATACAGGGTGTTCCATAAGTCAAGATCATACCAAAATGGGGCGATTGGTCAAGGATACTAGGTAATAGTAATAGTAATGGGAAAAACTTTGAAATATTATATCCTGTATTTTAACAATTAATCATCCTCCTAGCGTTATCCCGGTTGTGCACTCAACCGGGATAACGCTAGGAGGATTCGGATTCCCAGGGTCCGCTGACTATGATCCAGGATCAGATCAGGTAATTACAGTGGAGCGTCTGCCATCTGACCTCCGTGACCCTGTTACCACGGGAACCTGACCAGTTTTGGATCATGGTTACACATGCAGTCGCCGAATGTGCAGGTGTCCTAAAGATGTTTTCCCTCACCGTAAGAGCATTGGTTAGTGAAACAACTAATGTACATAACATAATATTTTAACAATTAATATGGTCATTTAATAAAATTCTTGCCTCGGTGCGCACGTTAAGCCGTTGGTCCTGCGCCTGATCTCTCTACGGTCATGTCGGACTGCCGTCTCACCGAATGATGAGAGTGAAGGAACAGAGAGTGCACCTGTGTATTGCGCACACACTTGTGCACTATAATATGTCCCGCGCAGTTGGCTAATCTCTGTTGAGATAGGCCGCCGTAGTCGAAATCGGCTAGGAGGACATTATTATTATTAATAAAATTCTTCAAAAGTGACATGACTGTGGTGCTGCTATTTTGAGCACATTAATTACAACGTGTCGCAGCTCTGAATACCTAATTTCGATGTAGTCCAAAATTATAATATAACCACACTATATTATATTTTTTCAAGTCTTATGGATAATTAATATTTAGATCAACTTTAGCTCCATCGAAAACAATCCATACTTAATATTATAAATGCGAAAGTGTGTCTGTCTGTCTGTCTGTCTGTTACCTCTTGACGCTTAAGCCACTGAACCGATTGAGATGAAATTTGGTGTGGAGACAGTTTGAGACCCTGGAAAGGACATAGGCTACATTTTGTCGCGATATAAAAACATTAAGAGGGTGAAATGGGGGATGAAAGTTTATATGGAAAATCCAACTCTTGCGGGCGAAGTCGCGGGGAACCACTAGTACTATAATAAATTGTACCATTCTCTATAAGCATTTATGTAAATTTATACTATGTGTGGTGTGCAATAAGGAGTATTATACTTAATACTTAATTTGGTGACGTTTTAAGCATCAGCGTTTTCAGTAACTGTTGACACAGTAAAATCTAAGGTTGTTTTTAGATTTTTCAAGTTAAAAAATTCTAGAAAATGTCAATATCACCAATTAGTTTATTTAATGTTTATCTTATCAAAATTACACAACATTTCGCAAATACCAGTACCTATTAACTGGTTGTAACCAGATGACGCAAACAGCTGTTCAAATATTTTTCATGAAAGTAGGAATTATTAGTAAAGTAAATAAAGATCCACTTATCATCAGTTATCATGAAATCAGTTTACAAAAAAAAAACAGTTTTAAATTCGTTAATATATTGGCGTCTGATGCATTCATTTATCTAGTTATGAATTCAAACCTTGCAGTTTGTTAATACTAAGTAAAGTAACCTATTTAAAAAAACAGAATGTTTCTCAAACTTTTTTTCGTTACTAAAGGTTTTTCTACGAGGTTGTAGCCACTTTGCAGGCTTCCGATTTTACCTTTACTTGTGCTCTAAGACCTTCGTTTTGAAAAAAATCTAATATCAAAATTCTAGGTCTATGGTAAGTCCCCTATAGAGATTTTGATTCCCGAAATGTTAATAAATAAAGCTTAAATGGCCGTAGGAAATGCGTTAAAGCTTAAAAGTATGATTTTTCCTCAGCTTCAAGGGTGTGTCCGGGTTTGGACTAGCGATGATTAATGGGCTATTAATTCATCAAATGTTATCGACAACATACCCCCATGTTGGGTTCTAACTCCCCCTCTCTCGACATTTCAAGCCTTTGCAGCTTTTTGAATTATTTAAAAAAATATTTTCTGTGGATTTGGACGTCCTAAAAGTTATAAAAAGATTCATTTGAAAGGTAACGCTATCAACTATCATGTGAAATAAAGATCAATCCAAAATTTATTATTAACCGTCATAGAGAAAAAATATATTTTTTAAGAACAGACAGACGGGCAACAAAATAACAAGTCCTATAGAGGTTCCTTTTTTCTTTTGAAGTACGGAACCCTAAAAACGACATAAAATCGAATGAAGAAGCTCCCTTTTTTGGAGTCAGTTGATAAAAAAGTAGGTTCATTTTTTTAAAACTTTTTACATAAGGACAAAATATACTTTTTAAAACAAGAATTTAAGATGCTGTATCTCAACCGATTTAGATGAAATTTGGTATAAATATAGCTTGAGATCCTGGGAAGGATATAAGCTATATTTCGTCTTGATATAAAAACGTGGAGGTGAAATGGGGGATGTAAGGTGATATAAAAACACTAAAGGGGTGCAATGGGGGATGAAAGTTTATGTGCAAAATCCATCTTTTGCGCGGGCGAAGTAGCAGGTAACCACTAGTGTTAAAGAAGTTAGTAAAATTACCTCGTTTTCACGTATTTTCTACCAAAGACGCTATAGAATCACGTACAAAACACTTTTATAATATCTATACGAGTTTGCGTGTAGTGTGTCCGGAAGACTAATGCCAATTGTCTTCAATACGTCCCATTGAAACCATGTTTCAATATGTTACAGTAATTATGTGGATTCCGGAACTTCGTACATTTTCCGAATCTATTTATAATGTATACACGGCCCCACATCAACCTACCCTGGGCCTGTAGCCAAATGGCAATCTCTCTGGAGCGAACTTCGCTATCGCCAACGAAATGTCAAAATATGTATGCAAAAGTCACGTGATGTTTCGATGGCTTATGTCAGTTTCATACATTTTGTTAGCGATAACGAACTTATAATAATATATAATAATAATAACGACATCATCCGTCGATCTCTTGCCTCTATCAACGTGCCGGCTTTACTCGAGCCGAACGGTATCGCGCGTGATGATGGCAAGAGACCAGACGGGATGTCACTTGTTCCTTGGCGGATGGGTCGGGCTCTTGTGTGGGACGCTACCTGTGTCGACACACTTGCAGCCTCTCATCTGCCCGGGACAAGCCGTGATGCTGGTTTGGCTGCGAAAGGTGCCGAAAACTTTAAAAAGAACAAGTACAGGCAGTTCGACTCCCGGTACCACTTTGTACCGTTTGGAGTCGAAACACTGGGTTCGTGGGGTCCCAACGCTATCTCTTTTTTCAAAGAGATTTCCAAGAGGCTAGTTGACATCAGTGGTGACCTAAGAGCTAGCTGCGACCTTGCTCAGCGTATAAGCATCGCTATACAGCGCGGTAATGCTGCCAGCATCCTAGGAACCTTACCACAAGGACCCTTTTTATAATTTTTGTTTTTGTGTTGTATTAAGTAATTTATCTTAATTTTTATTAATAAGTTGTATATATAGATAATAATAATAAATTGTTTCAACAAACACACCAATTACCCAGCCCCAAACTAAGTGTGAGCTTGTGCTATGGTGACTAGGATAACGAATAGACATACTTATATACATTTATAAACATCCATGACTTAGGTACAAATGCTCGTGCTCATCATACAAACACTTGCCCCTTGCGGGATTCGAACCCGCAACCGCCTGGTTTAGAAGTCCGGTGCGCGGACCACTACACCAAGACGGTCGTCAATTCAAATTGCCACTTGGCTACGGATCCTGATCTATCAAATTTTCGCAACCAAATTTAACCTTATGTTGACCACATAGAGTTGGATATTACTTATTTGAGATATTTTGACAGATTTGGGTAAGTTGATGCCCACTGTACTCGTTTGTAATATCCTAGTTTTCTCTGAAGAAACAAATGCTTTTATTTTAATGACCAGTGGTCATTCTGCGACTATAGTCCGATATGGTCATGCGCTCTCATACGCCCCGCATAGCGTTCTAGGGCCAGAAAGCATAAATTGTACGCGACCACAGAATACTAGTACTTCGTACAGAAGTATGACTTAGCAATTGTATTCAAAGAAATGTCTACTCAATGTCGTCAACAATATGGCGTAATTTAGTTTGCCTCAGAGTCAAGCACATTTTCGTGTAGACACCTACAAAAATCCATTGTAAGATAATTTTATACTTATTGCTCTGGAATATGATTTATAATACACAAAACCTATTCAGTGACGTAATATCACGCGACGCGATAGGGTTGACTGCTACGAGAAGCTTCTAACGCCATCTAGCGCCTCTTTCTAGTACTTTATTCATTCTCGTCCAGCCAGCAACGTAGCCGCGCGGCCGCCGGTGAATAAAACGCGCGAGCGTGGCTCTGGCCAGTAGCGACACGCAACTTGTTTTAGCACCTACGTAGGTGCGCCGCGCGTAGGTACGTTTTTGCTACCTCCGCGGGGAGATACACAGGCCTGACGCGACTGTCATATGCAATCCCCTTCCCCGCAACTTCACCCGACCCCGCTGACGTCTATTATGCTTCCACGACTGACTGACTGCACGAAGGTCACGCACAAACTTATCATACTATAAATATAGGCCTAATAATTTTGATATAATAGTGAGTTGAGAAAAAAATTGGATATTATTGCACTTCAAAAAGTGACCGAAATCGAACCAGCGTTCCTCGCATACTGGGCGATTACCTAACCTCTCGGTGTTGGCAGAGCCTGTCAAGATTTTCAAATGCCGCGTTGCTTTCATCAATGTTATTGGGAGTACACCCTCGACACTAGAAATAATTACTATTTCAAGTATTTTACAATCGAAATATTAATATTAAGATTGCAAAACTGAATGCTTATCTATCACTTAAAAACAATAATTTATTGAGATTAGTAAACATATGTATATATATCATAACATGATGCCTATTTTTTGCAAACCTTAAAGACGTCTTGACAGGATATTTTGGTCAAGGCTGGATAGTATTTTTTCAGTTTCGTTAACAATATGTACAAATGGGCATTTATTGAAGTGCCAGATTGTCAGTCACGGCCAGTAACATGTTTTAACACATGCCATTAAGACAGATTCTATAGAGTCTTGAGCCCAATTGTCTAGGTAATAAAGTATATATTTATATAATGTTTGTAGTCTATATTTAATGAACTTTTAGCACTAAACACAGGGTTTGTTTGAGAAAATGGGTTCATTTTGATTTGTACCTAAACACTTGTTAGTAAAGTCACTAACAAATAAATTATTGTTTTAAGTGATAAGCATTCACTATGCAATCTAAATATATTTTTGCATTTGAAAAAATGACTACCAGAGGCGGGAATCGAACCCGCGTTCCTCGCATACCGGGCAATTGCCTAACCTCTCGGCCACCCTGGCGTTGGCAGAGCCTGTCGAAATTTTCAAGTGCTTCTTAACGCTGTAATGCCGCGTTGCTTTCATCAATGTTATTGGGATTACACCCTCAACACTCGAAAGAAATACTTTTGCAAGTATTTAACAATCGAAAGATGAAGCTTGCAAATACGATAAATTATTGTTTTTAAGTGTTAAGCATTCACTATGCAATCTAAATATATTTTTGCACTTGAAAAAATGACTACCAGAGGCGGGAATCAAACCCGCGTTCCTCGCATACCGGGCGATTGCCTAACCTCTCGGCCACCCTGGCGTTGGCTAGTCATTTTTTCAAGTGCAAAAATATATTTAGACTAACAGAGTTATTCTTTTTAGGTTCCGTAGTCAAACAAACCTTTCAAGTACCTATGTCTCATTTTACGACTGTCAATACTTATCAATTCTAATGTTATTTTTTTATTCAATTGTAAGTAATTTTTGTCAATTTATTTTTACTTATTTCAATTTAATTTATAATACCGACAAACTTACAAGCTAATTTTTACTACTAGAAAACAAAATGGATGTGATTGATCTGAAATAAAAGATTTTTTAAAATTATTTATTGTATTCTTTGATAATAAAGATAATATACAACCCTCTCTTCTTGTGTCTGGGTGTGCTACGCAGCTAGAATACTCCCAGTATCATACATTACTATTTTACCTCATGCAACATTCTAAAATCATACATTTTGGTGCATACAATTTTCGGCGTGAATTTTAATTGATCACACTTAACAATGATGTCACAATACGATTGAGTTAAATCGTGCAAGCAGCCAATTAAAATAATATTCTTGTATCATTAAGGGCCAATTCACAAAAGATATTTCAAAATGTATCCCTGTGATTAATTTTTAAACGAAGCAAATTATGTTAGTTTAAAAAATCTCTTACTAAAAATAATTATTATTGCGCTTGAATTAACATAAAATGGCTTATTTGGAACTAATGACAGATTAAAAAAACAACAATAGGTAATTGGCTGTCTTTATAACTTAAAATCAATGTGATGCTATCAATTTGTTTAATCACGAAATAAAAGTGCAATGTAAAATCATATTATGCTTTATAAGCCTAGCCGATATCCATTAATTTATGATTATCTTACCACCTAAAATTCCTACATTAAAAGTGCCTTTTCATCTCACCTGTTCGGAAAATTGAACTTTCATGTGTAGATAGCCGGGTAAGAAATAGATTTTCCCTCCTACATTATACTCCTACTATTGAATAAAAGGCCACTATCGAGAGTATCGATAGTTATTGCAATAATAGTCAGAGCTGTGTCAGCTATCAATAGTGATTTTAATATTGAACTTTGATACTATTGATAGTATTGCTATGTGTCGATAGTATTTATATTAACGGAGATATAGATACTATCATTACTATCGATAGTCTATCGACACTATCATTACTATTGGTAGACTATCGATAGTATCGATATTCTATCGATAATATTGCATTTGTCTAGCTATCGATATTCTATCGATAGACTATCAATACTGTCGATATTCTATCGATACTGTTGCTTTTGCCTCAACTATCGATATCGAAAAACTATCGATAGTGAACTATCGAGCGGCAACGCTACCCACTTTGGCGCCGCTCGCGGACCAAGTGAAACGTCAAAATGTGCCGGTCGGGCGTTTCGCGGATATGAAATGGAAAGCACCTTCCATTGCACCACATAAAAAAAGAAATGCAATGTTTCTTTCCTCACAGTCGAGTGGACACCCATTCCACTCTCGAGCTATTGGCGCTCGAACGAAGTGAGATACTTCTCGAGTGGAATGGGTCACTTTCGTCCCTTGTATTTCGATCTACTATTGCAGGATTGGTGAAGTACTGTACCTGTTAATTGATTCACGTTTGGCAAATATCGAATAAATGGTCATTAATGTACAAAATCTAAGCGTAAGTGTCCTATCTTTGTGAAGTCATAATTCACCACTCCTTCCACCATTTTAAAAACTGTTAAAATGCATTTCCTTAATCAGTAAGCCATGCTGATTCTAATGATGCCACTTGTCTGTATAAAACTTTATAGTCCTACAAAAATCGTAAATAAGCAACTTCCTACGAATGGCTTACTAGGAAATTTCATTACGCCCCAAGGGAGGTAAAGTGACTTGAATTTCGAAAAAGAGTTCGTAGGCATGAACACACCAGCCCGTCCCGCACCAAAAAGAACATACTTGAAATTTGAACCTGGCAGCCAGGAATTTTGCACGAATGGAACAACCTAATTGCTGCCTAATTGTGTTTCATGTGAATGGTACCTAAAACTCTTCAAGATTCAATAGGTTCAGATAAGATCGAACCCGTACCATCCAGATAAAGCAAAATGTTCCCAGTTCAGTTACCGACTTGGACCGGCATGTATGAGGTTATAGCTAAGTATATTGCGAGTACTAGGTATATACGCGATTCCAGTAATGAAATTGTGGTTTTAATACCTAAATTAAACATGTATGTTTTGTTAATTCAGTCAATTCCCACGCTTTGACTGGTAGAGAATGCCTTAAGGCAATTAGTTCGCACATTTTAGGTAGGACTTTATTTTTTCGGTGCAATAAAGCTTAAAATCGAAATCCATACTAATATTATAAATGCGAAAGTGTGTCTGTCTGTCTGTTAGCCCTTGACGCTTAAACCACTGAACCGATTGAGATGAAATTTGGTATAGAGACAGTTCGAGACCCTGGAAAGGACATAGGCTTTTTGTCATTAGACATTTTGTCGTGATATAAAAACATTAAGGGGGTGAAATGGGTGATGAAAGTTTATATGGAAAATCCAACTCTTGCGGGCGAAGTCGCGGGGAACAACTAATATAAGTATAAAATGAGAACTGACAGACTGACATATCAATGCACAGCCCAAACTACAGGAATTAGAAACTTGGAATTTTGCACTATGCTTCCTTTTATCGTGTAGGTGATTCACTAAGGAAATATTTTTGAAAATTCATCTCTACCCATTTGCAGCCGCTGTACCCAAGCGGGTACAGTGTCGAAAATCATATTTTTTGGAAATTTCTTAATAAATGTAGGTTGATTATCTTGTAATTTGGTAAAAATGTAAATATCAAGAGCTAAATAAAGGGTAATTACTGTTTTCTAGCCTTCGATTGCCAGAATTTTAATAAAATACTGATTTGTGTAAAAATATAGTACTTCATAAAACATCTTTTTGTTTTATAATTAAGCTCTCTGTCTTCATTTTAAGTTCGAGTCTCAGTGCATTGTTATTAGTTTCGCGTTGGCTGTTATAACTCATTTTATTCATTTGTCTCAAGTTAAGTGATTTTTACTAAGGGGGTAACAAAGGCCGTCAGTTTTCGAGCTATATCGATAAAAATTAGCTATTTAGTTAAAATTAGGAATTATGATTTTCGAAAATTCGACCTCTAGGGGGGGTGAAAAGGAGGCTAAAAAGTTTGTAAAATCCCTAGTATATAAATATTTGAATACAGATATTTGGAAATTTGTACGGGTATTTAATAATCATGAAACATTTTTGCAATTTTAATAATAAGTTGTATAGACATTACTTCAGTTTAAAAAAAAATAATAATTAAATTGGATTACATTACTTATTAATATTTTGTGGTGAACAAAATGGTAAATGTTAAAAATGAAACAAAACAATACATTAGTGAACATATTTATATCTATCACAGAGATTCCAATGATCACAACATAATAATTTAGTATTAAATTTTGCATAAAAGCTTCCACAAAATGGCAACGTAAAAAATACTGACATTGTCTTGTCAAAATAGTTTTTGTTAATCAAAAAATAATGATATTACTACGAAAAAATAAACTGAAATGGTGTTTTTCAATAACAGCACTTGTTTCGTAACGATAAGTTATTTTTATTAATTAATTTTTAAAATGTATATTACTACAATGGAAAATACGTGTCTAACACGTCTTGCAAGGTAAAACTTAATTCTATGTTTACTTAACTATGTACATGTATTTTATTATAGTAAAACTTAAATACAATAACTTACTATTACTATCACTTATTAAATAAATCTAAGTTTTGTCATTATTTATTGCAATTTTCAAAATAGCAATTGCAAATTTAAAATTAATCATTTTTGCAAAACAATAATTTCTTCAAATGCAATCACTTTGCATTTTATATAATTAGTTCGAGCACACAACATTTTGACATCAAATTGTACTTTTAAATAATATCACAATTTTTGTTTATAACAATACAGGCAAGATTTGAACTTAAAGCATGTATTTAGTGTTTTCTACACTAATAATTGGTATTTTACTAATTTATAGAAAGAAAATTATATTTAAAGTTGTCATCTATTTGTATGACTTAAAAATCCGCTAGATGGCGTTGACCCATCTAAGTCAGCTAGTTTTTTATTTAAGTAAAAGGCTGGTTTTTACCATTTTAGTGATCATCAAGACGTATTTTCTATAAATTTTATTTTTACTTGCAATTTGAAACTTGCAAATTTTTAACGTAAGTACTTCCAGTCTGTACACAAAATGTTACAATAATTTGTTTTTGTTTCATGCTCAATGACTTCGAAGCAATATTTTTATAACTTAAATAAATATGCCATCTATCATCATACAATAAAACTAAAATTTTAAATTGTGAGAAAATCCCTCATTGTCAAAGTATTTTACATGTACTCCTTTTATAATACGATTTAATTTATTTATTTGTACAAAAATTCACAAGTTTTTCCTGCAAATTGGCTGAATTATTAGCAAACAACGAATGTCAACGCACAAGTGACGAAGTGTTATGTTCGCTAAATAATAAAAGTAAACATAGGTACCTAAAATGGTTCGTACTATAGATATGACCATGATAAACTAATGAATCATTCGCTCAGGATAGATCGGTTAATAAAAATACGACCGTCGTGTGATGTGAGGCAATTGTATGTATATTCTTTGATATCGCGATATTAAACTGCACTTGGTGGCCATAACCAATTCAGATTTAATTGAAGAAGCACGTTTAGATGACGTCTATAGGTTAAGGTTTTGTCTGTAGATAGTGAGAAGCGATTTGGGGCAAGATTATAGTTAGGGATTGACTGCCTCGTTGGTCTATTGGTTAGCACGCTGGGTACTACCAACGAGGTCCCGGGTAAGAATCCCGGGTCTGGCCGAGAGTGCTTGGGTTTTTCTGTCTTGAAATTACTCAGACACAGCTCCGGAGTCAGGAAGTTGGTGGTGTTAACACCTCCGTGCCTCGGGAATCACGTTAAGCCGTTGGTCACGATAGCACGATAAGCCAATAGTGCGCGAGATATTACAGTAGTGCACATGTGTATTCGCAATACACATGTGCACTCTCTGTACCTTCACTCTCATAGTTTGGTGAGACAGCAATCCGACACGACCGAATATGTTGTTTTCAAACATGTCCCTAATTATTTCAGAGGCACATTGACAAGCGCTGCGGGCCGTGACAAGGACAGGTGCAGTGTTATTAGATAGAGATCAGGCACAAGACCAACGGATTACCGTTCTTTCTGAGGCACGGGAGTGCAACACCACCAACTGTCTGACTTCGGAGCTGTGTATGAGCTATTTCAAGACATAAAAACCCAGAAACAAATTTCGGCCAATCCCGCGATTTGAATCCGGCACCTAGTGAACATCTTGGGACTGACTATGATAACGATGATGAAAGTATAGCTTTCGATGGAAAACTGGTTTTACTGAACATGCTAACGCTTGTCGATGTCAAACACAATAAACAGATTATTCCACTCGCGTTTGTTGAGCAATTGACAATACATTTATTTGCATGTTTTTCATGACCGGATAATAAAGATAACAATAGTGTTTGTGAATAAGATGCTGTTTTCTAACCACCTTTAAACATGTTTTTGGTAATAGTAAAACATAGCAGTCAAAATTCCTGGCTGATAAGATGGGTTACTTAAAACGTCACTTGGAATTCTATTATTTCGAATGGTTTTTAAATAATATTAATTTGATTTTTTTCCTTTAGCAAATGTCGATCTTAAAGAATGATTTCAAAATAATCAGCATTATAATCATATTAGTACTTTGTAGAAAACACCTAAAGATAGCACTAATAAATATACACGTACGAGCGTTCATCGCGCAGATCTTTTCATACAAATTCGTTTGTTTGTTTTTTTGATTTTATAACCAAAGAAGAGGTAACCAAAGTGTCACTATAATATATTCATTAAACCACCCTAATTTGTATGAAAAAACCGGCACATTGAACAAAAATCACAACAACTTAAATCGACACACATAAGCACAGCCTTTTCTACACCTTGACTGGGTACTAATTACCACAACAATTTTAGTAAATTTTATAAATGTCACTCCCCATACTTAAAAGATTTATTTTCTAAATGTGAAAACACTTTATGGCCTAACAGTAATACAATACAAAATCGAGGCCTATACTTAATTGCTTTCAAATGGTAATGATAATATAATAGCTTTAAGAAATCGATTAATAAAATTTTTGCATTTAATATACCAAAACTGCAACACATAACACACTAAACTAGAGGAACATTTACAATTTTCAAAATTTAGTAGGTATGTAACAGATTGATATGAGGAGCGCTTAAATTCTTCTAACACCATTATAACATTAACGGTTTTCACTTGCCATCTGAATAGATTACCACATCATCCAAATAAACGAGTCGTGGCTGACGTACCATTAAATTCCTTATTTTATTTTTGAAACACGGTCACGATCGTTTAAAAAGACAAAAGTCACACTTTAAACCAGTCAAACACATGAAGTACTTCATACAACGTTGTCTCTTTTATCTGTTTCCGTCTTTCGTGATCTGATAGAAGCCCTCACTGATGCCCTTATAGACGCCCTGGACCCGATGGATGGGAGAGATCTTACGAAATTGTCCTCTTTACTACTGGATATAGATACTCGTTTTCTGTATTGTCCAGGGTTCTCTTGATCTTCGTCTATTGGTTTCCTGTGTAGAAATTACAGAGTACATTAGATTAGATTACATTATTAGATGATTTTAACAATCGATCGATCGATCTCCTTAAATAGGATTCCAAAAAAGCATGAAATTAGTACTAGTAATAATATACCTAAAATATAAAGAATCGTTATAAAAGACAATTTCACAAATTGACACTTGGTGTCTTATCAACACAAAAATACGTCGACTGACAAACGTCTTCCGTAGTACAGTTAGAAAGTGCATTCGTCCGGATAGCTACCCACCACCCTTCGTGTGTTTTGGGTTCAAGTCCCACCGGACGATATGGCCGATCAATTTTTGTATGCAAAATATTACTTTCGTAAAAACTTGCAAACATATTGTTATTTAAAAAATATTGTCAACTTCATATCGTGTTACAATTAACTTACTTTGAGAAGCAAGGGATGTCCCAAAACCTCTGGTCCTTCCCAAAGTTTTCCCCGTCCTGCAGCGTCTGAGGCATCTCCGTGTCCATTGTTTCGGGTAGGAATAGGCAGAGAAGACCACCAATGATGCCTAACACTCCCAGGATCAGTAGCGGCAGATCTTGGGAGACGTTCGCCTGATGGGACAAGTAATCAAAATTTGAAATCACTAATATAAGTGCAGCTTTGTACATTTAAAGCTAATCAAATCGGGGGCATCTCTAGTAAAAAACATAGACCCCTACGATTTTATGAATTGATACCGTTTCTGATAAAATTTACAGAATATGACCTAAAGTTCATCGAAATATAATTATTTTTTATCTTAAGCAATTATATGGCAAGTTTTTTCAAAATTATATTAAACGCCCACAAAAATTAATCGACTGTGTCATCCGGTGGGACCGGAATTAATTTTTGTGAGCGTTTAATATAAGTTTATCGAAATATTAACTTAATGACTCGACTGAAAATGTAAAAATGTTTGCAATTTTTCTGTGGTCCTTGAATGTCTAGATCGAATGCCATTAACGATGTGCATCTCCACAGCTTTTATGTTTTTTATTTATTTAGAGCCTCAGCAATGTTTGTAGTCCGGCAAGTTCGTGCGCGACCCTCCACGCGCCCTGCCGAGACATGCAGGGGTTAAAGAGGCGCCATAAAGAATTCTCTACCCGCAACATTATTCGTGTCACTGACTTTTAGTGTACTTTGCCCCCTGCACCTCTGGCGACTATATTTAAAATTTGCCAAATAACTTTAACTCACCAAATACACCACAAAAGGCGCTACAATAGAAGCCACGTAGCCCATGATGTGTATCAACGCTACGCCCTGCGCTCTCACCACTGTGGGTAGTAGCTCAGCGGCGTACTGTAGGCCAATGTTGTAGGATATGTTGACGGCAAACCTGCCGAGTATGGCTAGAGAGGCTGATGGTCCACCTGAAAAGATTAATAAACGTTAAAGACGAAAATATTAGTATATTTGTATCAAATTAAACAAATGTAAAGTTATCAGAATTATTGCCAAAAGCATTTTTTTACTGTTCAGTTATAGGTGTAATAAACCAGGGGGATTGGGAGAACATTCTTGTATACTGAAAATGCAGAGCTAAACTCTAAAATCTACTTAAACTATCGTCACTGGTACAGTTTCGAAGGTTCGAGTCCATTTTTTGCATCTTAATCATTAGTCATAGTTAAATTCTACCGCTCAAAGACTTTGCTATGTTTGCTGATTGATAAAATGGATGGAATAAGGCGTTACTTTTAAAGCAAAATAAATTTATTTTGCTTTAAATTTCCGCTAAGAGACGCTAGCGCAGGCACCAAAACCACACATGTGGTTTTGATGCTTTGCTATGTTTCCAGATAGAATGGAAAATTAGGCAGTAAGTTGATAACTGAATACTTCAACCTTTTTTTCAATTAATTAAAGAAAAGTAAATCTTACAAAATAAAATCATTATCATTTGCTTCCCGGTTCCCCGGTTCCCATTATATTTGGGGTTAACGCAGTATGTTTTTCTTTTCTTTACAACAATTATAATCATATTATCATGCTTTATACATCCATACCTTTCTCTTATCTTCACATAATAATATACATAAAATGACATAATGATACGGTAGAAAATGACATTATCATTCATTATAAAAGGTCAGTAGAAGTAATTGCAATAATGGTTTCGCACTTACCTACTGGTACAGTAGTGGCTAATAAACTGAAGGTACCACTGATCACCATAGACCCACAAGCCAGCCATCTCCTACCCCATCTGAAACACGAAATAAATTATCATTCAAACACGAATTCTAAAAATAATAATTCACTTTTCAAGATATGATTTCAATTTTATTTTGCAATCCGTTAAAGGCAATCCATGAATTACAGTGAAGGAAAACAATGTGATGAAGCCTGCTCATCAGAGGTTTGATGTTTAGAGTGTGTAAAATAAAGAAAGGCAGTGGCGATCCTAGATAGTCGTCGTACATGGTATTTAAAACAAAATGTTTTAACAAACACATCAATAATCTAGCCTCGAACTAAGTGAGAGCTTGTGCTATGGTGACTTAGATAACGGATAGACATATTTATTTATTTGCAACCATAAACATATAAAACTTGACACAAATGCTCGTGTTCATCACACAAACATTTGTGGGAGTTAAACTCGCAACCTCTGGTTTTGTCCGAAGCGCGAACCACTACACCAAGACCGTCGTCATGACCCCATAATGACCCTCAGTCATGAGGTATACGATTATCACTAAGAAGAAGTGACTATTAAAGGTTTAAAGAAAAAAGTCTAGATAAAAATGTTAATATAGCTCACCTGTCAAGCACAGCAGTCAAAAACGTATCAGCTGGCAGTTCAGTAGCAGACGCAATTGTAAACGTCAAGAAGATGTCCAGACCCAAAGACCCCACATTCCTGACATGGCCGTCGAAGACTAGGGATATAGCCATCCAGATGACGATGAGTAAGATGGCGTTACGACGGAGACGTGGGGTCCTGAAGAGGTCGAGGACTGAGTAGGTTCTGCCGTCCGCTTCACTCTCTTTGATTGTTTTTATTGAGGCTTCCTGAAATAAGTTAAAAAGGGCGTTAGATTAAACAGTCTCCATATTAAAAGGTTGAATATGGCCATCAATATCTACAATTTGGCCCCGCGCAGATGGGCCACCGATCACAGCCACCGGTGACTGTCGCGCGTTACGTTCTACAGTCCCGAGCAAAGGAAGGTGGTCGGTAGCTGCCACTAGTGGTCGGTGGCCGCCACCAGGTGGTGGTCTATCGCCAATATCGATTGACAGACGTTTTGTCAAAATGGCGAGTGGCGAGTAGTCGCCACCAGTGGCATGTCGCGGACACTATTAACTAGGTAGGTGGTAAACAATAATAATAATACTACTATAATACTACTACTCTGACTGCTTGACATAACAAAATCAACTTTTTATAACAATATTTTTGCTGCAAGCTTGGATCTTATACTTAAATCTGTTTTGAAGTCACTTTTATAATTATAGCCTGACCAGGAATATATGGGACCTCGCCATATTGCAGAAAACAACTGGAACTAATTTCCACTAATTTCTTTTACTGGCAACAGAAACCTCAAATCGTCACTGACATGTCATTAATTGTCATAATTTAGTGTCAAAGTGGATGCGTATTCAAATTTTCGACCAAGTGCAATTTTTATGTGATAAAAATACCAAGAACGATTCGTTTTGGAAAAGAAAAGTGGTTTAACATGTGTTGTAGTATTTGACGACTAGAAAGTCTATCACCACGGTTTCTTGAAATTAATTACTGATATAGTTGTCATCATAAATTTTTGGTACGTCATATAGTGCGAATAGTGAAAATTGGCCACTGATGGCTACGGAGAATTTATAGTAACGATTTTGAATTATAATAAATAGTTGGTTTCAGTTTTATTTTCTTTATTTTCCTAACTCTACTGGGATATAACAACTAAAATAGTTCGTAGAGTTTTACAAGATTTCCTATATATTATATAAAATTATAATAACATTATAAATAATATCATTGAGAAAAACAATGGATAAATGTGTTTTTAGCCCATTAGTGCTTTTGCCAAAATAATTGTGTTTTAGTCCAAAATTCAAGACCAATATTACAAAGAGTTACTGAATTTAATAAGTACTCAATTTGCAAGTCGCGTTATTTTATCGTAGAATCTGTTATCATTTAGGCTTAAAAAATTAACATGAATGTAAACATATAAAAAAAAATTTTTATGCTCAGTTGCCAATCTACGCTGGTATGATTATACCGAGTGTTCTCATATAAAGTGCATTTGAAGCGCCCTTAATTCAGGTCCCATATATTTCTGGTCAGGCTATACATTACAATGGAGTTTAAGCGTCATTTGATACATTTTATACCTAACTATCTGTCAATTGAAATTGTTGAATATTGCAGCATGTTTACGTTTTGATTTTGTAAGGCTTATTCTGCAGTCGGCAGGTTACTCACTCATGTGATACGATAACAGCTTTTATTACGTAGGGAATAGAGGCGATCTCAAGGTCAATGTGGGGCAGTCTGATGTGCGGTCATGTGTACCCTAGTGTAAATTCATGAAAGGCTTGAGGTAAAATTCATCATCTGTGATTTACCTTCATTGGTAATATATATACAACTTATTCATAAAAATTAAGATAAATTATTTAATACAATACGAAAACAAAAAATATAAAAAGGGTTCTTGTGGTAAGGTTTCCAGGATGCTGGCAGCATTACCGCGCTGGATAGCGATGCTTATACGCTGAGCAAGGTAGCTGCCAGCTCTAAGGTCACCACTGATGTCAATTAGCCTCTTGAAAAGCCTAGCCTTCATTGTAAAGATTGCCATGTCAAGCTGTCTCAATACTACACTACTGCTACACTACAGTGCATGTAGTTTTATAACATCATACTTACCGTAAATTCACTAAGAACTTTCTCCGGTATCTTGGCTTTGTTGATCCTCTCGAATTTCTTCATTATCGTTAGAGCCTTGTCGATCTTCCCTTGGGATACTAGCCACCTGTAATTATTTAATATTATTATTTATTAATACGATACAACGCACAACAATTAACCGACTGCATAATACATTTCAGTGTCATTTCTGCAAATCTTACTTCAATAATAATCTAAATATATAAAAATGAATTCCTTATATGAAAACTAGAGGTGCACTAAAGAAATATTTTCGAAAATTCATCCCCTAAGGGAGTAAAATGTGGGGAGCGGCTAGATTGTATAGAACTTCGTCAGTTTTGGAGCTAAATCGATAAAATTTAGCTTTTTGGATAAAAATTAAGAATAGCGTGTCTCAGGATTTTTGGACGCCCAACCTCAACCGCAAATTTTTGTCATATGTGCTGATTTTAAATTTAAAGGTGTTCCATATTATATTATTGTTGTAGGTGGTTTACTGTTTAATTAAAAGTGTAAATCTTACTAAAATATAGTTTCAGTTACTTCAATGTAATTTTGCTATGGTTTTATGAGTAGGAATTTATCACATGTACCTACAATATTTTGTAGTTCTTTTATTTACCAATAAATTATTATTCTTACCTAGCGCTCTCAGGGACCAACCATGGCGTGGCGATAGCCAGCACAAACGGCACACTTGTCCCTATAGCGAATATCCTCCAGTCATCCGCCCAGAGAGCTATCCAAGGCAGTAACGAGGCGGCCAGTGTGAAGAATAAAGCTATGGACATATTCGCAACAAATGTCCGCCATTTTGGGCCGACGTATTCGAGAACTGGGAAAGAAAGAAAATCAGAGATGAAACCCTTTTTTATCATCCATTGAGTTTGACATTTCTAGGTGATTGGCAATCCGCGATCGGAATTGCACTTTGTGTCGCGAAAGTAGCTATTTATTGTATTAAATAATTAAACATTGGATAACATTGGTCGGAATGGTCACCCATTCAATTACGGTCCCACAGGCCGTGGGTTGATTAACTTTTGGTACTAAAGGGCTGCCAACACAACACCAAAACACACCTTCATTATGTACTTTAATGTTATTTATCCTGGGGTGGCAGTATCAAAACTAATTGTGTTTACTTACCAAGGATGTACATCATAGTAAAACAGTTGTCAAAAGCCAATCCCACGAAGAACCTGCACACAGCGAATGTCCAGAAACTGTCGCAGAATGCTGTTCCTACTCCAGCCGCGAAACCGATGAGGTTGGTGCCTGGAATAAGAGAAGATTTTTTGCACTGATTGTTATGTACACGAGGTTAGATATGTACCTTGCTAATAGTCTAAAGCGCGTGGCTGCGTCTACGCATCATCATGATCCTAGTGTTATCGCAGTTGTGCACTCGCACGCGAGGGCCCAGGGTCCGCTGACCAAGATCCAGGATGTGGCAGATCAGGTAATTACAGTGCAGCGATTGCCATCTGATCTCCGCGACCCTGTTAACAGGGGAACCTGACCAGTTTTAGATCATGGTTACATATTCAGTCGCCTGAGGCCCTGTTCATACTACGCCGGATCCGGCAGTTTTGCGAATATCTAAATACTAGCAGTTCCCCGCGATTTCTTCTGCGCCAAAAGCCGTATTTTCCATACAAATTTTCACCCTCCATTTCACCCCCTGATGATTTTATATTGCTACAAAAAGTAGCCTATGTCCTTTCCAAGGTCACAAACTATCTCTGTACCAAATTCCGTTTGAATCGGTCCAGTAGCTTAGGCGTCAAGACGTACCAGACAGACAGACACACTTTCGCATTTATAATACTTATTAGTATAGCACCATGAAGCCGTGACAATTCCGTCACATCCAGCGAAACTGCCACATCCAGTGTAGTGTGAACAGGGCCTCAATGTGCAGGTTTCCTCACGTCGTTTTCCCTCACCGTAAGAGCATCGGTTTGTAAAACATCTAATGTACAACTCTGAAGTTATTGGTACATGGCAGCACGTGGGATCGAACTAGCCACCTCTAGCCACTACGCCACTAACGCTCTACGCAACTTACATTATATTATAGCAATGCATTGACAGCCGTTCCGAGTTTGATTACTGATTAAATAATGTCCTGAAATGTCAAACACCGGTAGAAAGCTAGTTTTTGAATATAATTTATTGAATGGCTGTACGTGTAGGTGAAGTAAAACCACATTACTTGGACCCAGAAGGAGAAAGCATGACGAGCTGGATGCCTACAAAAAGATGAAAGTGATCCAAACGGGTTAGGTTTCCGTGTTAACAGAATCAAGGAGGTCAGATTGTAGTCGCTTCACTGTGAGTAATTACCTGATCTGCCTGGATCATGGTGAAAAGCGGACCCTGGGCCGTGCAAGTGACTACGAGCGTGTAAGTGCACAACCGAGAGAGATAACGGTAAGAGGATGATGACGAAAAGAGATGGAAGTATCATTTACGTTTTTGGACTCACAAGGGAAATTTACACGCCAAACAGCACAAGTTCCAGCAAACGGAAAGCTAGTTGATATATTCTTACCCATCAGAGCTGGAATTCTTCCATACTTGTCGGCGATCCAGCCAAAGACAAGCCCACCAACTATGGCACCGCAAAAGAAGATGGCCTGCGCAGTCGCAGCTAGGTTGTCCTTCTCGCACACCCAATCCAGCTGGAATAAATTATTTATTTTTAACTTGAGATTTTTTTTTCCTTTTGATCACACAAATGGCAACTGTAATGTATTTATTGAACGCCACTATCGTTATATTTGCCGTTACATAATATTTAACGTTAGTTGCGTTATCTTATTCTTTAAAACTTATATTTGTGATCTCGGAACAGTTTCGTTGAAATTTAAAATGAAAAATAGATTGATTGAGATGACACTTTGAAAACCGTGTAAGCCACTCGACCATGGTAGTCTTCTAATATGATCTGCTGCTTTTCATTTCAGTTGAAACAGTAGGCGTGAAGAGCTTACCTGGGAGGCAATAGTACTCGTACGGCACATAAAATCAGGGGAAATCTTACCTGGGAGGCAATAGTCTCATACGGAACATCAGTCCGATTGTACTCCCAGCCACTGGAACAAGGCACGACCTTCCACTCGTCATCAGGCGTCGTGCGTCCAGCGGCTAGAGCTGCCGTCCAGTCTGCAGAGTACATACTGCAGCGCGCATGCGCGTACGGGCCGTCTTGAGTGGGTGGGATGGCTAGCGCTCGTCTGGAATGGGAGAGGTCAAATTTTGTAAATTATGACCAATTTATGACCGGAAATTGCAAAATGTCCAATTGGTTAAATGTTCAGTTGGTAGAATGTACACTTTATAAAATTACCTGCTTTGTTTATTTATTCATTTTGTTTGGGATAAGAAATGTTGTACAATCCATGTGGCGGACAGGAAAGGAAACCCCAGAATTTAAGTACATAAAATAAACAGAAATAAATTTTTAAAAAAGACATACAAAACAGAAATATATTTGATTAAGACAGTAAAAAAATACTTTTTAAATAAATGACACATAATCAATAGCTCCCTGTGACCACGATCGCTGTAAAGTGTTCAAAACGTCAGGTTTTAAATAAAATGTAAATAAATCGCGAAGTAATGCGTAAAATTGTGTTTTAATGAGTTCAACAATTCGCGTAAACGTAAGAAACAAATACATAATCAATAGATATACAAATACTCAAAGAGGTCTGTCCCCTTTAGGCAAGGTTAGGCAATCTCTAACGAATTATTATAAAATATTCTTAAATAATTGTACATCCAAATCTATTATGTTGTATCTAAGATTTAATGATGTAAGTATTATTATTTGTCATATAAATAAATATTTTACTAAGATTTAGTTCACAAATGTCAATTTTTAAAATGTTTATTTACGTAGTGATTTAGAGACATGGGTAAATAAGAATAGTAGCAATTTTTTTATTGGACATTGCGGCCTTGCATTGCCATTACAAACTTAGCAATGTCCGAAACCGTGACCAAGTTTTAACAGTAGTTGTGTAGGTAAAAATAAAAGGTTACCTTATAATAAAAGGTTATATAATAAAAGGTTTAGGTATATGAGTCTTAATTTAGAAACTATCCACGAGGTCCTGGGTTCGATTCCCGGGTCGGACCGAGTGTTGGTTTTTTCTGTCTAGAAATAACTAAGACACAGCTTCGGAGTCAGGAAGTTGGTGGTGTTAACACCCCCATGCCTCGGAAAGCACGTTAAGCCGTTGGTCCTGCGCCTGATCTCTCTACGGTCATGTCGGACTGCCGTCTCACCGAATTATGAAAGTGAAGGAATAGAGAGTGCACCTGTGTATTGCGTACACACTTGTGCACTATAATATCTCCCTAGCAGTTGGCTAATCTCTGTTGAGATAGGCCGCCGTAGTCGAAATTCGGCTAGGAGGAAATTAGGGATGGTTCTATTTCCATTCAAAAACCCAAAAGTTAATTGCGTTCTAGGTACTATTTTATTAGATTACCTGCAATTTTTAAGCGCTAAAATCTAAGCAAACAAAAAATGGCAAGGAATTCACGGTTCATAATTTATAACTTTTTGCATACCATTTTTTGAGTCTAGGAAATTAGTTTTTACACGTTGAACATATTTCCGGCTATAAAATGTAGAATATTTACAAAATGTTACTTGCAGTAAACATTTCCTTGTTAGTGAAAAGACAGTATCTACAATCCTACATCGTTTGAAAAGAAAAACAGTTAATTTATTATAACAACTAAACATAACTTGCCCAGTAGACTTGCTGTCCGTTATTTATTACAACAATATTTATTTATTTAATTCTTTTGCACATAGTTTATTGTACAAATGGCGGACTTAATGATAAAATCATTCTTTACCAGCCAACCATAGGTATAAACAGAGAAATTCAAAAACATCAGACATTATAGTAGGACATTTTAATTAATTATGTTTTAACAATGGCAGAAAACACGTTTGTTTATCGGAGCCCCACACAAATACTTGTTGTATTCTGTTTTTGTATTTGTTGTTATGGCGGCAATAGAAATACATATGTGTAAATTTCAACTGTCTTAGTAATCACGATTCATGATATAGTACAGCTTGGTGGTGGTGACAGGCAGACAGACCGTCAGACGGACCGTGAAGTCTGCCGGTGGCAGCTGTAAAATAGTAATAGAGTCTCGTTTTTATCCTTTGGGTACGGAACCCTAAGAAACTTATCATGCTATTTAGTATAACTATTGCGAGATCAAATTGATGACCCCATGCCTCGGAAAGCACTTTACGACGTTGGTCCTGCGCCTGATCTTCCTCCGATCATGTCAGATTGCCGTCCCACCGAACTATGAGAGTGAACGAACAGAGAGTGCATCTGTGTACTACGCACTCAAAGCACTATATTATTATAAAATACTTGCATTAGTATTTCTTTCGTGTGTCGAGGGTCTAATCCCAGTAACATTAATGATGGCAACGCGGAATTACGGCGTTGAGAAGTACTTGAAAATTTCGACAGGCTCTGCCAACGCTAGGATGGCCGGCTAGGCAATCGCCCGGTATGCGAGGAACTCGGGTTCGATGCCTATGGTGGTAAATTTTTTCAAGTGTAATAATATTTAATAATTTAGATTACAAAAGTGAATGTTTATCACTTAAATACAGTAATTTAAACTATATCAATAATATCTTCTATACTATATAATATTAAAGAAAGAAAGAAAGAAAAATGCTTTATTAACTTATTGCAAATAAACAAACAAACAAACAAATCTTTCCTCTTTATTATTATAAAGAGGAAAGATTTGTTTGTTTGTTTGTTTGTTTATTTGCATCGAATGGGCTCCGAAACTACTGGACCGAATCAAATGAAATTTGGCACAGAGATAGTTTGAGACACTGGGAAAGACATAGGCTACTTTTTGTCGCGATATAAAATCATCAGGGGGGTGAAATGGGGGATGAACCTAGCCCCAAAACTTAGCGTGAGCTTGTGCTATGGTGACTAGGATAATGGATATACATACATAAATACGTTTTTAAACATCCATGACTTAGATACAAATTTTAATGCTCGTGCTCATCACACACACATTTGCCTCTTGCTGGATTCGAACCCGCAACCGCTGGTTTTGTATCTCTTCCTTCTTGGCCAATATCAGGTGAGATTGACTAACTAAACCGGAACTATCACTAAATATCTAAGACCGGATGTCGGCTGCTTGATTTGACACAGCATTGAACTCTATTGTCCACTAACCTCTTTGGGAGGTCACTTGACTTATACAGGATGTTCCGTTAATGAAGGATAATCCTTTGGGTACAGGGGCCCAATTCTCACGCCTTCGATATTATGTCACATACATATTTATCGAAAAAAACATGCCGGTCACAAAATTTAGATTTTACGTATTCTCGAAGTATGAAAATTATCACATTTTGTGATATCTTCCATGTTATTTCGCCACATATCGTATGTGATATAATATCGAAGGCGCGTGGATTGGGCCTCTGATTAGTTCCGTCATCATGCTTTACTATAAGCCAAAAAAAAACTAGTACAAGTTTTGCCATTTATGAGATTTTGGTTTTCAGTTTTTATTATTTTTGAGAGCCTTACTAACATTTTTAGTAAAAAGTTCATGTTGACTTCGATGTCTGCTTGGAATATTCACGAGTATCAACAGTTTTGGATAGTATCGTATGTGATATAATATCAAAGGCGCGAGAATTGAGCCCCTGGTTTTGAATAGACAAACAATTGAGACAGTGTGGTAAATAAACATAATTTTCGAAAACACAAAACACCCGACTGCATAAAATTTTATATTTTTGAAATGAACTTTTTACTGGCTTTCATTTGATACCCATATTGCTATGGTAAGGAAAAAATCAATCCCCCCTCCCCCCTTTATTACCATTTGCGGGCGCCATTTTTTAAATTTATATGTCAATGTCACAATTTTGACAAATTCAACCATATGTCAAAATATGACATCTCATATGTCAAAAACTGTCTAGCCGTTTGGGCTGTTGGGCGTGCCAAACAATTATACATACATACCTACATACTCTCGAAAAACATAACCCTCCTTCCGCAGTCAGGTAAAAACAAATGGCGTCTGATGTATAGAAACAGATTTTTTTAAAGTCTCGTAGTCAATTGTAGAAGTAGCCATACAATAATTTGATATTTATACTCATTAAAACAAACAAATACTGATATTTATATCTCAAAAATGGTAACACTTTTACAAGATTTTTTTTGAAATATATACATGATGTAACTAATCTGTACCTAAATATTATCCTTCATTAACGGGGCACCCTGTATTTTACGTCGTGAGTATTGTCAAAGATAAAGCAGCTTTCGCTGAGGTCAAAACAAGAAGGGTGGCCGTTATAAGTGACCTTTCATTGAACGTTGTTAATCCAAAAGTGTTTGTCTGTAGTTTCCTCTTAAATTTTAACCGCTGAACCGATTTTGATGAATTTTGAAATCGTCACGAATGAAATCTGGGAAAACGACATATAGGTAATTTTTTGTCGTGAAAATGAAACTGGAAATGGCGGTGGAAGTTTGTGTCAAAAATACAACATAGTGTTAGTACATAAGAATATGAGGCGAAAACGAACATTTTTAAGTAATTTATTTGCCATTAGTTTTAACAACAAATAAAATGTAAAGTTCTACTAAGACCCGAGTTCACCAATTTTTAAACAGACGTTAACCTTTAATTGATGGTTAATTTGACAGCATTCTCATATGTCAAATTATGCTTAACCGGTTGATTAAAAATGAAAAATGTGTTGGTAAACTCTAGGCTAAGACTATTTCCTCTAATTTATTATGTCAATAACTTCCTGTAAATAAAGAACAGGATCCGGAAACACCTTCATCTATTTATCATAGACTACTAGAACAATTTGCAAACTTGTAAGGTAGATACGCCCAGACAGAAATGCTTAATGTTGTTGAGCAACTAACATTAAAAAAAATATGTTTAAAAAAAAAACTGGATCACAAAAATAGTTCAGCTCCTAAATTGAATGATGATAATGATTAAGGAATCGCACGAATTGATTCTAAGGTGCCATTTCTAAGGTGGGGTCTGATTCTAAGGTGCTATTTCTAAGGTGGGGTCTCGACATAAGGGTGTTTGTTACAGATAGGTGGACGTTGTTGGTATACGAATACGCACCAAACCTTTTAAATCTACGTTTCTCTTACGGCTAGAGAGTGGAATAGGGAAGATGACAGTAAGCAAAAATCTTTAAAAAAAATGTCTATATAGTAAAATATAGTATTTAGATTATGGAAAAAAACTTTTTTTATTATTTTCAAGACGATTTTATTAGTTTATTTTAAAAAATAAAATTGCAAAATACTGAAATCCGCCATGTTTTTTATAACACCATTCAGATTCGAGTTACGTCACACCTCAGTAAATACTGTCACTGTCACTGAATTATAATACGAATTTCGACTATAACACTAACGTTTGAAATTTACTGAGGTGTGACGTCACAGCAGACGCCATGACACCCTGACCGCGTTTTGGCGCCAATTTAGAATCATTTTATTTAAATGCATTTTTTTAAAATATTACCTGTGTTGATTCTAAAAATAATATATATTTTGGCAATAGAAGATACTTAAGAATATTTTAGTGCACTTTTTCAAAATCTGTCATCTTGCCTATTCGTTGCCGGCTGAAGTGTTCTCTAAACACTATGATTTAGATTGCCTCGTTGGTCTAGTGGTCAGCACGCTGGGTACTATCCACGAGGTCCCGAGTTTGAATCCCGGGTCAGGCCAAGAGTGATGGGTTTTTCTGTCTTGATATAACTGAGACACAGCTCCGGCGTCAGGAAGTTGGTGGTGTTAACACCCCCGTGAATCGAAAAGCACGTTAAGCCGTTCGTCCTGCGCCAAATCTCTCTACGGTCATGTCGGACTGCTGTCTCAACGAATTATGAGAGTGAAGGAACAGACACCTGTGTATTGCGCACACACTTATCCATTATAATATCTCCTGCGCAGTTGGCTAATCTCTGTTGAGATAGGTTGCTATAGTCGAAATTCGGCTAGGAAGACATTATTATGTTTGGATACTTTCCAGAATAGAATTAATACCTATTACTAGCTAGATATAATATATCCTTGGTCGCACCGTCGCTTACCATCAGGTGGGATCGCGGTCAAATTCTGCCTATTAATAAAAAATTTAAGGGCTTCTGAATTATATAATGCTGTCACTATGCAATGTGGGATAGGTAATAACACATAATAACAGCATCTTCTGAATTACGTGATGTTGCCACTATGCAATGACATAGTAAACACACAATAACAGTATCCGCATAGCTACGCCCTCGGGGTTTGCTTGTCATTTTGCCGTATAGAAGACCTCGAACAGACGGATGCACAAAATTAGTTTAACGACCTTTATGGCTGTATTTGTTGAACCGTAAAGATATTCTGGTCTGATAAACATGGCTTCCTTTTTTCGTGTTTTTTAGTCACGACCAACTAAGTTTATACTAATATTATTAAAAGATACTAATGTTTGTTTGTTGGCTGTCCTTATGTCCGACAGTTCCGGGGTTTGAAGCCTGTCTGCTCGGGCAGAAACTAGCCGAAATGTACAAGTTATTTATTTGCTGATAGAAATTTGCAGTAGCCAGATAACGTAGAAATAATAACCGCCAAATAAAATACAACGCGACTTATTTTAAAATGCCATCACTTAATTTTTGAGGACAATCAACTGAACTATTTTTTTATTGTTAGTCAGACATTTAGTGCAATCTCACCTGATGGTAAGCGACGATGTGGCCGAGGGAGATACATGTCTGTCTAGTAATAGCATATTCACTTTTTTCTTGTATTGTATTCAGCTCATACACTTCCGTCGGCAAAGAATTCCACTCTCTAGCTGTACGCAAGAGAAACGTTGATTCAGAACGTTTTGTGCGTATTTTAAAATAGTTATACTTTATTGTATATGTACTTTATCAGCCAACTTTTTTATTGTTTCAACAAACACACCAATTACCTGGCCCCAAACTAAGCGTGAGCTTGTGCTATGGTGACTAGGATAACGGATAGAAATACTTAAATACAAATAAACATACATGACTTCGGTACAAATGCTCGTGCTCATCACACAAACACTTGCCCCTTGCGGGATTCGAACCCGCAACCGCCTGGTTTAGAAGTCTGGTGCGCGAACGACTACACCAAGACGGTCGTCGAATTGTTTTTATGTGACAAAAATTGGTTCTTAAGAACTCTTATATATTTTTTTTCAATAGATTTCGGATTCTACGTGCTACCACGAAATAAATAATTACGTGGTCGAATCAAGGTCACGATCATAGTTAATTACGTATTCGTGCAAATTAAGATCTTGTAACAATACTAAATGCTCACTTCCGTGTACTAGGCGGATGCATGTCCGTTTGAGGCTGTAGGTTTTTAATTCAATTAAAATAGGTACATCAAAAATTCATGTAAAGTCCTAAAATCACCAATTTCAATCCTCTTTATGGAGATGTGTCTTGCGACAACTCTAGATAGTTTATGTTAAACTTTACAATAATATGACTCAAACATTTTGATGTAGGTTTAGGCATTTAAGGAATTAAGTATAAATACTGTCGTAGTCAAATCTAGTGTTTATTTTTATAAATAGGTAGGTACTTTATATAAGTCAGCCTATTAGATCCCACTGCTGGGAAAAGGCCTCACCTCAACTATGAGGAGGAACGAGCCATACTTCACCACGTGGGCTCAGTGCGGATTGGTGGAGGGGTGTATGTAAGGCAAGTGACAAACCTTACTGTCAGAAGTTATCAAGCCGCCCTAGGGCCTCTGACTAGGCTTAACGACTAATACCACAGATATTAGCCGGGACGAACTGCTTAACGTGCCTTCCGAAGCACGGAGATGCTTGTCATGGACGACACTTAAATGGTCGGAATGGTCACCCATCCAATCACGACCGCGCCGTGGGTTGCTTAACTTTTGGTATCACTACCAAAGCGCTGCCGCCACTGCGCCACAAGCACCTCTTTACTAGTAGTAGTAGTCTTTTGTAGGTACTTTAGTGAAGTAGTATCTAGAATGTTGTTTGTGTATTCAGCACAATACTACTGCTTATGTATTGAAAAGTATATTAAAGATGGTAGTTTACAACACTAATCGGAATATATAAGAATAATCATGGTGATGTTACGCCAAAGATTAGTCTGATTATTATGTATTAGGCTATTTTTTTTTCGATGAATATCATATTTTAACACTTATTATCCTATTCCAGACGAAGGCAAATTAAACCTGCCTTTGCTGATTGCAAGGTGATGGCTTGTGCTAGTTACTGTATTATAAAATCGAATCTTTAGATAGAAATATACTTCTATTACACACCACCGCACAGTAAACACATTTGGTAAAAAAGCATACAGTCGAACATAGAACACCTTCGTTTTTGAAGTCGTTTTTCAATTTAAGGAACTAACAGTTTGAAAAGTCGAATTTCACGTACAAACTTCCACCCGTCAAATAATATATCGACCTCGTTAAATTATGAGTTTTGGGATATAAACTATCCTATGGTCCTGCGCCTATATCTACGATCATGACGGAATGCTTCTTGCGCTGCTTCTTCTCAGCACTAGCCCAGAATTTGTCCCGAAGCAGTGGTAGGTAAAAAATATATGTTGGGACGTGTATGAGTGCCCCCTGTGGGCCTACATGCATAAATAAATGACTTTTATGACTTTTTATGACTTTTATGCCGTCTCACCAAACTATGAGAGTAAAGGATCAAGGAGTTCACTTGTGCATCATCTCACACAGTTTTGCACTAAGCTAAGTATCAATACTTAAAATTATATTTATAATTTAAGGAATTTGTTTGCAAGTTTTCACGAAATTAAATTAAATTTCGCTTCGCTTAGCGAAGGGTCGTGGGTTCGAGTCCCACCGGATGACACAGTCGATCAATTTTAGTAAACGAAATTTTATTTATTTCTTTAAATACTTATTAGCGCAGCTGTAGTCAAAATTCGGCTAGAAAGACATTATGTTATTTTTCGGTATTGACCCAACTGGAGATCGAACCCGACACCTCCTAGATGGCGGCACCAGAACTCGTGACACTAGACCACAGAGGTCGTCATCTGTCAAATGGGGAGGTTCCCATAAGGAAAACTCTAAGCTATTGTACTTATTTGATGACTCATCAAAAAGTCCAATCAAAATTGAAGACCCACAAAAACTTTGAAAATATTTATATAGGGTGTTTAATCAGTTACTATAGTCATATGGTGTTAGGTGGACCGATGACCTGAGGAAGGTGGCCCATGGTAGCTGGATGCGAGAAGCGGAGGACCGTGAAAGTTGGCGCAGCCTTGGAGAGGCCTATGTCTACAATAGGCTGATATGATGATGATGATAAATCATATCTGTCTATCTGGCAGCGCTACCCCCTGAATGGCAAAATTTTATCGGCCAAGGTAACAATACTCAATACTTTATTGCTCCATAATGTGTAGGTACATACAGGGTGACAACAACAGTCCTTTGCTTCTTCTCAGCGTTATCCCGGTTGTGCACTCGCGTGAGGGCCCAGGGTCCGCTTTGGACCATGATCCAGGATATGGCAGATCAGGTAATTACAGTGGACCGACTGCCATCTGACTTCCGCGACCCTGTAGGTGAATTTGACCATTACGGTTACTTCAGTCGCCTGAATGTGCAGGTATCCTCACGATGTTTCCCCTCACCGTAAGAACATCGGTTAGTGAAACAACTAATGTACGTAACTCAGAAAAGGTCTTTGGATGTACTAAAGGCAGCACGTGGCATCGAACCCGGCTCGTCTCGCATGAGAGGCAACCCGCTAGCCACTACGCCACCGACGCTCTTCGTAACAGTACTTTTGATATGGAATAAAATAATAAAATATAGCCTACTAGTGGTTCCCCGCGACTTCGCCCGCAAGAGTTGGATTTTCCATATAAACTTTCATCCCCCATTTCACCCCCTTAATATTTTTATATCGCGACAAAATGTAGCCTATGTCCTTTCCAGGGTCTCAAACTGTCTCCATACCAAATTTCATCTCAATCGGTTCAGTGGTTTAAGCGTCAAGAGGTAACAGACAGACACATTTTCGCATTAATAATATTAGTATGGATGTTACTCAGTAGCACCCTGTGCTTATACAATTTAATGAAATTAAAATTAAAAAACATGATCGTGAGATCCTGGTAACTCTTTTTATGACATTTCTAAGTATTACTATGTATGAAACAATTTAAAACCGCAAGATATTTCTTCTTGGAATTAAAAGAACTTTCAAGAGCATAACAATTTAGCACAAAAAAGCCTATATTTTTAATTATCATAATAGAATAGTGTACTAGAGGTTGCGGGTTTTAACCCACAAAGGGGAAAATGTTTGTGTGATGAGCGCGAGCATTTGTGGGTACCTGACTGACTTATGGATGTTTATAAACTTATATAAGTACCCATGTACCTATCCGTTATCCTAGTCGCCATAGCACAGAATAAGTACTAGTACTTTGTACAGAAGTATGACTTAGCAATTGTATTCAAAGAAATGTCTACTCAATGTCGTCAACAATATGCCGTAATTTAGTTCGCCTCAGAGTCAAGCACATTTTCGTGTAGACACCTACAAAAATCCATTGCAAGATAATTTCATACTTATTGCTCTGGAATAGGATTCATAATACACTAAGCCTATTCAGTGACGTAATATCACGCGACGCGATAGGGTTGACTGCTACGAGAAGCTTCTAACGCCATCTAGCGCCTCTTTCTAGTACTTTATTCATTCTCGTCCAGCCAGCAACGTAGCCGCCGCGCCCCTAAGTAAGGGTCGCCGCGCGTAGGTACGTTTTTGCTACCTACGCGGGGAGATACACAGGCCTGGCTAGAGTTACGAGTGAGAAGTCTTTTAAGCTTGCAAAAAAATGTTATCATCCAATCTTATCACAAACAGAACTAAAATTAATGGCCCCACAAAAACATGATAATTGGTATGTAATTAATTTAATTATTTACATAATAATCAAACGCCGGTTCCGTTACGGCCGGCATAAAAAATGTGTTTCTGGTATCGAAAAAGATACGATAAAAACGGCATGATTTAAGATCTAAGTGACGTGGTATCTTATTTTTCACACTACCTACTCGGCAATGTTAAATGACACGTCATGCAAACCTGACTCAAAGTGAGTCATTGCATCCCAAGGGACGTAATGTTGTATGAAATTTCATTACGCCCCTAGGGAGACAAAGTGATTTTAATTTCGAATAAGAGTTCGTAGGCATGATCACACTAGCCCGTCCCGCACCATAGAGAACATTGAACCTGGCAGCCAAGAATTTTAGCACGAATGGAATGAAAAAAAAAGCGAGCGCTTATAAAAAAAGAAATAAAGAAAAAAAACCTATGTATTTTAAGAAATTACAAACAATGTTTTCGTAAAACTGTCGAGTGACGAAATTTATTTGACACCGGAGTCCATTAGATCTAAAGCCGCTGGTATTGTTAATAATAATAATTTACTGCCAGAAAAGTCAGAGGATATAATATAGATAAACTAGATTTTTTGTAGTACATTTTTATTGCCTCGTAGGAAGTGTGAAAAGCAGAGTATTCTCCTCGGGGAAAGATGTCCTAGTCTTGGGCGAGTTTAAATCCCTCGCTCCGCTTGAGAGTTACCTAACTCTCGAATCCTTCGTTACGCTCGAGATTCAAGATGACGCCAGTGACGTAAGACATCACTTTACCCCCTTGGTGAATAATCTATTATAATACTATCTATTGCCCGCGGCTTCGGCTGCGTAGACTTGATGATACAAAATGACTTGTATAACATGTAAGAGACACTCTAAAAGAGATTTTCTGACAGCTCAAAAATTTATTTAATGTTGATAGATGGCGCTATACATCTAAGTTAATTAAATATTGTGTCGAAATCATTAAGCTTAAAACCAAAAAATATATATAGTAATATTACGCGTATATACATGGGAATATTACGACATTAATTACGACAATAATTAGTTTTCCGGTGAGACAAGTTATTTTTAGAAGATCTTTTCTTCTTTATTTCTTTATTTGTGTTAAACAATTTACATTAAAGAAACATATTTCAATACCAACAAAAACCTATTTAGATTTATACGTATAAATGAGAGTCACTACACTACTCGTTACAATTTTAATTTGAATGCAGTTTTGTTTGTTTTTATAAAGAAATGTTTTCTTTAGTAAAATGAGATAACTAAAGGATTTAAGGTAGTTCTCCTTCAGGGCCCATTGATTTTTCCACCCTGTATTTCTTTTATTGCACCCGTGGGAAGTCGGGACCGAACGTTAGTAATGTAAATAAAGTTCATGTTTGATTGATTTCCAAATTACATATATTTTGACGTTGACTATAATCGATTCGATTGCAAAGGCAGATATAATAATAATAATGTCCTCCTAGCAGAATTTTGACTACAGCTCCCAATCTCAACAGAGATTTAGCCAACTACGCGGGAGATATTATAGTGCACAAGTGTGTGCGCAATACACAGGTGCAAACTCTGTTCCCTCACTCTCATAATTCGGTGAGACGGCAGTCCGACATGACCGTAGAGAGATCAGGCGCAGGACCAACGGCTTAACGTGCTTTCCGAGGCACGGGGGTGTTAACACCACCAACTTCCGACTCCGGAGGATGTGTCTGAGTTATTTCAAGTCAGAAAAACCCAACACTATCGGCTCGACTCGGGATTCGAACCCGGGACCTCGTGGATAGTAAGTACCCAGCGTGCTGGCCACTAGACCAACGAGGTGGCCATAATAATACCCCCCACCTATGCAACAACTTTTTACAAAAAGTTGTTGTTGGCCTTAAAAACACTCATACAAGACGTCGTACTCTCGGAATATATTTTTGATCCACATATTTTAATGATCACTGATTTGCAAGGCCGTATTCAAATGATAATGCAAATTATGTCCGGTTTTATGTAATGACTATGAATACAGACGAAACTCGTAACCGGTCAACTTCGAACTCATTATCTATCGTAATATATATAAATAAAAACGGTCAACTGCGAGTCGGACTTACGCACGAAGGGTTCCGTACCATTCTACTTCATCTTAGTCACTTTAGAGAATTTATTCTCAGGACTTTGTATTTGGATCTAAATTATCCAACACTAGTTCTACGAATATTACTGGTAAACTAATGAAGGTATCTTAACCGCTAAAGTTTTCCTTTAAAGTTTATGAAATGCACTATCATCATGATTTTTTTCAGATTTTTCAGGCCAGCAGTTAAGCTTGTAGAGGGGGAAGACGCTGGACTGCTGGCATGCTGGACCAAAAAATTGCACTTGAAAGTTTAATATTTCGTAAATGGAGCAATATATCGATAAACTGTTTTAGAAACCCCTAACTCATTTTAAAAGACCTACTCAACGATACCCCACATGATGGGTAGATGACGAAAAAAAAAATTGTTCTACCACTTTGTCGGCGTGATTGGGTTACATACACCTATAAAATTACAGCTTTCTAGTCTCTTAGCAAAACCTCGGACAGACAGACAGACGGACATGACGAAACCATACGGGTTCCTTGTCAGGACCACGGAACCCTAAATAACGGGATAAATTCAAAACTGATAATAAATTACCTACTGATTTTCGCAGCCAAAATTAGCCTGCACCGGTTTTGAATTTCGACTGTGACTGTGACGCGGTACTTTATTTTTGTCTATGCTCAAAGTACAAATTGGTCCCAAGGTCTAGGTATAAATTAAATAAGTCAGCCTATTAGATCCCACTGCTGGGAAAAGGCCTCACCTCAACTATGAGGAGGAACGAGCCATACTTCACCACGCGGGCTCAGTGCGGATTGGTGGAGGGGTGTATGTAAGGCAAGTGACAAACCTTACTGTCAGAAGTTATCAAGCCGCCCTAGGGCCTCTGACTAGGCTTAACGACTAATACCACAGATATTAGCCGGGACCAACTGCTTAACGTGCCTTCCGAAGCACGGAGATGCTTGTCATGGACGTCACTTAAATGGTCGGAATGGTCACCCATCCAATCACGACCGCGCCGTGGGTTGCTTAACTTTTGGTATCACTATCAAAGCGCTGCCGCCACTGCGCCACAAGCACCTCAGGTATAAATTAATTCTATAATTTAAAATAATAAATACTACTTAGGATTACTTACACACATAAGTTTTTAATTAGATAATAAACGTGACTACTCAATCACACTTGAAGCATTTATGAAAAATGCATAGAGCGCCATCTTGTCTACATTTCTTAACAACGTGTTCTTCAGTGTTTATGATTCAGGGTTCCGTACCTACATGAAATATATAAATGTTTGCCTGATAGAATCAATTCGTCAGTGACTTTTAAGGCCTTTAGGTAAAAACGCGTGGATATTTAAACAAAAATTTTGCTGTGCATAATAAGCATTCCTAGAAAATTAAAGTAAAAAAGGCAGGGACTTACCCTCCTTACCTAAGTTTGTATGAGACTGTCCGTTTTAAAGATAAATCGACAATAGGTTAGAAATTATTTAGTCATAGGTTAGAAATTATTTAGTCAATAGGTTAGAAATTATTTAGTCAATAGGTTAGAAATTATTTAGTCAATAGGTTAGAAATTATTTAGTCAATAGGTTAGAAATTATTTAGTCAATAGGTTAGAAATTATTTAGTCAATAGGTTAGAAATTAAGAATTATGTATTTTTTTTTAATTCAACCTCTAAGGAGGTGAAAAGGGAGGTGGAAGGTTGTACGGTAAATACGTCATTTTCGCAAACAAAGTGGCGAGAAATGGTTAGTTTTTTTCTATAAATGAATTAGGAATTTTCCAGGAGGATTTTGTTGTTTCTCTCGTATTACGTAGGTACGATAATATCTTCATTTTGGAATTGCTAAGGATTAATTTTTCTGCATACAAGTTTGTACAGAACCTTTTGTGTGTGAATCTCACTCTTGTCCGGTTTTTTTCCTTTAAGCCACTTCAATTTTTCCAGTTTATCGATTTTATTACCATTTAATAGACCAGTTATCTATTTTAGTTATTCATTACGGATTCTTAAAATAGCTAACGTATTTTGTTTACATACGTAATACGTTAATTGATTTCGATTACTTGGTTCTTGGTCGTGGTAATTTGGTCATAACAGGGGTATTCCCGGGTTTGAAACAAGTCTGGGCCAGTCACCGAGTACATAACCTAGAGACGAAATGTCATTAACGTTGTTTAAGAAAAAATCCGTCAAAAAATCCCTTGGCCAGGCCTGTGTATCTTCCCGCGTAGGTAGCAAAAACGTACCTACGCGCGGCGACCCCTTGGTAAGGGACTAAACAAGTTGGGTGTCGCTAGCCGGCAGCGACACGCTCCCGCGTTTTATTCACCGGCGGAGCGCGACACTAGACACTAGGTTGGACGAGCGTGAATAAAGTCCTGGAAAGATGCGCTAGATGGTGTAAGTAGCTTCTTGTGGCAGTCAACCCTATCGCGTTGCGTGATAGTACGTCACTGAATAGGTTTAGTGTATTATGAATCTTATTCCAGAGTCATAAGAATGAAATTATCTTGAAATGTATTTTTGTAGGTGTCTACAAGAAAATGTGCTTGAGTCAGAGGTGAACTGAATTACACCATATCGTTGACAACATTGAGTAGATATTTCTTTTAATTTCATTGCAAAGTCATACTTCTGTACGGAGTACTAGTACTTATTCTGTGCCTTGGCACTGAATGCCTCCGTTCCGTTTTGTCTTAAACGCATTTTGTCAAGTTAGTCTAGAGTTCACCAACACATATTTATCTTTTAAACAGCTGGTATCGCATTATTTGACATATTTTTTACGGGTTTTTTTTTAATTCTGTCTTGTGTGTTGTGCCAAATAAATGTTTTCTATTCTTAAACTTAAGGCGGTGCAGCGCGAAGCAAGTCGAGTAAGTCTAAACGATCTTCAAACAGAATCGAACTTATTAATATTAGTAATTAGATCCATTTGCTTTAAAGTTTTAGACTTGATGATTTAATTAGAACAATAGTTTTATTCTGCGCAAAACCATCAGATATTTATGTTAAAAACTATTTATATTTTATACGTGTATATTAAAAAGATGGGGACCTGCGGAATATCAATACAATCATTTTCATGTACAAATTATTGTTTCATGCGTAAAAATCACCAAGTTTTTAAAAAAATGCTCTTAGATATCATTAGCTACTACAAGTCATGTTTATTATATCATAAAAAATTTGTTACAAATTTCAACAAGACCAGGACCTTCCTTGTGCAATGATTAGGCATAAGTTGTTTTAAGTTGTTGTTTTTTTTTAATTAACATAACAGACGAACAATAATTAATGTCATTTAATTGTTCATTTCCTATGGAACCTATATGATGCGGTCTATCTTGCCATACATACTGGCATATAGTTTAGTGTATAATATTTAGTTTAGTATTTCTTTTTGTTTGTGTTTAAATAAATGAATCCCTTTACGCTTAAATAAATAATATTTTGCATATTATTTTTTGCCATTTGAGTGAAGAATCATGACCAAATTAAACAAATCAATAAATATTGACGATTCATTTAGCGGAAACTGTTTTTTGTTAGATAAAAAACTTATTCATCGTTAAGTTGAGAATATTTCAAAGACCTTGTATGTTTTTCATTAGTCATCATACTGTGTGGCTGAATCAAATCGAGTTAGTAGAGCATCAACATTTTTAATAACATTGAATGCATTACTTATTTAAATAAATAATGTCAGAAGTAGTGCCAGAAATACTCGCAGTGAGTAAAAAGTAATCAACTTCCATAAACTTGTGTTACCTACTGCTTCTATTAAATAAACTCAAACTTTGATTCCAGAAACATTACACTCCTTCTGAGACAGTCGGGTTAAATTAGTAATGATTAAACTACCCTTTTCCATCAAAGTGGAAATTATTCCTCTATATATATTAATATATCAATATATTAATATTCTATAAACAAGAAATAGAATTTCATCAAGCAATAGAAGACGATCTTAGTGGTCGAGTGGCTCACACCAGCTTTTATGGCGTCGCAATTTATGAGGTAGGTATTGGGTTTTATTCTGGTCGGGTCAATATATAATAAGTATCATATTTTCCGTATTGTTTTGGTTCTGGGTCGGTGCCAATTTTGTTTCTGATTTCCATAGCATAGATAAGTGGTTTAGCATCTTACTTTCGGATCCTTGTATATATATGTGATATTGTCGATTTTGACACTCTTCCATCTCTGCTTACATTAATAATTAATTTCTTTAAATTTATTGTTAAAAAAATAAAATATTTTTCATTTTCATTCATTCATTCATAATTAAATTTTTATGTTTTTTATACCTATCACGTTTCTTCTCCGCTCGTTCGGTCTCAGTAAGTCTCAGTCAAGAAATGGCAACACTAAAATTAATTAGGAAATTAAAGAAGTATCTTACCTCTCTTCCACAGTCAAATTCGCCAGCTCCGGAACCCAGCACCAGTGTTCCTCAGGAACCAGCGTCATGAATATTTGCGAAAAATACACAAATGCAACAAAAAATGCAAACGGGATCATCAGAAGGAACAAAATTTTCTGGTAAAGTCCAAACTCTCCAACATACGGCAAGAGATCATCGAAATCTGTCGCTTTCTTTTGTTTCTCATTTTTCTCCTCCTTTCTACTATTCTCGGGGATTTTTTTCTCACTGGCAACATCGGAACTGTCATTCATGTAACCTTTGTTTACGAAACCTCCGCCCAAGTCTATATTTGACAGCTTGTTGTCTATGGAATTTTGGCGGGAATCGTCTTGGTCGCAGCAAGGAGTTCGCTCTTGTGGTGCCATTTTGAGTTCTTAGTTTCAATTTTCGAATCAAATGTTCATGCTCGATTTAATTTGATTTTGATCTGAAACAAAGAAAATAATAGTTAAAAACAGCGTTCACTGGTTAACAAAAATAAATTCGGTACACTTTCAAACTGCGGCTTCTTATTCTGTTTTATTAAGGGCTATTTTAGAATTTTTGAATGAAAATGTGTAGCTTGATGTGCTGGCCAGTGTTGTGATGTGTATCTTAACTGATGGTTAAATATTAGTAAAAATATTTCCATTGGATACATGCGGGTATATTCCCAAGTATTGATGAAATCGAACGCCGGCTCACTGGCGTAGCAAGCACTCACGGAAATTCGTCGACTGACTAACGTCCTCCGTAGCTTAGTTGGTAAGAGCGTTCGCCCGGATAGCGAAGGGACATGGGTTCGAGTCCCACCGGATTACACAGTCGATTAATTTTTGTGAGCGAAATTTAATTTAATTTAGTATAATATTTTCCCTAAGGTATAACGTGTCATATTTCTGACTAGCAGTAACTTCGATTACTAAAGTCGGATTTTCTATACAAACTTTCATCCCTCATTACACCTTCCTAATGATTTTATAAAGCGACAAAAAGTAGCCCATATCCTTCCCAAGGTTTTAAACTATCTTGGTACCAAATTTCATTTGAATCGGTCCAGTAGTTTCGGAGCCTATTCAATACAAAACAAACAATCAATTTTTTGTTCTTTATAATATTTATTTCTGATTGTTAGAACAATGACAATGATGTGGTTAAACTTGGCTGATGCAAGTAACCCCTCACTATAATACTAATATCCTCCTAGCCGATTTTCGACTACGGCGGCCTATCTCAACAGAGATTAGCCAAATGCGCGGGACATATTATAGTGCAGAAGTGTGTGCGCAATACACAGGTGCACTCTCTGTTCCTTCACTCTCATATTACCAAGGGGGTAAAGTGATGTCTTACGTCACGGGCGTCATATTAAATCTCGAGCGTAACGAAGGATTCGAGAGTTAACTCCCGAACGCAACGAGGGAGTTTAGTGTTTAGTGTTAAAAGTAGAAAATAAGACGAAGACATCTTTATCCCCGAGGAGAATACTCTGTTTTTCACACTACCTACGAGGCAATAAAAAATGTACTAAAAAATAGTAGATTATTCACCAAGGGGGTAAAGTGATGTCTTACGTCACGGGCGTCATCTTGAATCTCGAGCGTAACGAAGGATTCGATAGTTTACTCCCGAGCATAGCGAGGGAGTTAAAAGTAGAATCCTGAGTGGAGCGAGAGATTTAAGCTCGCCCAAGACGAAGACATCTTTGTCCCCGAGGAGAATACTCTGCTTTTCACACTTCCTACAAGGCAATAAAAAATGTACTACAAATACCTTATTTTATCTTAAGTATATATTCTTTGACTTTTCTGGCAGTAAATTATTATTATTAACAATACCAGCAGCTTTACATCTAATGGACTCCGGTGTGATAAATTTCGTCACTAGGTAGATAGTTTTTTGAAAACATTATGCAATTTCTTAAAATACATAGGTTTTTTTTCTTTATTTATTTCTTTTTTAGAAGCGCGCGCTTTTTTTTTCATTCCATTCGTGCTAAAATTCTTGGCTGCCAGGTTCAAATTTCAAATATGTTCTCTTTGGTACGGGACGGGCTAGTGTGATCATGACTACGAACTCTTATTCGAAATTCAAATCACTTTGCCTCCCTAGGGGCGTAATGAAATTTCATACAACATTACGTCCCTAGGGATGCAATGACTCACTTTGAGACAGGTTTACTAGATGTGTAATTGAACATTGCCGAGTAGGTAGTGTGAAAAACTTATTTTATCTATATACCTTAGATTTCCTTTGACTTTTCTGGCAGTAAATTATTATTATTAACAATACCAGCGGCTTTAGATCTAATGGACTCCGGTGTCAAATAAATTTCGTCACTCGACAGTTTTACGAAAATATTGTTTGTAATTTCTTAAAATACATACCTAGGTTTTTTTCTTTAATTATTTCTTTTTAAGAAGCGCGCGTTTTTTTTTTATTCCATGAGTGCTAAAATTCTTGGCTGCCAGGCTTAAAGGACTTGTCCATTAATGGTTTTTTATTCCTCTATATTTCCAACCGGAATAAACTAAATATTATATTAAAGAGTTCACAAAAACTAGCCTTTTTGCATAATTAAATATATTTTTTAAGGCCTCCGATTTAGAGAAAAATTTAAATTATTTTTTCTCCTTGTCTGTACATAAACCGCATCTTCGCCTATATCAATTAAAGAATGAAAAAAAAGTGACAGCAAAATTGACATTCCATTGACAGTAGTACCTATTATATAATCTGTGGTAGTACCTTGTAGTATTTATCCACCAGTGGAAAGGCAATGGTACATAGCCATACAGCCAGGAAATACAATTAAGTGATCAATGGATGATGCCTGTTACAAAACATATATTTTCTCAAAAACGGAGGCGTTTAAAATTCTGATTTCTATGGTTACGTGTTTCATATTTTTGTAGCTTAAAGATAAATATAGGTTTATTAGTGGTAGGTGATATCTTAGAATAAAAAACCAGCCTCCATACAAAAAGAGGACAAGTCCTTTCAAATATGTTCTCTTTGGTACGGGACGGGCTAGTGTGATCATGCCTACGAACTCTTATTCGAAATTCAAATCACTTTTCCTCCCTAGGGGCGTACTGAAATTTCATACAACATTACGTCCCCTAGGGATGCAATGACTCACTTTAAGTCAGGTTTGCATGACGTGTAATTGAACATTGCCGAGTAGGTAGTGTGAAAACATAGTTACAATTTAGATGAAATGCCTAAGTTTTATCACCACTGCTTTTTAATTTCCTTTGGTGTTTTCGTTGTATTTGTCGTCATAAGTCGTTTGACATTCGTCTAGCTGTCTTGGTTGAATAGTACTAAAAAAAATTTGTCAGTTGTATGCAATATCTAAATGATCGAAGGTTGAAGGTAATTACATAAGTAAGTACAGATATAACTACAGTGGTTAGCTCAAACTATGTCATATAAATTACAAAATACTTTAAGACAGAGCTGAAGTTAGGGTCAGGGACACTCTGAGATTGGAATTTTAAGAAATATTTCTAAACTATGTACTACGAGGACAAATAACTCACACATTTTGAGCTAATTGCTCACACATTTTGAGCTAATTGCTCAAAATGTGTGAGTTATTTCGTTTATAATATATATATTTTTGTTGATTCCGCTGACCATGATCCAAGTTGCGGCAGATCAGGTAATTAGAGTGGAGCGACTGCCATCTGACCTCCGTGACCCTGTTAACAGGGTAACCTGACCAGTTTGAATCATGGTTACACATGCAGTCGCCTGAATTTGCAGGTTTTCTCACGATGTTATCCCTTATCGTAAGAGCATCGGTTAGTGAAACAACTAATGTCCATAACTCAGAAAAAGTATTTGGTACATGGCGGCACGTGGGATCGAACAGGCACCTCCCGGATGAGAGGCAACCCGCTAGCCACTGCGCCACTGACGCTTATTATTGACGCTTATTATAATAATTACACATGACAAATTTAAATAGCTGAAGCCTTAGCGGCAATGTATGAACTTAGCCAGTTGAAGCTACATAAGGTGAATTCGTAACATGTGCCCATCGAGGACATTGTCCTCGATGCATGTGCCATATTTGGACTTTTTTTTATGGCGTAGTGAATCCTTCCTTATATATTGACGACCGTCTTGGTGTAGTAGTTCGCACCACGGACTTCTAAACCAGGCGGTTGCGGGTTCGAATCCCGCAAAGGGCAAATGTTTGTGTGATGAGCACGAGCATTAGTACCTGAGTCATAGACGTTTATTAGCGTATATAAGTATGTCTATCCGTTATCCTAGTCGCCATAGCACAAGCTCACGCTTAGTTTTTGGCTAGGTCATTGGTGTGTTTGTTGAAACAATTTATTTATTATTTATTTAGCATCAACCCAAATACGGCCCTGTCAACAAGTGACATATTAACTTCGTAAAGATATTTGTATATTTTGCTCCCGGCTACTAATAATAGGTAATCAGTTTATTGAAGGTTCATGTGTCTTGTAAAACTTTACGACTAGGTCATACTTATTTGAATGTTTATTAGCAACAGGTGTTTTACCGATTGGTTAATTATAATATAACATCTATCTACACTAATATAATAAAGAGGAAAGATTTGATTGTTTGTTTGTATTGAATAGGCTCCGAAACTACTGGACCGATTCAAATGAAATTTGGTGCAAAGATTTGAACTTTGAGATATTGGGAAGGACATAGGGTACCTTTTTTTGCGATAAAAAATCATCAGAGGAGTGAAATGGGGGATGAAAGTTTGTATGAAAAATCCGTCTTTTGGCGAGGGTGAAGTCGCGGGGAACTGCTAGTCTAATCCATACTAATATTATAAATGCGAAAGTATTTCTGTCTGTTTGTTACCTTTTGACACTTAAACCACTAAACCGATTGAGATGAAATACGGTATGGAGACAGTTTGAGACCCTGGAAAGGACATAGGCTACATTTTGTCACGATATTAAAATATTAAGGGGGTGAAATGGGGGATGAAAGTTTATATGGAAAATCCAACTCTTGCGGGCGAAGTCGCGGGGAACCACTAGTATATAATAAAACTGTAAAGTCCAATTCTGTGCATTGATTTAGGTCAGTGGAAAACAAAAGTGTTTTTTTTTAATTCTTTGTATGTGTATTAAACGGACTCGAAATTGGCTGAATGAATTTTGATTCACTACAGTTAGAGCATATACTTCGTCAGTTTGTTATGTGACACAATTGCCTATGTTCCATCTGAATAAGATAAGTATATCCAGAGGTTACAGAGTGACCTTCCTTCACTATAAGTTATGGTACAAAAAACATGTAATCCGATTTGGACTTGTCCCCTTTTTGTATGGAGGCTAGTTTTTATTCCAAGGTATCACCAACTAATAACCTATTTTTATCTTTAAGCTACAAAAATATGAATCACGTAACCATAGAAACCAGAATTTTAAACGCCTCCATTTTTGAGAAAAAATATGTTTTCTAATGAGGCATCATCCATTGACCACTTACTTGTATTTCCTGGCTGTATGGCTATGTACCATTGCCTTTCCATTGGTGGATAAATAGGTACTACTAGGTAGGTAGGTACTACTGTCAATGGAATGTTAATTTTGCTGTCAATTTTTTTTTCATGCGTTAATTGGTATAGGCGAAGGTGCGGTTTATGTACAGACAAAGAGAAAAAATAATTTAAATTTTTCTCTAAATCGGAGGCCTTAAAAATATATTAATTATGCAGGGAGGCTAGGCACAATTTTGCTATGCAACCAGTATTTTTGATTGACATTAGATTTTTTTTACATGAAAAAAGAAATATTTTTATGTGCATTTAATTCAACCCTTTTGTAACACGAAGTCGCAGGCAACAACTAGGTTCGTATTAATCATCCCTCATATCGATGAACAAAATACTCAAATGATCCGCTTATTTTTATTTTAAGAACTAAAACGACCCATGAATAAAGATTAAGTACAAATAAAATGTTAAAGACTGTAAAAAACTGTTTGGATTTTAAAATGGATGCAGTATTAGTGCTATGTAAGGATAAACGTGTTGCAATAAGTACGACCATGTTGCAATGCTATCCTTGGGTAAGCGGTCTAGTATTTTGTTGGTAGGGTGACCATTATTCTGATTGGGTTGCAGACAAAAAAGAAAAAACATTTTGGGGATGACGTTCTTAAAAAAAATTAAGGTGGTTTGAAAATACCCGTGCCCTTTAAGTTGTCTATTTTGGTGTGTTATGTGATGTCCATTTATTAATAAAAGTATTTTCTTTCTTTCTTTCTTTCAAAATCAAATTACTTATAATGTTTTTTTTTCACAAAATAATTTAATGCTAAACACACGTTTGGAGTACACGAAGTAATAAAAGTGTTTTTAGTATTGTCAATTATTCATTATTTGTGATAAAGCAAGTTTTAAAATTGAAATCATTAGGGGATAATTTTTATATTTTTAAATAAAAAGTAGCTAGCCTAAAGTAAACAATGCCTATTTTAAATAATATGTTTTAATATGACTGTTTACAATTGAAGTGACATTTTAAAATTAATCGTGTTATACCTAATGCATATTATATTCAAAAAAATTGCAGTTACTTAAGTAATACAAAATAAATTGAATTACATATTGTTTTACCAAGGAATTTGTGGCTGTGTAAAACAGGTATTTCATTAACAAAAAAAACCTCATATTTTACTTTAATTTGGTCACACTATCATTGTCCTATTTGTATTAGTAAAGCGACCTTTCTAGCAAACAGAGAATGGTATAGGCAGGTCTGAACTAGTAGTCTATTGCAGATTTTACTTTAAGTATTGCCAATATGGTACCTACTTACGGCACAGAATAAGTACTAGTACTTCGTACAGAAGTATGACTTAGCAATTGTATTCAAAGAAATGTCTACCCAATGTCGTCAACAATATGGCGTAATTTAGTTCGCGTCAGAGTAAAGCACTTTTTCGTGTAGACACCTACAGAAAATCCATTGCAAGATAATTTCATACTTTTATTGCTCTGGAATATGATTCATAATACTCTAAACCTATTCAGTGACGTAATATCACGCGACGCGATAGGGTTGACTGCTACGAGAAGCTTCTAACGCCATCTAGCGCCTCTTTCTAGTACTTTATTCATTCTAGTCCAATCAGCAACTTAGTGACACCCAACTTGTTTAGGCCCTTACCAAGGGGTCGCCGCGCGTAGGTACGTTTTTGCTACCTACGCGGGAAGATACACAGGCTTGATATAAGGTTGCATTTTAGCAAGTGACGATATTTTAACAGCCTCTTACTAACTCACAGAAATACGTCCTGAGCATTATTTTCCAAAAAACGGGCAATTTTTTATTTTTTTATTTTTCCTAACAAAAAAAAAATATTTTTAAGATCACTTGTATAGACTTAAAAGCTAAGTTTTTGCCGCTGCCTGTCTTATTTTAATTTACCTGTACACCGAACTTGTGTACCAAACGTAAGCAAGAGAGTAATCACAACACTTTTTACTTAGAAATCAAAATGTTTTTTGACGTTTTTCTCGAAACCGTAACCGAAAGCGTATTAAAACAAATGTTTTATTTTACAAACAATATTTACTAACGTTGTTGCATTTGCCCTTTAAGTTTCTTCATCTATACTAATGTTATAAAGAGGAAAGATTTGTTTGTTTATTTGCATCGAATAGGCTCCGAAACTACTGGACCGAATTAAAAGAAATTTGGCACAGAGATAGTTTGAGACACTGGGAAGGACATAGGCTACTTTTTGTCGCGATATAAAATCATCAGGTGGTTAAATGGGGGATGAAAATTTGTATGGAAAATCCAACTTTTGGCGCGGGCGAAGTCGCGGGGAACTGCTAGTCCGTTACTAAAATGAATCCTTATATAGATATAAATTAAGTAAAACATACCGTTATTAGGTAATATAACGATATTGTGATGGTGACAACCTGTGGCTGAGTTTTTTACACTGCTTCTTCCTAGCCCACTAAAGCCCACTTGCGCAAGTCCGGACTAGCTAATCCAGACTTTGTTAGAAAATAGCACTTACGTTCTTTTCGAATAGGTTATACGTGTATTTGTATTTTTAGAATTTAGTGCGGAATATTTTTGTCATGGACAGTTTTTATTTAACTATTTTTTGATTTTCTTTTGTATTAAATAATTTATCTTAATTTTTATTAATAAGTTGTATATATATTACTATTATAGTTTAGTTACTATCGTATTATTATTAAATATAATTTAGAAATCAAACAAAAAAAAAGTTACTCCAACAGTTTCAGAAAAAAAATTATATTAAAAAACGGGACACTTATATGGTGAAAAGATCATGTGTAGATAGCCGGGTGGGAAATAGCTTTTCCCTCCTACTTTATAGTCTATCGATACTATCAATATTTTATTGATACTTTTGCTTTTGCCTCAACTATCGATAGTCTATCGATATTTTATCGATACTTTCCTATAATATATACTTTCCTTTATAATAATAAATAGTATGTTATCTCGGGTGAAAGCACCCATTCCACTCTCGAGCTATTGGCGCTCTCATTTCGTTCGAGCGCCAGAAACTTCTCGAGTGGAATAGTCACTTTCGTCCCTTGTATAAAAAAAATCTACTATTGACGTTTCCACTATTCACAAATGATATTAGCTTTCTCCGTTCGGAAATAATGTTTGACATTTGAATTCGGAAAGCATCCGACACGAAAACTTTTCCGACGATTGTGAATAAGGGTGCAGTATCGTTACCATAAGTTCACGGTGGTTTTACTCGCTAGCAACGAGGTGAAAAAAGTGTATGGATAATTTTAGTTCTCCAAGTAACCGCTAGAGGCGCTGTGCAATTTTCCATACACAATTTTTACGTCGTCGCTAGCGAGTAAAACCGCCGTAAACTCATGGTAACGGTACAGATGTCAAAAAGTTTCACTACATTATACCTCTGCCGAAATAAACCGCTAGTCTAAAATTGGTGCATGTAGCCCAATAAATATTTAATTAATTCAAATAACTTGTATTTAGCTTAAATTAACTATAGTGACAAACATTAATTACCTACTAATATTTGTTTCTTACGTTTACGCGAATTATTGAACTCATTAAAACACAATTTTACGGATTACTTCGCGATTTATTTACATTTTATTTAAAACCTGACGTTTCGATTAATTACTAATTCAAAAATACGGTATCAATCTATTAAAATTCGCATGACCTTGCAAGATAATTGAGGAAATCACATAACATCTACGCTTTACTATAAATATTTATAGTTTTCAAATATTTTAAACCTTTAAAAGAGCAATTCTTGTATGTTTATTTTTATATACAGGGTGAACAAAACTCAGCGTTAAGCGGAAGTGACGCGATTCTATTGCTCAAACACAACAACATTTTGTATGGGACCTACATCGAAATCTCATTTTTTTTTTGACTTCTTCATACAAACTACTCTCAGCTGGTCGACACTTTTGTATGGGGAAGCCAAAAATGTTTTTGAGATTTCGATGTTGGTCCCATACAAAAAGTTGTTGTGTTTGAGCAATAGAATCGCGTCACTAACATATTCATTGTGATCTCGGAAACGGCTCTAACGATTTCGCTGAAATTTGGTATGCGGGGATGAAAAATCTATGTTAATTAGACTTTTGTTTTTGAAAACGCGTGGGTTTAAGTTTTCATGCGTTTTTCTTTCGTATTGTTTGACGCAGAATATGGTCGCTAATTTCGCACCGGTAAGCATGAGCAACGTCGTGGCCGTATGCATACGACGCAGGACTGATAGTTCCAATGGGACAGGAAAACATTTTTTACTTTTATTATTTTTATATTCAAGTTTAAAGCTTTTTTTGGATTTTTTAAATAACACTTACGATATTTTTAATAAATATTAGTAACCGAGCAAAACTCAGTCGTCCAGGTACTAATAAATATATTTAATAATAATAATAAATTGTTCCAACAAAACACCAATTACCTAGCCTCATACTAAGCGTGAGCTTGTGCTATGGAGACTAGGATAACGGATAGACATACTTAAATACTTTTATAAACATCCATGACTTAGGTACAAATGCTCATGCTCAGCACACAAACATTTGCCCTTTGCGGGATTCGAACCCGCAACCGCCTGGTTTAAAAGTTCGTGGCGCGAACCACTACACCAAGACGGTCGTCAATAATATTATTTGCAAAATAATTATATTTTTAGAAAGACAACGGCTTTAGTCCTACTATGAAATAGGGTGTGTGTGTAGGTATAATTGATTAGTTTTAAAAAAATATAGAAAATTTTAAACATTCTCAAAAAATATATATTATAGATTTTCTAATGAAAAAAGTTTTTAAAGTGGAGTGAACATAAGTCTGTCGTACTTAAGGGGTTTTAGAATATGTAGAAGGTACTATGACTTGCCTACTTGTAAAAAAGTTAAATTGTACATCTTTATTTCAGCTTACGAAAAAAAATTAAAATTATTGTGCAACTAATTTTACAATTTTGTTAATAAGAAACCAAAGATTCGCATACGGGTAGGATTTTAACCTATTTTTAATTTTTGATTTCTCATTTAAAAAACGTATACTTATAAATAAGAAATAAAACTGCGACTGTAAAAAAATATTAAAAGATTTACAATGTTTCCACGCTCATTCAATACCTACTGTAAATAATACGCCACTAAAATAAATTTATTGTGCTATTCATCAAGTATTTATTATTATTTATTTTGCGGTTTCACTATCCAATTTATGAGCTTAACTAGGTGGAGTCTTATCCATATTCATCTGGGGTTTACCTCGAAACAAAATATGTGAACTGAAAACATTACTTGACCACATTGGTATATGTAGGTAATTTAAGGTTAGGGATTAGGTACAAGGTAAATGAATATCTTTAAACGTATAAAATGAAAACTTAATGACTGATTGACTGTCTGACATATCATATAAGTCATAAAGTCATAAAAGTATATTTATGTATGTAGGCCCACAGGGGGCACGTATACACGCCAACATTTACCCCGTTATTACAAAAACATAGTTCCGGGTTTGAGCCAGGACTAAGCTATTAGCTAGCCAATTAGAAAAGCGCTTCTCTATTAGGTTATGTCACGAATGTGTCATTCATTCCTCTGTTGTCAGCTAATATTTAGACCTATTTTAAACCTGGTCTAATTTTTTTGTAATAACACCGTTATATTTTAACCCCTGGACCCCTGAGAAGAGCAGCGCAAGAAACTCGCACACCACACCCTAAAACTAAAACTACTTGGATTAGAAATTTTATGATAAAAAATCAATTTGCTTTTTATGTTAGTATAATTTTTTAATATAATTTATCAAAGTTTTAATAAAAACGAATGAATTTTATATTATAGTCACTGTGGCAAACCGAACTCTTCTGTTTTTATACTCTTATTTTTTATGTTTCAATTCCTTCTCTTTTTGACGTTTAATACTATTTTACCCAGTTGTTTTCAGTAGTTGTTTCTCTTTTTTTTCATACAAATTACATCGATTTCTTATAAATATTACCCAAAGTTTATAATTTATCCTCCGAAATTCCCCACATCGCGCACAGTCACCCTACTCAACAACCTAATTGATCAATTTTGATTAATTGTGTGCAAATATATATATTTCTATTGCGAATTTACTTGTAGTGAACATGATCGATCTTAACATATTGGACTCAAGGCGAAACAACATTTGCTTAATTGGTATCTCAGTGTTACCATTGCAAGCTGTAAGCTTCGAAAATTATATTCAAAACGTTACCTACGTTTTACGCTATATATTGTTAGAAAATTCTTCATCGTTGTAAATGTTAGTTAAATCCATCGTTAAATGTAGCATAAGATGCTGTAATATTATGATTTATACTCTTTTTAGGGTTCCGTACCCAAAGGTATAAAAAAACCTATTGCTACTGTAGCGACCTCTTACCACTGTCGCCGACACTAGCAAGCAACTTCAAGACGCGACGCCCTGACTCGGCTCCTATAGGCTAGATGGCGCTGTTAGCCCGCTCCATACAACACAAACCGCGATATGTAAGATTTAGCACGAGCTTGACTACATATAGCTAAACCAAGACGGTGACCATCGGACCTTGGTCCCCGACCATAACAACC